>OU015502.1:47567274-47572274 GCA_907164885.2 Dolomedes plantarius | reverse complement strand
ATTTTACTAAATTTTATTAAATTTTACTAATTAGAAAGATTAAATTATAACAATTACTGTAAGTGTTTTACTATCAAAAAATTGGTTTAGAAATTTTGTTTTAGTATTAAAGTTTTAAAAGCATATTCCCGAATGAAAAATTATTCTAATTTAAATGTAAAATATTATACTAAATTGTATCAAAATATTTTAATGAATTTGTGCTAATTAATATCATTCAAATTTACAAGTTATTATAAACAGTTTATTTTCAATTTACGGCCTCCAGGAGATTTGATTTAAGGTAAAAAGCTTTAAAATATTTTTCCGGACGAGTTAGTAATTATAATAAAAAAATTATACTACTTAATAGATAATTAATTATACAAAATTGCATTAATTATTTTGTTTAAATTATAATAATTGATATAGTTAATTAGCATAATAAAAGAGAATACATTTAATATTAAATTAGTATAAAAGTATACAAAATGGTATTCAAATATATTTATCAAATTATACGAATTAATATCATTAACCAGCATAATTGAAGCAAAATAATAATGTATTTCATAGTTAATTAGTATTCTAAAATACTGAATTATATTAAATTATGTTATTTAAATTTTATCAAATAATATAAATTTAAAAAACTATTCTCATTTTATTCTCTTTAATACCAAAAAAATTTTATTAATAAACTTTTTACAAATCCCGTATATAAACTCTTTTGAAACCTTTCAATATACCTAAACAGAGAAAATATATGCATACAGAGGAATTCGCTCGGCAAATGTAACAGAAACTAAATTACACTTAAAATTTTTAATTTTTAGTTTTTTTAAATAAAATTTTAAATTGTAAGAATTTTTTTATGTAAATTGCTTTTTATATAAAGATGCATCTTAGAATTTAAAAATATCATTACAAATTGAGCGTTAATAAAAGAGAGTTTACATTTTATCTAGCGTTATCAAATAATAAAAATTTAGAAATTAATGGTATAATTTCAAAATTAATTTTGTCCGAATTTAAGGTATCCATTTACAAGTCACTACAATTTCTGTCAAGACTGTATCGGAGGCGCGTTTTTACGCGCCACGAAAAAGCTGTTTTCACTGTCATGCACAGGTACATTTTGAAGGAAATTTTCTGCTTTCAAAAAACATCAGCAAAGATTTTACATTCGCTATACTGTTTTTGTTCCTAATTCTAGCCACAGTCAAACGATTATCTCACATCAACTGCAGCCTTATATGATCAGCACCGTGTTGGCCCTAGTTCAGTCATAACAGCTTTTGCAATACTCTCATTATCAGTTAATTGCTTCGTTTTCGTATATATATATATATACACTAATTATCCAAAATTAAGGAAAAATCACAAAAGGAGAGATAACACGTTCAAAACTAGGCCAATCTGTTTAAAATTTGAATATGTTGTTAAGTAAAAGGTGCTGAACAACACAACATTATGCAAAATAGTGGCGCTGCAGTCGAAGTACGTCATTTGGGAGGAGCATAAAAGTGCGTGTCTCAGAGCAAGGCGACAATTGTCGCTGAGATGCTGAGATTAACATCTGGCATAGCCAAATTATAACAATGACCTCCAGGCATCATTTGACCAAAGAACTGCGATGGCGAGCTATTGGGAGATTAGAGGCAGGACAAAGTCAGACAGAAGTGGTCAGATTGTTACATGTGAGTCCGTCTGTGGTTCATAGACTTTGGCAACAATTTATAACAACGGATACAGCATCCAGGAGGTTCAGCCAAGGACGGCCATATTCTATAACGAGTGCCGATGACCGATATTTGACATTATGCGCACGAAGGAATAGAACCGCAACTCAGTCTGCAAGCTCCGTCTGCAGATCCTCCATCTCGGCAAAATCAGGTAGGTTGGTATCAACGTGAACCGTGAGTAGAAGGCTTCACGAAGGTGGTCTATTTGCGAGGTGACCAGCCATTTGCGTCCCGCTCACGTCACGCCATAGGCGGGAACGTTTGCAGTGGGCACGTCAATATGTCCACTGGGCGCGTGATCAATGGAGGGCTGTTCTCTTTACGGATGAGTCCAGGTTTAGCCTCCAAAACTATAGTAGACGTATTTTGATTTGGAGATAACCTGGAACTCGTTTTCATCCATCACACATCCGTGAAAGAGATGCATACGGATCAGGCAGTTACTGTGTTTGGGGTAGTATCTCTTTGGGTGGACGCACAGACCTCCATTTCTTTCCCCGTGGAAGTGTGAATGCTCACACCTATAGAGATGACATCCTTGATGCATATGTGCGCCCTTATGCCGGGGAATAGGAGATGCTTTCATGCTACAGGACGATAACGTGACACCGCAAAGGGCACGCATCGTGGATGCTTATCTTGAGCAGGAAACAATTCAGCGAATAAGTGGCCAGCTCGATCACCGGACCTGAATCCTATCGAGCATGTTTGAGACACTTTAGGATGACTTATAGCTGCTCTCAAACCTCCTCCCAGGACCCTAGCCACGTTTTCAACTACTTTGCAAGAGCAAAGCAGTTGAAAATGTGGTATACATATATGTATACCTATATGTATATATATATCTATATATATATATATATATATATATATATGTATGTATATATATATGTGCATATATATATATATATAGATAGATATAGATATCGATATAGGCAATAGATATATACATATGTATAAAGAGAGACATAGTATATTGGTTCGTACTCTGGTGTACACAAATCTATTGTTCTCAGAGGAAAAACTTTCAGGATTCACTATTTTTAAAAGAATATTTAAACAAAATATATATATATATATATATATATATATATATATATATATATATATATATATATATATGTATATTATGTATATATATATATATATATATATATATATATTATATATATTTATATATATATATATATATATATATATATATATATATGTATGTATATATATGTGGATCTATATAAGCATTAGATATATACATATGTATAAAGAGAGTCATAGTATATTGGTTCGTACTCCGGTGTACACAAATCTATTGATCTCAGAGGAAAAACTTTCAGTATTCACTATTTTTAAGAGAATATTTTTAAAAAATAAAATATATATATATATATATATATATATATATAGGGAAATTTCTGTAGGGAGGACAGTCATGGTTCCGAAAAAAAGTGGCCGTTTTCAGAGGTGGCCGGAGAAAACGGGTTTCTTTCCTAACATCGGCTCTTTGGAGTCTGAAATCGGTTTTCAACAAAGTAGGGCCATTTAGAGGGGGGCCATCGAATAGAGCTGGCCGACTAGAAAATTTCCCTGTATTCATAAATGTGCATATCCAACTCCATTTCAATTCATCACCACTTTTACCAAAACCCCTCATTTCCCAAGCACAGCTGAACGTTACTTTACTTTATTAGAAATACAAAATTGTTTCCTTAATCCAAACAAATGTCTCCCTACTGTGATCCGTCATTTTACGATCGCTGTTAGATTTTTAAGAAAAAGGTCACTAAATGACTAAAATCTTGACACTATCCATTCATCTTCAACGTGTTTTAAAATGCATAGTATTAAATGTATGTATATATTAAATGTTTTTAAAATGTATCCACATTTTCAGAAGCTCTAGGAAGTGTTGTGGAAACTACAATCCATGGACCGATCCCTCAATATAGAATCATGTATCAATGCACGCAAAACTTCAGCGACTAAATATAAAAACGAACTTAGGGCCCCATTTCCGGACAGAGGGAATAGCTTTTAACCCTATAAAGTGGTTTAACATTCTGGTAACATTCAGAAATTTTGTAAGTTTTCTTACATTTAGATATAACAGTGGTATATAAACTTTAATTTCTGGGAACAATTCTAAGCGCTATTAATAAATTTTCAATGCAAAATCATTTGAAAGCAAATGAAAGAGATTGTACATATTCACTTCTTACTTGACACACGTCATATAAATTATATCTCTACACAACATAAATTATGTCATATACACACACACACACACACACACATATATATATATATATATATACATATATATATATATATATATATATATATATATATATATATATATATATATATATATATACATGCATATATATATATATATATGCATATCTATATATGCTTACATATACATACATACATATACATGCATAATATACATGTATGCATACTTGTGTAATTGTCTATATATAAAATTGATATATTTATATGAATACAATTACATTTACACACACACACACATATATATATACATAAATAATTATTTATTGAATTTAACAGTGAATTTCCGGCTTAAATTTCTGAGTAAATTCTAAAACAAATCATTAAAACAGCAATTGGCTAAATAAGACTCTTTCATTGTTGAAAGCTTCATCTTAATTAGAGTTTGTATATATATATATATATATATATATATATATATATATATATATATATATATATATATATATATATATATATATATATATATATATATATATAAATATATATATATATATATATATATATATATATATATATATATATATATCTTAATATTATTCATCTTCTAAGATAATAAGACTTAAAGATAAAATTGTACAATGTATATTCAATAACACAAAATGACTTTTCAAACAAGAACTGAATTAGACTGCGATTGATGAAATAAATTGTTAATTGAAAGGTAAATATCAAAGAAAAATAGTTGACTAAAATCATCAGAATCTGCTGCTGTTAACTGAACGAGTTTTGATATATGTTTATTGCATATGTTCTTCACATAAGAAATGTATTTGTCATAACGAATTATGAAGGTCTATAAAAACAGCAAATCTCCTAGACTCTATCACATAACAGTTTATAAAAACTATTGTAGCATTCGTTGTTGACTCTATGTTGTCGTACTATTATATCCTTACCTGAAGTTGTAATGACACTTGATAATTCTCATTACTTGTAAAATTTCATATGTCTGAATACTTACAATGGTAACTGTATATGATGTAT
>OU015502.1:47159774-47564774 GCA_907164885.2 Dolomedes plantarius | reverse complement strand
ATCAGGGCTCATGTTGATGTTCTAATGGGGCAACGAAGGCATGTCCCAGCCCCCCGCTGAACAACATCCCGATGCTCGAAGATGTCGCCACACACCTCCCCCACCGCATTCCATCGCTCTTCTCTCTTTTTTCTGCGTGTGTGTGTCGGTCAATCAAGGCCTCTATTTTCGAATGTCACTTGTTCGAATGGTCCATTAATATTTGCCACCCCTGTGTGTCGTGGGACGAATGCGGCAAAATCTTGTAAAAGGCCGAACCCCAGCCAATGACGACTTCTCCGAGATTTCGAATTAGCCAATGGGAATGTGCGAGTCCGGATCAGTCACAGTCAAGTATGCATGCAAATAACCACAGAGTCCTTATTCTTTCTTTTTTTTTCTCCTTTTTTAATCCGGGTTCTTCTTTTTTATCTTTCTTTCCCTCCTTCCCCTGGTATCCGGCCAGAATGCCAGGAGTATGTATACACACGCAGGCCGGTGGAATGTGAGCGAGAGGTCGCAATTATCGATTTGATCCCGAGCATCCTCGCTCCATCCTCCCGTTGCCATGGAGACAGGAGGGTGTCCACTTCGGGCGGGGTTGTGAGGGTGAGTTTTTTGGGGCTGGATCGCTATGCGGGGGTAGGGCAGGGGGAGGGGAAGGGAGCGGGGCTCCGCGGGTAGAAAGAAGAGGGAAAGTTTCCGGTATTTGGAAGTAAAGAGAACAAATGATATAAAGAAAAATTATATTCAGGGCTCATTTTCAAAGCGATCAAAGGGAATTTAAAATTGTGCTATCTATCAATCTATATATATATATATATATATATATATATATATATATATATATATATATATATATATATATATATATATATATATATATATATATATATATATATATATATATATATATTTATATATACATATATATTTATATATATATCTATATATATTTATATATATAGATATATATATATAGATACATATATACATACATATATATATATATATATATATGTACATACATATATACATATATATATATATAGATACATATATACATAACACATACATACATATATACATATATATATATATATATATATATATATATATATATATATATATATATATATATATATATATATATATATATATATATATATATATATATATATATATATAGGTAATTGTAAAAATGACGCCTGGTGGCGTAGTGGCTAAAAGCGTCAATCTGACACCCCACAGGTCCAGGGTTCGACCCTGCGACTGGGCAAGGGCGACTCAGCTTTTCATCCCTTGAGTGGGTCGATAAAAGGAGGACCAAGCTTACTTGGAACTAAACTCTGGGGGTCCCACGTGAGGTTGACCACCAGACTGACACATATGCTGTATGGCACCCCAAACCCATGGTCTAGAAAGCGGAGATGGGCACCGCCGGCCTTGGACCACAGCGGACTGTTGCGCCATGAGTTTATTTTAGTTTAGTTTAGTTTTCAAAATAATTGAAACACCTAACAATATAATTGATGTTTATGACTATGATTTGTATTCCTTAAAAAAAAAGTCTGACCACAAGTATTTTTTGGAGGAAATAGTAGATATAGTATTCTACTGTCAGGTAACAGTACTGAAATAAGACATTCTTGAATAAAACCGTACTGCGCCCCATCCTGTTGAACGCCGTGCCTGTTTGGGGCTCAGCGTCTGACACCCATATCCAGCGATTGCAGACAATTCAAAATAAAACACTCCGCGGTATTAGGAAGGCGCTCTGGTACCTTAGAAACGTACTTATTCACAGGTATCTGAGAATAGAACCCATTCGGCAACACATTAAAGATATCTCATCTAAGTTCTACAATACATTATATTCAATAGACAACGAAGAAATAGCTAAATCTCCCCAACTAGTACGACCCAAGGGAATGCTATGGGCGTCCCAAGGTCACTTTGATTATTCACCCTGGTCTCCGTCCCCCATTCTTAACTTTCCCTCTAGTCTCTTCTAAATCCTAGATTACAATAGCCCGGCGCCCCATCCTGTTGAACGCCGTGCCTGTTTGGGGCTCAGCGTCTGACACCCATATCCAGCGATTGCAGACAATTCAAAATAAAACACTCCGCGGTATTAGGAAGGCGCTCTGGTACCTTAGAAACGTACTTATTCACAGGGATCTGAGAATAGAACCCATTCGGCAACACATTAAAGATATTTCATCTAAGTTCTACAATACATTATATTCAATAGACAACGAAGAAATAGCTAAATCTCCCCAACTAGTACGACCCAAGGGAATGCTATGGGCGTCCCAAGGTCACTTTGATTATTCACCCTGGTCTCCTTCCCCCATTCTTAACTTTCCCTCTAGTCTCTTCTAAATCCTAGATTACAATAGCCCGGCGCCCCATCCTGTTGAACGCCGTGCCTGTTTGGGGCTCAGCGTCTGACACCCATATCCAGCGATTGCAGACAATTCAAAATAAAACACTCCGCGGTATTAGGAAGGCGCTCTGGTACCTTAGAAACGTACTTATTCACAGGTATCTGAGAATAGAACCCATTCGGCAACACATTAAAGATATCTCATCTAAGTTCTACAATACATTATATTCAATAGACAACGAAGAAATAGCTAAATCTCCCCAACTAGTACGACCCAAGGGAATGCTATGGGCGTCCCAAGGTCACTTTGATTATTCACCCTGGTCTCCGTCCCCCATTCTTAACTTTCCCTCTAGTCTCTTCTAAATCCTAGATTACAATAGCCCGGCGCCCCATCCTGTTGAACGCCGTGCCTGTTTGGGGCTCAGCGTCTGACACCCATATCCAGCGATTGCAGACAATTCAAAATAAAACACTCCGCGGTATTAGGAAGGCGCTCTGGTACCTTAGAAACGTACTTATTCACAGGGATCTGAGAATAGAACCCATTCGGCAACACATTAAAGATATCTCATCTAAGTTCTACAATACATTATATTCAATAGACAACGAAGAAATAGCTAAATCTCCCCAACTAGTACGACCCAAGGGAATGCTATGGGCGTCCCAAGGTCACTTTGATTATTCACCCTGGTCTCCTTCCCCCATTCTTAACTTTCCCTCTAGTCTCTTCTAAATCCTAGATTACAATAGCCCGGCGCCCCATCCTGTTGAACGCCGTGCATGTTTGGGGCTCAGCGTCTGACACCCATATCCAGCGATTGCAGACAATTCAAAATAAAACACTCCGCGGTATTAGGAAGGCGCTCTGGTACCTTAGAAACGTACTTATTCACAGGGATCTGAGAATAGAACCCATTCGGCAACACATTAAAGATATCTCATCTAAGTTCTACATTACATTATATTCAATAGACAACGAAGAAATAGCTAAATCTCCCCAACTAGTACGACCCAAGGGAATGCTATGGGCGTCCCAAGGTCACTTTGATTATTCACCCTGGTCTCCTTCCCCCATTCTTAACTTTCCCTCTAGTCTCTTCTAAATCCTAGATTACAATAGCCCGGCCCCCCATCCTGTTGAACGCCGTGCCTGTTTGGGGCTCAGCGTCTGACACCCATATCCAGCGATTGCAGACAATTCAAAATAAAACACTCCGCGGTATTAGGAAGGCGCTCTGGTACCTTAGAAACGTACTTATTCACAGGTATCTGAGAATAGAACCCATTCGGCAACACATTAAAGATATCTCATCTAAGTTCTACAATACATTATATTCAATAGACAACGAAGAAATAGCTAAATCTCCCCAACTAGTACGACCCAAGGGAATGCTATGGGCGTCCCAAGGTCACTTTGATTATTCACCCTGGTCTCCGTCCCCCATTCTTAACTTTCCCTCTAGTCTCTTCTAAATCCTAGATTACAATAGCCCGGCGCCCCATCCTGTTGAACGCCGTGCCTGTTTGGGGCTCAGCGTCTGACACCCATATCCAGCGAATGCAGACAATTCAAAATGAAACACTCCGCGGTATTAGGAAGGCGCTCTGGTACCTTAGAAACGTACTTATTCACAGGGATCTGAGAATAGAACCCATTCGGCAACACATTAAAGATATCTCATCTAAGTTCTACAATACATTATATTCAATAGACAACGAAGAAATAGCTAAATCTCCCCAACTAGTACGACCCAAGGGAATGCTATGGGCGTCCCAAGGTCACTTTGATTATTCACCCTGGTCTCCTTCCCCCATTCTTAACTTTCCCTCTAGTCTCTTCTAAATCCTAGATTACAATAGCCCGGCGCCCCATCCTGTTGAACGCCGTGCCTGTTTGGGGCTCAGCGTCTGACACCCATATCCAGCGATTGCAGACAATTCAAAATAAAACACTCCGCGGTATTAGGAAGGCGCTCTGGTACCTTAGAAACGTACTTATTCACAGGGATCTGAGAATAGAAC
The DNA here is from genome assembly GCA_907164885.2 of Dolomedes plantarius. Classification (NCBI taxonomy): domain Eukaryota; kingdom Metazoa; phylum Arthropoda; class Arachnida; order Araneae; family Dolomedidae; genus Dolomedes; species Dolomedes plantarius. The sequence goes on along the minus strand of OU015502.1, from coordinate 47,560,381 downwards.
CCATTCGGCAACACATTAAAGATATCTCATCTAAGTTCTACATTACATTATATTCAATAGACAACGAAGAAATAGCTAAATCTCCCCAACTAGTACGACCCAAGGGAATGCTATGGGCGTCCCAAGGTCACTTTGATTATTCACCCTGGTCTCCTTCCCCCATTCTTAACTTTCCCTCTAGTCTCTTCTAAATCCTAGATTACAATAGCCCGGCCCCCCATCCTGTTGAACGCCGTGCCTGTTTGGGGCTCATTGTCTGACACCCATATCCAGCGATTGCAGACAATTCAAAATAAAACACTCCGCGGTATTAGGAAGGCGCTCTGGTACCTTAGAAACGTACTTATTCACAGGTATCTGAGAATAGAACCCATTCGGCAACACATTAAAGATATCTCATCTAAGTTCTACAATACATTATATTCAATAGACAACGAAGAAATAGCTAAATCTCCCCAACTAGTACGACCCAAGGGAATGCTATGGGCGTCCCAAGGTCACTTTGATTATTCACCCTGGTCTCCGTCCCCCATTCTTAACTTTCCCTCTAGTCTCTTCTAAATCCTAGATTACAATAGCCCGGCGCCCCATCCTGTTGAACGCCGTGCCTGTTTGGGGCTCAGCGTCTGACACCCATATCCAGCGATTGCAGACAATTCAAAATAAAACACTCCGCGGTATTAGGAAGGCGCTCTGGTACCTTAGAAACGTACTTATTCACAGGGATCTGAGAATAGAACCCATTCGGCAACACATTAAAGATATCTCATCTAAGTTCTACAATACATTATATTCAATAGACAACGAAGAAATAGCTAAATCTCCCCAACTAGTACGACCCAAGGGAATGCTATGGGCGTCCCAAGGTCACTTTGATTATTCACCCTGGTCTCCTTCCCCCATTCTTAACTTTCCCTCTAGTCTCTTCTAAATCCTAGATTACAATAGCCCGGCGCCCCATCCTGTTGAACGCCGTGCCTGTTTGGGGCTCAGCGTCTGACACCCATATCCAGCGATTGCAGACAATTCAAAATAAAACACTCCGCGGTATTAGGAAGGCGCTCTGGTACCTTAGAAACGTACTTATTCACAGGGATCTGAGAATAGAACCCATTCGGCAACACATTAAAGATATCTCATCTAAGTTCTACAATACATTATATTCAATAGACAACGAAGAAATAGCTAAATCTCCCCAACTAGTACGACCCAAGGGAATGCTATGGGCGTCCCAAGGTCACTTTGATTATTCACCCTGGTCTCCTTCCCCCATTCTTAACTTTCCCTCTAGTCTCTTCTAAATCCTAGATTACAATAGCCCGGCGCCCCATCCTGTTGAACGCCGTTCCTGTTTGGGGCTCAGCGTCTGACACCCATATCCAGCGATTGCAGACAATTCAAAATAAAACACTCCGCGGTATTAGGAAGGCGCTCTGGTACCTTAGAAACGTACTTATTCACAGGGATCTGAGAATAGAACCCATTCGGCAACACATTAAAGATATCTCATCTAAGTTCTACATTACATTATATTCAATAGACAACGAAGAAATAGCTAAATCTCCCCAACTAGTACGACCCAAGGGAATGCTATGGGCGTCCCAAGGTCACTTTGATTATTCACCTTGGTCTCCTTCCCCCATTCTTAACTTTCCCTCTAGTCTCTTCTAAATCCTAGATTACAATAGCCCGGCGCCCCATCCTGTTGAACGCCGTGCCTGTTTGGGGCTCAGCGTCTGACACCCATATCCAGCGATTGCAGACAATTCAAAATAAAACACTCCGCGGTATTAGGAAGGCGCTCTGGTACCTTAGAAACGAACTTATTCACAGGGATCTGAGAATAGAACCCATTCGGCAACACATTAAAGATATCTCATCTAAGTTCTACAATACATTATATTCAATAGACAACGAAGAAATAGCTAAATCTCCCCAACTAGTACGACCCAAGGGAATGCTATGGGCGTCCCAAGGTCACTTTGATTATTCACCCTGGTCTCCTTCCCCCATTCTTAACTTTCCCTCTAGTCTCTTCTAAATCCTAGATTACAATAGCCCGGCGCCCCATCCTGTTGAACGCCGTGCCTTTTTGGGGCTCAGCGTCTGACACCCATATCCAGCGATTGCAGACAATTCAAAATAAAACACTCCGCGGTATTAGGAAGGCGCTCTGGTACCTTAGAAACGTACTTATTCACAGGGATCTGAGAATAGAACCCATTCGGCAACACATTAAAGATATCTCATCTAAGTTCTACAATACATTATATTCAATAGACAACGAAGAAATAGCTAAATCTCCCCAACTAGTACGACCCAAGGGAATGCTATGGGCGTCCCAAGGTCACTTTGATTATTCACCCTGGTCTCCTTCCCCATTCTTAACTTTCCCTCTAGTCTCTTCTAAATCCTAGATTACAATAGCCCGGCGCCCCATCCTGTTGAACGCCGTGCCTTTTTGGGGCTCAGCGTCTGACACCCATATCCAGCGATTGCAGACAATTCAAAATAAAACACTCCGCGGTATTAGGAAGGCGCTCTGGTACCTTAGAAACGTACTTATTCACAGGGATCTGAGAATAGAACCCATTCGGCAACACATTAAAGATATCTCATCTAAGTTCTACAATACATTATATTCAATAGACAACGAAGAAATAGCTAAATCTCCCCAACTAGTACGACCCAAGGGAATGCTATGGGCGTCCCAAGGTCACTTTGATTATTCACCCTGGTCTCCTTCCCCCATTCTTAACTTTCCCTCTAGTCTCTTCTAAATCCTAGATTACAATAGCCCGGCGCCCCATCCTGTTGAACGCCGTGCCTTTTTGGGGCTCAGCGTCTGACACCCATATCCAGCGATTGCAGACAATTCAAAATAAAACACTCCGCGGTATTAGGAAGGCGCTCTGGTACCTTAGAAACGAACTTATTCACAGGAATCTGAGAATAGAACCCATTCGGCAACACATTAAAGATATCTCATCTAAGTTCTACAATACATTATATTCAATAGACAACGAAGAAATAGCTAAATCTCCCCAACTAGTACGACCCAAGGGAATGCTATGGGCGTCCCAAGGTCACTTTGATTATTCACCCTGGTCTCCTTCCCCCATTCTTAACTTTCCCTCTAGTCTCTTCTAAATCCTAGATTACAATAGCCCGGCTCCCCATCCTGTTGAACGCCGTGCCTGTTTGGGGCTCAGCGTCTGACACCCATATCCAGCGATTGCAGACAATTCAAAATAAAACACTCCGCGGTATTAGGAAGGCGCTCTGGTACCTTAGAAACGTACTTATTCACAGGGATCTGAGAATAGAACCCATTCGGCAACACATTAAAGATATCTCATCTAAGTTCTACAATACATTATATTCAATAGACAACGAAGAAATAGCTAAATCTCCCCAACTAGTACGACCCAAGGGAATGCTATGGGCGTCCCAAGGTCACTTTGATTATTCACCCTGGTCTCCTTCCCCCATTCTTAACTTTCCCTCTAGTCTCTTCTAAATCCTAGATTACAATAGCCCGGCTCCCCATCCTGTTGAACGCCGTGCCTGTTTGGGGCTCAGCGTCTGACACCCATATCCAGCGATTGCAGACAATTCAAAATAAAACACTCCGCGGTATTAGGAAGGCGCTCTGGTACCTTAGAAACGTACTTATTCACAGGGATCTGAGAATAGAACCCATTCGGCAACACATTAAATATATCTCATCTAAGTTCTACAATACATTATATTCAATAGACAACGAAGAAATAGCTAAATCTCCCCAACTAGTACGACCCAAGGGAATGCTATGGGCGTCCCAAGGTCACTTTGATTATTCTCCCTGGTCTCCTTCCCCCATTCTTAACTTTCCCTCTAGTCTCTTCTAAATCCTAGATTACAATAGCCCGGCGCTTCTGGTTCTGACCTGTCATTCTTTGATGGATCGACCTCAAGACTATCTCACCGAATTCAGCTTTATTCCCAGCCACCGTGTCTCGTTTTATTAATTCTGCCACATCAAATAGTTGTCAAACTTGTATAAATTTATTTATTTTAATTTTTATTATTTTTTCATTATTTTTTTCTTTTTTTAACTTTCAACTTCAACAATTTTCCTTTAATCCTAAAATCGGAAATATAGCCACAAAAAAATTATCCATTCCTAGGATATGGAGTTCTCCTGTACGGTGCTTCGTTGCCGTACCTTGGAAATGTTATATAACAGCAATGAAACTGTGGATATCGTGCTCTTCAATGGAGAGTATAAGATGAAAGACCTTACATTTTACGAGTAAGCTGACCTTACATCTTCATCTTACATCTTGAGCGTAAGATGTAAGACATTCTTTGACCTTACAGACTTTCAGAAATGGCAAATTTCTGGCTCTCGTCAGCTTGGAACCCCTGTTAACAACCTCCAGGGGAAAGGGGTTGATTTCCGAGCTATGTTATCCAACGTCATGTAGCGTGAACAAAAGAACATCCACTGAAAAACAGAATAGTGGACTAAAGGGAAGGCTTAGTGAGAGAGACCCACAGGTATTGAAGCAGACTGTGACATAGAAAAAGGAGACAACTGCAACCAAAGTGACAGCAGAGTTCAATTTGCCTCTGCAGGTCTCAGTATCATCATCCTTTGCAGGTAGGAGGGAATTCCACAAAGGAAATACAGGGTGTTTCAAAAAGAAACATCCGATTTTTAAAAAAATCATAACTATTCATCTTTCGATCCGTTTTGATCGAATAATGTACAGTCAGAAAGAGGAAAATCTCGAGTTTTCCACATTTGCGGACAAGTAGCTCTTCCTTCGCCCGCCACTTCAGTGTTTGTAAAGATGGCGACTGCACAACAGAAATCATTTTGTGTTCTACGCTTTGCGAATTGAGAGTCCGTAACAACTGTTCAGAGTGATTTTCGTTGACAAAACCCTGGTAGATTGAAGTTCCTACCTCTCAGAGCATTAGGCGATGGTATAAACAATTCCAAGACTCGAGTTATCTGTGTACGCATAACAGCCGTGGGAGCAGTGTATGCAGACATGCTCGCAAAAGTTTGGGACGAATTTGTCTACCGTATAGGCATATGTCGTTCATCCAAAGGTGGGCATATTGAGCACCTTTAATTTGGTTTATAAAAAAAAATTTATGTTTATCCATGTAATATAAAATTAATTTTAAGTTTCTAGGTTCAATATTTTTCATAATATACCCATTTCAAATCGGGTGATTCTTTTTTTAAACACCCTGTATTTACGACAGAATAGCTATTCCTAATCCACTTGTAACTGATATGAATTCAAAACATCCTTTAAACTAGTGCCATGAGCCCAGATCCATATGGAGTGATACGTGGAACACTGTCATTTGGTCAGACGAATTATCGTTCACATTCTTCCCCACAACAGGACCCGCGTATGTCTAGAGAACACCCACACACGCATATATTCTTGACTGTGTTATGCAAACTGTCAAGTATAGGGACAGATCTGTCATGGTTTGGGTGCGATCTCCTGCTTTTCTGTGACCCCCTATTGTAACCCTGAAAGGGAGATCGACTGCAAAGGACTATGTTGAAATTTTAGCCAACCAGGTGCATCCTGTGATGGGAACATTGTTTCCTGTAGGAGAGGGCATTTCCCCTCATAATAATACTCCTATCCATGTAGCCAGACCTGTTAAGTCGTAGTTTCATGCAATTCAAGACGCAGTGAAACATCCTAACTTGCCATCACAGTTACCTTGACCACAATATCATCGAACTGCTGTGGTGTGTTTTAGAGACTAAAGTCGAGTATCGATATCCACCGCCTTTATTTCTACAGCAACTATCATGATTTCTCCATAAATAATGGTATAATACTCCCTTAACCACTCTTCATGACTTGTATAAAGTATTCCTAGGTGAGTTCAGGCGGTATTAGATGCCAAAGAGGAGGCGATATATATACCGAGTGCTTCATAAATTCGTGCAAAGTTCAAAAATTCATAATAAAAGAAGTAATGCTCGGAAAAATTTTCTGTTTACGCCAATAAGATCAGAGGGACATTGGATTTTTTTCCATGTAAAAAAAAAAAAAAAAGTTTCCTAAACTAACCAAAAGAGGGCGCTCACACGTCATACTGAGACGTTTTATGCAAATCAGGCAAACTCAAACAGAAAATCAAACAGATCACAATAACATGAGACTGAGCATTTATTTTAAAGTAACAGATGTTCAACCTTACTACCAGCACAAGGTAATAGGCAAGTAAGGAGCGTCACTAAGCCCATTATAGCGGATTGTAGCATCGATGGCAGCGACTGTCTGTCGAAGGACATTTTTCAGTTTAACCAAAGTGGTTGGGGAACCCCGGTACACATGAGACTTTAAGTTTCCCCACAACTAAAAATTTCCCGGTGTCAAGTCTGGTGATCATGAGGCCCACTGAACCTTACAACCGAGACTTATAGAACTCGGTCTTCAGTGAAAGATTCCAACAGGAACGTCTTGATATCACATGAAATGTGGGTCGGGGAACCATCCTGCATGAAGGTGACAACAGGTAACGCATGTCTTTCCTGCAATGCCGGCTTAACGTGGTCACGAAAAAGCGCCCTCTTTCGGTTACTTTTGGAATTTTTTTTTTACATGGAAAAAAATCCAATGTGCCTCTGATCTTATTCGCGCAAACAAAAAAATTTTCCGAGCATTATTTCTTTTATTACGAATTTTTAAACTTTGCACGAATTTATTACGCACCCTATATATATATATATATATATATATATATATATATATATATATATATATATATATATATATATATCCGAAACGATATTTTTTTAAGTCGTTGAAATAGTAATTTTTAGGCTATTTCTATCCCCAGATAAAAATGTTTGGAGGTACATCAAAAACTAAAGAGGCTTTGAATTTTAAATTTTTAAATTTTAAAGAAAAAATCTAAAATTGTTCAAGTATTTTCTTTGATTGGATAAGGATATTTCCATGAAGACACATACGAAAGAAATTAGATCGTTACAAAATGAACATTAGAAGAAAAAATTATAAAACATTCTTCCCCGGACTTCCATAAATTTAATCTGATCTCATCCGCTGTAAATTAAATATATAATTGTTAAACTCGTTAACCTGTTAACCTGATAACCGTAATTGTTAAACTCGTTATCCCATCAAGCAGATACGTAAAGTATTTGATTTTCCTTATGGTATTTAATTAAAATATCAGCGGGAACAATTTATAATGTGCTGAGTTATTCAAAATGGCAATACATTTAATTCTCTTTTTCCTACGTATGGTTGTGTGTTAGAGCATGCATTTTAGGCATACATAAATAAATAAATAAAACAATAGATATAAATATATACAGAGAGAGATATATGGATAGATATATTATATATGGATATATATATATATATATATATATATACTATCTGGCCAAAAGTATTCAAACACCCAGTGGAACCAACTCGGGGAGTCCTGAGGCATATATTAATATGATGTTGGTCCTCCTTTTGCATCGATGATAGCCTGCACACGTCTGGGGAGACTTTCCACCAGTTTTTGATAGATGTCCATAGGAACAGACTTCCAAGCGTCCATCTCAGCTGAAGTGAGTGCTAGCAGTGAGGATGGTCGATTTGGCTGACTGCATAATCTTCGTTCTAATTCGGCCCAAAGGTGTTCAATGTGATTTAGATCGGAGCTCTGAGAAGACCAGTCCAGTTTTTGAACACCCATTTCGTCAAACCCTGCCTGTGCAAGTCGCTATGTGTGAAGGGAGCAGTTATCCTGCTGGAAGAGAAATGGGCCCTCACCGAAATATTGCCACAGAGTTGGGGGAGCAGCATTGTCTAGAATGTCCACATACATCTCGGAGTTCATGTTTCCAACCACAGAAACTAAGGGACCCAGGCCAAACCATGAAAAACACCCCCACACCATGATGCTGCCACCACCAAACTTAACAGTCGGCACAATGCAGTCACGTAAGAAGCGCTCGCCGGGCATCCGCCAAACCCAGACGCGTCCATCGGACTGCCAGATTGTAAAGCGAGATTCATCACTCCAAAGAATATTTTTCCACATGTCCACAGTCCAATGACGGTGAGCTTTGCACCATTGCAATCGACGTTTCGCATTCTGGGGAGTGATGTTCGGCTTGTGAACGGCTGAACAACCATGGAATCCCATGTTTTTTAACTCTCGACGAACAGTCCTGCTTCTAGCACTACCGCGTGATGAATTTTGGAACTCCTGAGTGATTTCAATCAACGAGTACTTGAGATTTTGCTTCATTACTCTTTTCAGAGTTCTACGGCTGCGTTCACTAATTTTTTCGGCCTGCCACTTCGTTTTTCTGCAGTTTCACTGCCTCGACGTTTCCACTTCACAATTACATCACTCACAGTGGATTTTGGCTTCTGTAGAACGTCCGAAATTTCACGAACTGATTTCCCTCAAAGGTGGCATCCAACTATAATGCCACGATCAAAGTCACTAAGTTCCTTTGACGTACTCATTGTCTCCCAAACGCATAAATATGACGTGGCAAACCACTACCAACACTTTTATAGCTTTCGGTTACGCATCATATTACGTCACCTGCCAGATCCACTTCTTAAGGGGGGTGTCCGGATACTTTTGGCCAGATAGTTTATATATATATATATATATATACACAGTGCGTCAAATAAGTTTTAAGACTCGTCCCAGAGCGCAGGTTGTAAAGGCGCTGTGAGTGTAAATCCGCATGCATCATAACGTCCATCGTTTGCTGTCACACTGCTAACCAGTTGTGCGCATTTCGTTAAGTAGTTTAGAGAAGGCAAGCGTTTATTGCAGAAGTGAATATTTTTCATGTTGATTTTTTAAGATGGAGCAAAGAGCTGTAATTAAATTTAACGCAAAACTTGGTAAAAGTACTTCGGAAACATACCAACTCATGAAACATGTTTACGGTGACTGTTCTTTAAGTAGATAAAATGTTTTTGTGTGGCACAAACGTTTTTTGGATGGAAGAGATACGGTAGAAGATGATCAGCGTAGTGAAAGACCAATTTCATCTAGGAGACCTGAAGTTATTGCGAAAGTACGAAATTTCGTAACAAACGATCGCTGTGCATCACTGAGAATGATGGAAGACTCTTTAAACATCAACAAAGATACAATTCGAACCATCCTGCAGGAAGATTTGGCAAAACAAAAGTGTGTGCTAAATTTGTTCCACACACTTTAACCCCTGAACAAAAAGCAATGAGAAGTGCACATTGCGGAGACATAATTTCAGCCGCTGAAAACGATCCAAACTTCTTGAAGTCCATTGTTACAGGTAATGAAACCTGGTGTTTCCAATATGATCTTGAAAGAAAACGAAAAAGTGCGGAATGGAAGTCACCAAATTCACCACAAGCCAAAGAAACAAGAAAAGTTCCACCCAAAATCAAAACAATGCTCATTACATTCTTCGATAGTAAAGGTATTATCCACAAAGAATTTGTTCCAACTGGACAAACAATTACAGGTCAATACTACTTAGCTGTTTTAAAGCGTTTGATGGCCAGAAATCGTCGCATTCGTCCAGACTATAGGACTGAAAGCAGTTGGTGTTTGTTACACGACAATGCACCCAGTCACACCTGCCTTATTGTTAGTCGATTTTTGGCAAAAAATAATGTCTGTGTGTTGAACCATCCACCGTATTCACCTGATTTAGCAACTTGTGACTACTCCTTATTCCCAAAACTTAAAATGAAGTTAAAAGGGTGGTATTTTGAGGATATTTCGACCATACAAGAAGCTTCGACGCGTGTTTTGCAGGCCAATCCACAAAATGATTTACAACAGGCTTTCGATTCATTATTAAATCGCTGTAAAAAGTGCATTGAAGCCGGAGGGTCCTATTTTGAATAAAAAACCAAAACAGGTATTAATTTCTTGTTTCCATTTCTTTTTACAGACCCAGTCTTAAAACTTATTTGACGCACTGTGTATATATATATATATATATATATATATATATATATATATATATATATATATATACTAGCGGCCCGTCCCGACATTGTCCGGGTGGAACAATTATCTATCTTAATTAGATATTAGGTAGGTATAATTTATTTTAAAACTTCATGGTATACCACATTTTTTGTTTCGTTCTATACTACTTTATATATTATTTTTAAATGAATAAATTGCTGATTTCCCCACCACGCTAGGCGTACAGCAAAGGCGCCTTATCATCCTTTTGCGATATTTGCAAGGCGAGGATTCCCCAGTAGGGATATTTTTGCTTATCAGCCTTTCATCATGTTTCATTAGGTAGGTATAATTTATTTTAAAACTTCATGGTATACGACATTTTTTGTTTCGTTTTTTCTGAGGTTTTAAAATAAATTGATTCTCCGCATTTCCTGACCTAGAGAGACCAACATATAATTGTCCATGACTAAAGCAATCTTCCCGTAAGTCAAGTCCAATATATTTGTATGTTTGACCTTGGTATTTGTTGATGGTGATGGCAAAAGAAATTTTTATTGGAAACTGTAATCGCTTAAATTGGAAAGGTAAATCTGTAGGGATCATGGGAATGCGAGGAATATGAGCCAACTGACCTGCCGCTGGTCCTGTAAGAATAATACTTTCAATCACATTATTTCGTAGCGATTTTACTCGGAGTCTAGTTCCATTGCACAGATTAGGTGGATTTAGGTTTCGCAATAAAATTATTGGAATACCGACTTTAATATTTAGTGTATGAGGGGGGAGTCCTGAAGGGTTAAGGGAATTAAGGAATTCCTGTGGATAATGTACAGCGTCCTCTGTATCTAATACGGTATCAATGGATTTATATATTTTTTTATCACCTAGTATTCTTATTAATATTTGTTTATTGATATGATCGACAGAAGAATTTCTTGGCGAAACTATCGCCCTCTCGCACATCCACGTGTAATCGTTTTGACAAAGATTCTCAATTTCTGGGTACACATTTAAGATCAAATCATTTAGATTTGAGACAGACTTTCCTAACTCATCTATTTTGATAAGGCCATCTTGTTCAGGTATTTTCCCGTCACCTACTTGTAATAGAAGACGTGAGAAATGCCTATCACCACCTCCTAAGTGGGCTCTCATGTTTGTTCTTAAGGTGATTGATTGTACAGAGCTCCATAAAGGAGACGACGTTAAGCAGGCTTTAAGTATATCTGCACGCGTTCCTCTAGGCACCACAGGAAGAGTTTGACGAAAGTCACCGGCAAATACGAAGGTGACGCCTCCCATAATTTTGTCTGAACTTCTTAGGTCTTTTAGAGTTCTGTTTACGGCTTCTATATGTGAGCGGTGACTCATCGTACATTCGTCCCACATTAAGAGACAGACCTGTTGAAGAAGTTGGCCCAACGGCCCTTTTTTTCTTATGGAACATACGGATTCTTTCTGGAGGGAGACATTCAAAGGCAGTTTAAATGTTGAATGGACAGTTTTTCCACCACTAAGTAAAGTCGCGGCAATTCCAGAAGAAGCCACCGCAAGAGCCAGTCTTCCTGTTGATCGAATTTTGGCCAGTATTAAATTTATCAAGTAAGTTTTTCCGGTTCCACTGGGTGCATCGATAAACAATAATTTGCCTCCATTGTTTTCAACGCTATTCACTATGGTGTCAAAGGCGAGTCGCTGATCGGGTACTAAATTGGTACGTGATTAGAAACGTACTCACTCAGTTGGTTGCAATCATGTACCAATGTTGTCCTTACAGAATTGCTTTTGTTGATTCTCTGTGGTGACGGCAGGCCAAAGTATCCTAATGACTTTTCACTTAATAGATAAATTTTGTCTTCTATTTGAATGAGACCTTGGTTTATGATATCATTTGATAATGGCATACAGTCATCATTATTCTACTGGCGCGCTCGATGCAATATGTCTTCACAGAGATCTTTTTTAAATGTTTGCCATAAAGCAATGGGATCTGAAGGTTGACAAAATAACAAAATTGTCACAAACAATTCTCTCAGTTTAGGAGCCGAATCCGAAAGTACAGCATCAGCTAAGGTATACTTCCAATGTTCGTCGTCCTCAATAAGACAGAGTTCTTTACAGGCTGCTTGATAGGTTGGCATGACCTGTCCATTAACTGACAAAAGACTTTGGAAAGATGTTGGACCGCGAATATGTTGTAAAAGAATCCTTAAATGAAAGCATTCAGATTGGCTAGGATGAATACTGTACATTCTACCAAGAGCAGAGTCTTTCCTAATTCGAAGGTGCAGTGGTTCCGGAGATTACCCTCCACGTACAAAATCGCTCTCTCTCTTTATATATAAGTATAGATTATAGAAGTATAGATACACATTGGTATCTCAAAATTAGAGTAAGAGATGAAATAAAAATACAAAAATAAAAAAGGATTTTAAGTAAAGAATGTTTTTTTAATTATTTTAAGCACCTAAAATAATATTCAAATTAATATTACGTTACTTAATAATTGTGTGCACGGCCGCCATCTTGGATTTTTTTGCGCCAACTTGGCGATTTTACCGTGTTTTGAGGAGTGGAAAACTTCTCGCCAATGTGTTTTAAGCGGTGTTTTCAAAACGCTGGACTTTGAATTTTTTTAGCTTTTTTAATAAAAACCACCTGTTTAAATTATGAAACTTAGAAAAAATTTTTAAAAATCATTTAAACGTTGGACTTAGATTTATTTTTGGGTTTTTGATAAAAACCACTTTTTTGAAAATATCATTCTCAAATATTGGAAATTTTGGGTTTTTCTTTTAGCTTTTTTAATAAAAACGACCTTTTTAAATTGTGAAACTTAGAAATATTTTTGAAAAATCATTTAATCGTTGGACTGAGATTTTTTTTGTCATTTTTAATTAAAAACTACCTTTTCAAATTATGATCCATATGAAAAATTTGGTCAAATGAATTTTACTTACAGATAAAATTTTAATGCCATCTATTCAGTTTGCCCTAAGTCTTTGACTAATAGCAATGAATCACCAAACTATTATGCCAATATATTGTTAATTAGAAAAAAAATACATTTTCGCACCACCTAAATAACTTGCAATTTAAAAATTATCTAAAATTCAGCTTTGAAAAATGTAAAATAATTATGAACCCATAAATTTATGGTGAGTAACCAGATCCTCTTTTTTTTTTTGGTTAGGGCATTGTGGTAATGAAAAATTTTACTTTAGATTTGACCTTAACCAAATATTTGGTGCATACAATAAAATCGGAACAAGGATTATTTGACCATTTATCCTGCTGTGTTGGAAATAATAAAAAAAAACCTTTTCCTAAACCAATAACTTAACCTTAACTAACTTTTTAACTTAGGTTCCTGGGGAGAGAGAAGTTGAACTTCAGTTATTTAAATTTATTTGTAATCCACTACAACTTGGAATTATAAAATGTTTTAAAATATATTGTATTTAAAATGTATACTGTATTTTACATTTTACGAAAAAATGATGGCAGATAATTTTTACTTCAAATAAATGAAATGGTGTATCATTATAGTATACTAATTGACAATCGATAAACAAAATTAAAAGCAACTTAAATTTAATAAGTTAACGAAAAACTGATAATGGATTCAAAAATTTTCAACAAAAAGACTCTTAGTTTTAAAAATAATTTACTCTTTTGAGTATAGTCAATTTGACTCAGATTTCCAGGTCAAGGCCAAGATCTGACCTAAAATTATTATACTGTAATTAAAAGATCACATCAGAAATAACTGTTTGATCTTAAAATTAGAGAATTTGACATTGGGTTATTTTTACCAGAACGCAATAATTATCGCCATGCGAAATGCGCCAAACCCTGGCGGAAAAATCCAAGATGGCGGCCGTGCACACAAATCTAGAGTATCCCCCCCTAACTTTATTTCTACTGATCAGATATACATAATATATAGCCTATGTCCATCTGGAATAATGTACCTTTCAAACAGTGAAAGAATTTTTCAAATAGGTGCAGTGGTTCCGGAGATTACCCTCCACGTACAAAATCTCCCTCTCTCTTTATATATAAGTATAGATATATATGTAAGGCTATTAAATATGGGGGGTGATCGCTCGACCTTAAAACGAGATTTTAGTTATTAAAATATAGGATTTAACAATTAAAAAGTCTGGGAGTTCAAATAAGCGGCGTAATGTATTGCAGTGAAAATAGAAGTAATGGGTCGGCTTGATTCAATTTCGAAGAACCACAGAGAGGATTTTAAGTAGACGTAGCCTTGAAGTTGGCGCTAAGAAAGGAAATGCTTAGATCAGCAAAAAGAACATTCGATATGACGAAATGAATAATTAATGAGCGTCACTAAGCGTTGGTTAAAAGGTTGGAAACAAAGATTTTCGGAGCCATGGAGAGTTGGCAACAGGTAAAGACGTGTGCCGTTAGGAGCACAGATTGTAAAAAGGGATGGAGCGTAATTCTTCAAGATTGGAGCTGGAAACGTTTAAGAATTTCAATAAAGTGCAGTGTGTTTAAATTAGAGCCGTCTATCAGTTGTGTTCAGCTTGGTTTATTGCCTTTCTTAGAAGAGTTAAATGATGATGACGAATGTTCTCACCATCGGACCACTACTGACTGCATGATGATTCCAAAGAGGTCGAAATTGCTTTAATAGATCGGGCGTGAAAGTCAAGTCCGACATACATATATATATATATATATATATATATATATATATATATATATATATATATATATATATATATATATATATATATCAAGTCTTATATAAACTTCAGTCCATCACGTGATTAAAGGGTGTGTCTTAATAGTTGATTGGTTTAAAGTTGTTGTTGATGTGCAGAACTGATTTAAACTTGTACTGACGCCGCGCCGCGTCCCTTTAGTTAAAAAAGACAGCCATCTTTAATGATATTGCCTAAGGCTGTAATAAAGGAATTTAACGCGAATGCCCAAAGGAAATTAAATAACTTAAGGGATTAAAAAAGGGTATGTAATTTTGAATAGTAAAGTGAGGAATTAATTATTTTTAAATGTTAAGAGTGTTGAATTAAGAAATTACTAATTTTTTAATATTATAGAATATCCCCCCCGTCCGAGAAGAGGCTGACCTACAATGCCTGCATTGGAGGGCAGACTCACTCAGATGAGTGAGAAGAATGGGCATTAACAAAAATTTGGAATAGTTTCTTTAAGTATTGTCAGAAAAAGTTAGCTATAGCAAAAAAAATTTAAAAATCACGTGATGAAATGAGATGACATTATGAGCAATTTGTAACAAATATTTAAATTTCACATTAAAAAAATACACATAATACTAACTTTGAAACTTCTACATAATTTCTAGTTGAAACTATGATGCGTAGGGCTGCAGTCCCCACACAACACAATCTCAGAAAAAAAAATCAATTAACATAACCAAAAAATTTGTAAACTACCAAAAAATTTCACTGGAAACATACGTTTAATACAATATTTACCATCATCTCGAGTTGAATAATACAAAATAACAAAACATAGCAATAAAAATACCAAAAACAAACAAAAATTAAGTAAATGAAGTTGGCTTTGATAACAAGTTGAAAATTCAAAAAGTTTTCCTCAACTTTCACTGCTATGGAGTGAGTCCAAAAAAAAATTTTATATATTTTTTCTTTGCCATGAATTATCTGTGCAGCATTTTTAGTCCTTTCACAGTCATTGGTATGTTGAGGAAAATACACCAATTAAAAAAATCACAGTCTTTGTGTTGCTGTTTCTTATTTCTGCTTCACCAACGTAGAATACATAAAACATAACATTATTTTGGCTTGTTTACATATCAAGAAAAATAGTTCTTTAGTTGTATAATAAAAATCACAGTTTATAATAAAAATCACACTTTCAACAAAAATCACATTTCTAATATATAAATTGTATATAAAAATTACAGAATATATATTTTGTTAATCAAATAACTCAATCTTGTACGAGTTCTCAGTATA
The DNA here is from genome assembly GCA_907164885.2 of Dolomedes plantarius. Taxonomy (NCBI): domain Eukaryota; kingdom Metazoa; phylum Arthropoda; class Arachnida; order Araneae; family Dolomedidae; genus Dolomedes; species Dolomedes plantarius. The sequence continues at coordinate 47,544,401 of OU015502.1, read as the reverse complement.
TCAATTCTTATTCATTATATCTAGTTTCATATCTTTATTTTTCTTATTATTCTCGTTTCATTATTCCCTATATTCATTTTTATTCCAACAATATATATTTATTCCATAATTCTATTCAATATTCTTTAGTTATACTTATTCATATTTATTCTAACTTTATTTACCTATTCTCAATACTTTTCACTTTATTTTCAAATTATTTATTTACTAATCATTTGTGTACACTTATTATAAGTTTATGTGGATCCAATTCTTTGTGTTGAAGGTACCTTGTTGTATGTGTGTCACCCAAACTCTTAGTTTCAAATTCTTTAATTCTACCTCTAAGCAGTGAGGGGTTGTGTTCATGTTTGTGTAACAAGTGGGTTTTCTTTCTCCCTATTGTTCTCTGACTAATAAGGAGGAAGAGTCTTTTTAGCCGTACAGTGGACTAACCGTGAATCTCCGACAGGATATAACTGCCTAGAAAAAACAGCATCTTGCATAGTACAAAGATGGAGAAAAAGGAAAAATGTGCAGTTGTCATACATGTGGAAGTATAATATAGAAATGGGAGGACAAAGGGAGTGGCCATCCCAGCCCTGTTTTAGTCATTACTCAAGCATCTGGTTTTCAGCACTTTAAGTGACTGAGTTGATGAATTAAAAACAAATAGCAAAAAATTAAAAAAGATCTTAAAGAGTTGGGACGACATCCAACGCGCTTGTAGAGGTGGGTGATAGGAAAGTGTATTCAAGAAATAGAAAATTTACTGAATGGTTAAAGAAGTAGAGTTGTCATAGTCGGTGTTTAATTTCAGATCCAAAAAAAATTCACATATAATAGTATTCTTAATAAGAAAGTTTAAGTAAGACAGTTTTTTTTATACTAGTTTTCTATCTTTAGTAGGACAATACACAATTATTTATAAAATTTAAGGATGTTAAGCATCTAAAATAAACAAAAAAAAGGAAAGTGGATCTATAATGTCATTATTCGTGATAGAGTTTTAATTTATCTGGTGCATTATAATATCTTAATCTGCAAGCATGGACAATTTCAGAATCTCGTTTAGTGTGAAAATTTGGCCTATCAATTTCATAATTAACTTTTGACATTTGTCTTAATATGGTGTACGGTCCAGAATAAGGTGACCTTAATTTTCTTGTATTAGGGTAGTTAAACTCTTCGAATAACACTAAATCTCCAACATTAAATTTAGATTCTACAAAACGTGCATCATATTTTACTTTATTCCTATTGTGGTAATTAATGGTCCTTTCTTTAGCTAATTTTCTCGCCTCATCCACATGAGGATAAAAGTCTTGTTTTTTAACATGAGGTTCATAAGGTAATATTCCAAAAAGTAGGTAAGCTGGGGTCATTTGGGTAACTGAATGAGGCGTATGATTGTATTCATTAATTACTTCATTTAATAGGGTTGTCCAAGGAGTTTTACTTGTTGAGTTAAGTACTTTGCACCTTAATCTAGTAATTATTGTTTGATTTACCCTCTCTACCTTCCCATTCGTTTTTGGATGATGACTCGACGTAAGTAATTGTTTCACATTATTATGCTCTAAAAATCTTCTAAACTTTGAACATGTAAAAGCTGCGTTTCTGTCAGTTAGCAATTTTTTTGGTGTTTGAATTTGGAATATTTGTTTTAAGCAATTTGTATAAGTTTCAGTAGTTGCGCTTTTTGATGGAAAAGCCCAAATATAACGCGTTGCATGGTCAGTTATCAAATGTAAATATTTCTTTGTGGAATTATAGTAATTGAATCCCTCTACTGTGTCCAAACTTAAGCACTCGAAGGGTTGGTCTGTCGGAGGTACTTCTTGCAGCAATCCAAACCTTTTCTGTCTTTTCTTTTTGTTTAATTGACAAGTATGGCAATGTTTAACATAATGACTAATGTCCTCAGTGATTTTGGGCCAATAATATTGGGGTGTAAGTAATTGCATTGTTTTATTTATTCCAGGGTGTCCAAAGTCCTCGTGGGCTCTTTTTAAAATTTCTAACCTCAATGAAAATGGTACTACAATTTTTAAAAATCCTTTCTTTCTCACGTAAACTACATCATTTAGTTTTTTATATTTAAGTCCCTGCACATTGCCTTTATTTTGAAAATCTACAATCTTTTGTAACTCGATTAAATGATTTATTTGTTGATTAGGTTCTGAAATAGGATTTCTGGATAGCATGTCGGCCTCAATGTTCGCAGTTCCTCTCTGGTATTTTATTTCATAGTCAAACATACTTAATTTTAATGACCAACGAAAAAGTCTTCCTCTAAGATTTTTAATGTTCCTCAACCAGACCAAGGCTGCATGGTCAGTGTGAATCGTAAATTTCCTACCATGGAGGTAGTAGTAAAACCGATCAAGACTGTCAACTATGGCGAGACATTCAAGTTCTGTGATTGAGTAATTTACTTCATAAGGTTTCAAAACACGTGAATGATATGCTATGGGATGTAACACCCCATCTTCACCTGGCTGCTTCAGAACAGCTCCAATTTGGTGTTTACTCGCATCCACAAATACGTGACAATCTTTTGTTACATCATACAAATGCATGATGACTTAACCAAATATTTTCATAAAAAAATTGATGTAGGAAAAAGATTGGGGTTATCACAGAAGTTAATACTAGAGGGCCTAACACAAGGCCTAAATGCTCAAATGAGAATGACCATAGCTGCAAATCCTCCTCAAACAACGACAGAATGGATAGTGTTGGCTAATAAGCTAATCAAAATAAATAATGAAGGAAACAAAGCTAATCAAGGGGATCGGGATAACTTTTTTAACACTAGATTTGAAAATAGGCCCCAATTTAGACAGAATTACTACAACCAAACTCAAGTTAGGATGAATTATAGCCCACCTCATCAATTGAGACAAAATTACTCTTCCCAGCCTCAATTTAGACCTAATAATAATCAACAAACTCAGTTTAGACCTAATTATAGTCAGCAGCAACAATTCAGACATTGGCAACCCAGAGATCACAAGTTGAATAGAAATTTTGCACCCAGACCCAATAACCAAATTAATCACCACCAACAATATGCAGACTTACCACCTAGACCCTCTCGAAAATGTTCTAATTTTGGCATAAGCAATGCTTACCACTGGGAACAAACTTGCTCTATTAATGAGAGATTTGATAAGATGTCGGTGTCAGACAATAAACATCATTATGAGGAACCTGAATTTGAAAGAGATCAGGTGCCAGAATGACAATTACTGTCATTGAGGGGGAAAATTATCAAAAATCATTGGGTTGATAAAACAAAAGGACTATATAGAAATGAGAAACAGAATTTTTTAAATTGTGTGATTGACACTGCTTCGACTATTAGTCTGATGTCACAAAAACTGGTCAAGCAGTGTAAACTGAAATGTTATTCAAGCTCTCCAATTAAGGTCAGGCAAGCTGAGGGTGAAATCTTAATTGCAACTAAATGTGTATTAACTTTGAAAATAGGGAAATAATTAGAAATATTTCTGCATGTTTTGGACAATGACTTGCCTTATCTTATTCTGGGACTTCCTGAGTGTAAAAAGTTTAAAGTAGTAATTGACTGTAACCAATTTTGTGTGTATCAAAATGGAATTTCTTTGAAGTTGGTTAATATTTGTGATATAAGTAAAATTTCATTACATCTACAAAATAAATGTGATAATAAGCATGTGTAAAATAATAATAATGGTCATGAAATTGAAGTTTCTGCTATGTTTAACACTTATGAAGAGAACTCACAGAAAGAAAATGATATTTTCTGTGTTGATTCTGATGTAAATGAAAATTTTAATGAACATTCTGGTGAAATAAAAGCAGAAAATACCCCAAATAATAATAGTTTTTAAATGTTAAGAGTGTTGAATTAAGAAATTACTAGTTTTTTTAATATTATATATATATATATATATATATATATATATATATATATATATATATATATATATATATATATATACATATATCTATATATTTATATATGTATTTATATATATATATATATATTTATTTATACACATATATATATATTTATATAGATAGATAGATAGATAGATAGATAGATAGAATTAAATAAATCATATCAATATTAAAGTAGCCATATTTTCATATATAGACAAAAACCCACAGCGTCTTATGATTAACAATAAAAATATAAAAATTTATAACTAGTTTCGTACTAATTAATGGTTTATTATCAGGCCGAAGATCATTAACAGTGATTGATTTTACTACCCTTTAATTTTTATTGCGTCTGTTAAGGAGCTGTTAAGGCTGTTTTATTGCGGCCCTGTGTGTTCCCGCTTACGGGATAATTTTTATTTGAGAGATCGAAAAATTGATAAACGCGAGACTGTGCAGCAAATCGATATCATTAAATAATTGTGTTGGCTTTGAACAGTTTTGCAAAGAAAAATTTACATTTAAAACTCAATTTAAGAGCTGCTACATTTTTCGTAACATCAGACATGACGAACTTTAATTGAGAAATTCGGACCCCAAAGAAATAACGGAAAAATCTATTAATGCCCAGAGAAGAAAAAAAAGCCAAACTGCTTAAAATGTTACTTTGGAGCGTCAGCTGGAACGAACGAAGCGAAAGAAAAATTTTACTACTGCGAGCGTCCAATTAAGCGTAAGTGACTCGGAAGACATTTCATGCAGATTCATTAAAAGCTTCGACCTAAAATGAGCGGGAATTTAAAGCTACGCCTCCATTAACATTGTTCGCGTTTCAATGTATTCATGGAATAAAATATCATTCGTGCAAAGTCCATTAATAATTTTACGGTAATAACTTTCTTTTACTACGCTGAAATTCTGGAAATAATATTTCAGAAATAAACAGATTAAATGTTTATGAAAAAGAAAGGATTGGTTAGTTTTTTCTTTTCTTATTGTTGTTGTTTCGTGTTTACATGTAAATTATTATTTGTGTTGTAATATTCGTAATTTAAAAGCTCTTTATATATATATATATATATATATATATATATATATATATATATATATATATATATATATATATATATATATATATAAACTTATATATAAAGAGAGAGCGATTTTGTACGTGGAGGATAATCTCCAGAAACACTGCACCTACTTGAAAAATTCTTTCACTGTTTGAAAGGTACATTATTCCAGATGAACATAGGCTATATATTATGTATATATGATCAGTAGACATAAAGTTAGGGGATTAATCCTAACAATCTCCATTGTTACCGCTACTGGACTCTATCGCTTTTTGTGCCGAAAATTTCAATGATCCTTAGCGTGGTGCTATCGCGGTGGGCTTCTGTTCTGACGGTAGCGGTTCGAACCTAGCCGTTCTCCGGCACTCCTTTTTCTTTTAAAAACTTAACTTTAATTATTAACTAACGTAATATTAATTTAAAGTATTATTTAGGTTATTATTAAGGTAAAAAAAGATTTATAATTTATTGGCTATCAACTGGAAATTTATTGGTATAATATTTTGTTCAACCCGGAAAAAGTCGGGACGGGCCGCTAGTATATATATATATATATATAACATTTAAAACCCTAAAACCCTTTCAAAATTCTAAATTATTTATTAAATATCCTTGGGCGTAGAGTTAACTTCGTTTTCGATTCAAACAACAAAGGAATTGTATATAACCTAAAATCCAACGTAGGAAATTGACATATCGTCCCTTAAACTCCCCTTAGTTATGTAAGTTTTGCAAGCCCGGAGATCCAGTCTCCAGCGAATCATTATTCGTTGCATGATCTCATAACGAGAAGTTATATAAGGGCCTGTGGTCAGATGCCCGTACACACTCTTCGGATTTCTGTTGTCTAGTAAACACGCTGTAACCCTTCGAGCATAATGTCAATAAAATTAGTATTTTTCAGAACAACGATTTATTATTTGGACACTCGGCTACTACTATCTTTACTGTTGTGGTATGCCGGCTCCGGTCATCATCGTATCATCATCATCATCCACGGGGCCGGCATATTACTTACTTACTTACACACACACACACACACACATATGTATGTGTATATATATATATATATATATATATATATATATATATAATTAAAACAATGATATAATGATACACCAAGATAAGTTAATAAAGGAAAGTGAATTTCTGAAGCAAAAAGGAAATTTTGAAACAAAAACGGAAATGAAAACGGAAATTGATGTATTTAAAAAGACGTGAGGGGGATTAAGACCCCTCTATCCTGGTTAAAAATAAAATTCCCCCTAAAGCGAAGACAGCGACGCGGAAATGGTAGTAACAAACTTAACATACAAAAACATAAATACCTTTTTTTAGAACTAAATAGGGATTTGTTGTCTGAAACTTCTGTAAAATTTAATTGGATAAAATGTAAAATATACAATATTAAAAAACGTTGGTTAAACACAGTATGGCAATATATAATAGATCCTAAATATAAAAGCCTCTTCGAACCTTCATATTTACAACACTATTTTGCCATATTAGAAACCTTTAAAATTAGATTATATTGTTTGAAAATTATCTATTTAATGGAACTACATACTATATTCAAACATTTGGGCTGCCAATGGGGGATGGATCATCGTCCTATTTGGCAGATATATATTTATATTATATTGAATCTAAATCATCAATTTTACCAAAAATAGCTTTCTTTAGATACGTAGACGACATTTTCATTGCTCACGAGGTTAACTGTAACTTTGTTCCTACTTTTTATCCAGATAATATAAAACTCACTAAGACCGAACAAAACTCCAATAATGAAATAAACTTTTTGGATGTAACCATTACTTTATCAATTGGCACTCTGTCGTTTTGCATTTTCGATAAACGAGATATGTACGACTTTGAAATAAACCGTCTATGCAACTGGAATACAGCCTTACATTCAAATGTAAAGCGTAATATAGTCAACAACTACTTAATTCGTTGTGATAGACTGTGTGGATCTAGGACTGAGATGAGAAATAGAGTTAAGAACTTCATTGAACTGGCTATACAGGCGGAGTATCCGGCTGGCTTTCTGGTGGATATACTGTGGCATTATTTCGGACGCGTGGATGTCCTTGAACACTTTGACTTGGAGGTATAGTGTAATTTTTTACCTCCTGTTTTAGATTTTGATTTTTTAGTGAGTTTTTTAAAGCGGTTTGTAAATTGTGGTGTTTTTTATTGTAGTGTGGCTTTTTCTATGCCTTTTCTAATACATTTTTAATTACTGTTTTTAGTAAGGTAGATTTTAGAGATCATCTTATTATGACATTATGTCACTTTATTTTATTATAGTATAGTCCTCCTCACGTCTTTTTAAATACATCAATTTCCGTTTTTGTTTCAAAATTTCCTTTTTGCTTCAGAAATTAACTTTCCTTTTTTAACTTATCTTGGTGTATCATTATATCATTGTTTTAATTATATCTTATATAGTATTGTCTAATAATTGCAGCTTAGCGCATATTGACAATATACATATTAATGCCTGTATTTAATAATGTATTAGTATTGGTACAACACATGCTTTAAATATTTTAGTTATATATATATATATATATATATATATATATATGTATATATATATAGTGTGTGTGAGTGTAATGCTAGAAGCATAAACTATATTTAATCATATTTATTAGCGTTAAACGGAGAGATCTTAGTGTATTTTCCAATTCAGGAAGTAGGTTGTTTTTCGCAGCTTAGAGTTCACGTACCCACTCGCTCGGAAGTTCGTCGACAAAGGCATAGGCGGAAAGTGCCTGACTATGATATCATCCGATGATCCCAACAATCACGAGGTGCTTTTCGCACGCGAAAAGTGCAGCGCCTTTCCAGATAGCAAAGCATTAGATTAGGGATAATTTTTCAGAGAGATGGCCTGTCGTGAGCTTGAGAGATGATTGAAAATGGCGTTTTAGCTGGATTGAGGAGGTATTCAATTAATGTTAATTAATAAAGTTCGTTAAATCTTAGTTAAGCAGTAGTTATTTCACTGCCTTTTGGTTTAACGACTGCCATTAAGTATTAATTAGTAGAGAAGAGGTTACACCATGACATATATAATTTATATATATATACACACACACACACTATATATATATATATATATATATATATATATATATATATACTAGCGGCCCGTCCCGGCTTTGTCCGGGTTGAAAAAATATTATACCAATAAATTTCCAGTTGATGGCCAATAAATTATAAATATATTTTTACCTTAATAATAACCTAAATAATACCTTAAATTAATTTTATGTTAGTTAATAATTAAAATAATTTTTTAAAGAAAAAGGCGTGCCGGAGAACGGCTAGGTTCGAACCGCTAGCGTCAGAACAGAAGCCCACAGCGATAGCACCACGATAATGATCGTTGAAATCTTCCGAACAAAAAGCGGTAGAAGACAGTAGCGGAAACAATGGAGATTGTTAGGATAAAGCCCCTAACTTTATTTCTACTGATCAGATATACATAATATATAGCCTATGTCCATCTGGAATAACGTACCTTTCAAACAGTGAAAGAATTTTTCAAATAGGTACAGTGGTTCTGAAGATTACCCTCCACGTACAAAATCGCTCTCTCTTTGTATTTAAGTATATATATATATATATATATATATATATAGAGAGAGAGAGAGATAGATAGATTGATATACATATATATATATATATATATATATATACAGGGTGTAACGAAACTCTTGGGCAAAACTTTAAGGGGTGATAGTACACATCAAGACAAACAATATTATATAGGAAACTTAGGGTCCCAAACGTCTTCCAAAGGAGATAGACGCCATTAAAGTATAGAGTCTGAAATTTCAAATGATCATAAAAAACGGGAAAATTTGTCGATTCGTTTGCTGTTTTCGCTTAAATTATTCTTTATGTCAAGATTTTCTGGAAAATAAATTTTAAAGATAAAGTTTAAAAAATGCCGATAGAGGGCGCTTTAGACTTTAAAGTAACAAACAACTGTTTTTTACTGTTATTTTTTGTATCAGATTAAATGCTTTCAAAAGCTTAGACTTAAACTTAAATTTTGAGCTCAAAATCTGAATCGTTGGGGATGGTTATGTCGCGAAAACTCAACAGTGTTCAGGAGGTAAAATTTGATCTGCGAGTATTGAGTGCAGAATGCCTTCGACCCTATCATGCGCAGCGTTTGCGCGCCTTGAAAGCAACCGACCATCAGCCACGTGTCGATTTTTCACGATGGTTCCTCCAACGATTGGCTGTGCAACCAGACTTTGCCGCACACGTGCTGTTCACCGATGAATGCAGTTTCAGTCGGGAAGGCATTTTCAATGCGCACAATGCACACAACTGGGCGTACACTAACCCACACGCTACCCGCCCTCATTCATATCAACGCCGTTTCAGCGTCAATGTGTGGGCCGGAATTATCCACGATCATTTGATCGGGCCATATCTTCTGCCAAGGCACATGGACGGCGGAACGTATCTGGTATTCCTACAAGAGGTGCTTCCAGTTCTGCTGCAAAGTGTTCCAGCCAACATAAAGGCTCGTATGTGGTTCCAACATGATGGAGCGCCTGCACATTTCAGCGCAAATGTGAGAAGTGCATTGGATACAGCATATCCAGGGCGATGGATTGGACGGGGTGATCCGGTAAATTGGCCGGCACGCTCGCCTGACCTCTCCTGCCTAGACTTCTTCTTCTGGGGCCACATGAAGAGTCTTGTTTACGCAAGCCCTGTCGACTCCAACGAGGAACTGGTTGCGAGAATTGCCGTCGTAGCAGGCGATATCCGGGAGATGCCCGGGGTATTTGCTAATGTTCGAAACTCCCTCCGCCGGCGGTGTGAGGCCTGCATCGTTGCTGGTGGGCGCTCTTTCGAGCAGTTTTTGTGATTCCACAAGAAAATCATGCGTGTACCATTTTCTACGTGTCATCATTCATTCAACCTTCATTCATGCGCACGACGTGCGTACATCAAATTGGTTTTTTTTATTTCGAGAGGAGAAATTGCTCATGTCTAGTATTATGAATAATTTTTTTAATTTTGTCATCCCTCTCTAGTTTATTTTAGGTCTAGGAGGTAGTAGTTGCTGCCTGGTCTACGACACAAAGTCCTACGACATCAAGATCGGGAATAACTGAACTCTGTTCAGGAGGGAGGGAGTTTCAAATTTCAACTCCTGAACACAATTCCGTTTGCGCTACTTAACCACCCCCAACGAATCAGATTTTGAGCTCAAAATTTAAGTTTAAGGCTAAGCTTTTGAAAGCATTTAATGTGATAAAAAGAATAACGGTAAAAAATAGTTGTTCGTTACTCCAAAGTCTAAAGCGCCCTCTATCCACATTTTTTTTTACTTTATCTTTAAATTTATTTTTCAAGAAAAAACTGACAAAAAGAATAATTTTAGCTAAAACCGCTAACGAATTGATCCATTTTTCCGTTTTTTATAATCATTTGAAATTTCGGACCCTAAACTTTAATGGCGTCTATCTCCTTTGGAAGACGTTTGGGACCCTAAGTTTCTTATATAATATTGTTTGTCTTGATGTGTACTATCACCCCTTAAAGTTTTGCCCAAGAGTTTCGTTACACCCTGTATACATATATATATATACATATATATATATGTACATATATATATATATATATATATATATATATATATATATATATATATATATATACATATATATATACATATATATATATATATACATATATATATACATATATATATATATATATACATATATATATATATATATATATATATATATATATATATATATATACATATATATATATATACATATATATATATATATATATACATATATATATATATATACATATATATATATATATACATATATATATACATATATATATATATATATATATATATATATATATATACATATATATATATATATATATATATATATATATATACATATATATATATATACATATATATATATATATATATATATATATATATATATATATATATATATATATATATACATATACATATACTTGTGATGCCCCGTACCTCACGCCAAGGAGGAGAGGCATAGCACTAATCGGAGGCGTAGCCGGCACGAAGGTGTGATGCAGTCGGGCGAATTGTAGATCCAGGGAATCACTTACGAACGTTAGGCGATACACGCACACATGGAGCCATTGATGGAATACACAACTTCGAAGACTTGCTTTATTTATTTAAAGGCATTAGCTGCAGTGGCCACATGACTTGGCCTGACGGGGCGCGGATTACATTACAAGACAGAAGCGGACCGCAGGTCCGACAGCCACGAGAGTTAGACACCAAGAGCCAGAAATCTTCCGTTCACGCAATATTAAATAAGTGCTTTTCGATATTGACGCCAGAGGGCCTAAACTACGTAATATTTTAATTGGGTGACTTTAGATTCGTGGAGTTCACGTGTCCACTTAAGTTTATCGGGGACTGTACTGCTAGATCCCGCGCTTGTTAGCACCGCGACCTATTGACCTGGGTGCAGGATAAGTGGCCATAAAGTTCTTATAAAGTGTGGTTTTTGACGTTACAGACCCCATAAATACAGAGTGGTTCGAGGGCTCTTCAAGAATTTTGACACTATACTGACATTCGGAATCTCATAACTTCTAACACTCATATCTGGGGATGTTATTGAGTTCAGCTAGTTCACATGCCTATATCATGATCAGCAGGGCTACGATAAATTATCTTATTTTACTTTTAGGTTGCAATTTTAGAAAATGGGTCGTGCTTTATTAACAGGATAATTTTAAATACGCTTTAGATATATAATGGTGGGCCGTTATTGTCACAATATCCCCCCTTCCGGAAAAAGACTTGCGAGAGGGGCCGGGCCCTATTTCCTCGAGCAAGGCTTTCCTTCAGGTGAGAACATTCTACTAAATTTAGAAAAGAAGGTTATAAGTTAAATGGATGAGTTTATCTAAATCTTGACCTCGCTGTCCGCATACTGTCCGTGGAGCCTTACTTTATATATACAATAAGCAACATTACTCGAAAAACACATCATATAAATTGAGACATAGCTGCTAATACTGTTGATCAATGCACAAAATTTTAACAAAAAAATACACAACATATCAATATTTCTCTTAAAAGTCTTTGGAATATCTATATTACACATGAAGCTTCAAAGTTTAAGAACATGAAAAAACCATAAAACATTTCCAACTGTAAAGTAATATGAAGAACTGGAATACAAAAATAGAATACTTGATATACAGCTAATTCAATATTTTGAAGTGGTAATAATAATACTTCAATATTCAAATTCAAATAACTCTCAAAATGGCAATACAAAATATAATATGTTAATATGAAATACAGTATTTTAATACACAAGTTTAATATAGGTATTATAAAAAGTGTAGCTTTATTCAAAAGTGTAGTATTAAAACGCAAAATATAGAGGAGAAATTTTTCTATATTGGCGAGTTTCTCTTACACTCAACCGGGACTTCTTCATATTTAAATTAATGGGACGACAGGAAAGTGCTTAGAGAAGGAGAGAATTGCGAAAGATTAAAGTATTAGGGTTGACTCATTCATGGTATAATTTAAATTCGGCATGTGGATTGTAATATCTCAACTTGGATGCATGTACAATTTCAGTAGACCTGTTATTATAGTGATTTGGCTTATCTATTTCATAAGTCACTTCAGAACACTGTTTTAAAATTTTGTAAGGGCCAGAATAAGGGGCTGAAAGTTTACGGGTATTTGGATATGAAAATTCTTCTAAGGTTACAGCATCACCAGGTTTAAATTTAGAGGGTACAAAGAGAGCATCATACCTAATTTTGTTTTTATTATGATAATCTATTGTCCTTTGTTTTGCTAGTTTTCGAGCTTCATCCACTGGAGGATAATTAGTTTGATTTACAGGGGAGTCATAAGGTTGCTTGCCAAACATTAAGTATGCAGGGGTAAATTTTGTAACTGAATGGGGACTATTGTTATATTCGGTAATGACTTTTTCCAACAAACGTGTCCAAGGAACTTTAGTGGACGAAGAATTGACTTTACATTTTAGCCTACTTGCTATTGATTGATTCACTCGCTCCACTTTACAGTTGGTTTGAGGATGATGTGCTGAAGTCAAAAGCTGTTTCACATTATAATTTTGAAAGAATCTCCTGAATCGTAATGAAGTAAAGGCTGCATTCCTATCCGTTAGAATTTTCTCTGGTACCTGAATTTGGAATATTTGCATAAGGCAGTTGGCATATGTTTCTGTGGTGACACTTTTAGAGGGAAATGCCCACACATATCTTGTTGCATGGTCTATGGCAATGTGGAGATATTTTTTTGTAGAATTATAGTAGTTAAAGCCACCGACAGTATCAACAGAAATACATCCAAAAGGTTTATCTGTTGGAGGTACAATTTGCATAAGTCCAAATTTTTTCAATTTTGATTTCTTGTTAAATTGGCATGTTGCACAGTGTTTGACAAACTTTGCAATATCCTCAGTTATTTGAGGCCAATAATACTGAGGGGTAATCAAATTTAGCATTTTTTGTACACCAGGATGACCAAATTGATCGTGACACTTTTGCAACAATTTTAAACGTAGTGACATAGGAACAACAATTTTATGTAGATTTTTTCTTTTTAATATGATTACATCATTTATCTCTTGATACTTTGGATCATGAAGGTTGTCATTTTTCTGTTGTGTTTTAATTTCATCCAGGTCTAATAAATGTACAGTATGTTGAAGATGTTGGGAAACAGGATGCCTTGAGAGCATATCAGTTTCGACATTTGTGGAGCCTTTTTGGTATTTGATTTCATAATCAAACATCTGAGTTTTAAGGACCAGCGGAATAACCGACCTCTGAGATTTTTTACATTTTTGAGCCAAACAAGAGCCGCATGGTCAGTATGAATGACAAATTTTTGTCCATGGAGATAATAGTAGAATTTGTCTAAAGCATCCACAATCGACAAACATTCCAATTCTGTGATAGCATAATTTTGTTCATAATTACGTAAAGTCCTTGAATGATATGCAACAGGATGTAATATATTAGAGGTATCAGGCTGTTTCAACACAGCTCCGACTGCATTTTTTGAGGCATCAACATATACATGAAATGGTAATTTAGGATCATATAATTGAAGAACAGGTTTAAAAATTAACACATGTTTTAATTTTTCAAATTAAACTCTGGCATTCTTCTGTCCAATTCCACTTAGCATTTTCAAAAGTCTATTTAATGGATACCGAATTTGAGTATACTTAGGGATAAACTTATTATATACATTGATAGATCCTAAGAAACGTTGCAACTCCTTTATGTTCTTAGGAGGTTGTAACTTCTGAATACTATCAATGTTGGCATTATCTGGAGTAATTTTTCCTTGTTGAACTTCATAACCAAGAAAATTAATTTTGTCTTTGCCGAACACACATTTAGATAATTTAAGTTTAATGTTTTCTTTCTTACAGATTTCAAAAATTTGTTGTAAGTGTTGCCAATGCTCCTCTTCAGATGAAGAAAAAATAACAATATCATCGAAATAGTTATAAGCAATGTTAATCTTATATTTAGCCAAAATTCTACGAATGGTTCTGTTAAAGATTCCTGGGGCATTTTTTAAGCCAAAAGGTAGACGAAGCCATTCAAATAATCCGAAACTTGTTGCAAAGGCAAGTTTTTCAATATCCTGAGGGTGAATTGGAATATGCCAGTAGCCTGAAGTTAAATCTAGTGTTGAAAATATTTTAGCTTGACTTAATTTGTCTAATAGGCAATCTATTCGGGGTAAAGGCTCAGCATCTGTTTTGGTAATTGCATTTAATTTTCTAAAGTCTATGCACAATCTTGTACGCTTGCCTTCGTCACGCTTAAAAGCCAAAGTGACTGGAGACGAGTATGAGCTGCTACTTTCTCTTATAATACCTGCTTGTAACAATTTCTCAATCTGGCAATTTCCTCTTCTTCTTTAGGAGAAGTACGTTAAGGTCTTAAGGACACAGGAAGCTCAGACGTAAGTCTAACACGCTAGGGTTCCACCCTAATTAAACCTATATCATACTTGCCCTTAGAAAATATATGCGAGTATTTATACAGTAAAGAATTGAGTTCACCATTTTCTCTATTGACAGTCTGTAAATTTTCAGAATTGTTTTCAGAGGTCAGAGGAATGTGAACCAACTCAGTCCCTACATTGTTTACATTTTGACTTACATTTGGTTTAAGATTTACATATTTGGACTCATTATTATTAATATTAAATGACATTGGTGTACACATAAACATTTTTTACGTGGAATTATTAGTCCATTTTGATAATTTGCATAGAATTACAGTCAATATTTATTTGAAATAGTCCACATTCTGGTAATCCCAGGATTATATAAGGTAAATCACTGTCTATAACATACATTTTTACCTTTTTAGTTACATTTCCTATGCATAAGTTAATGAAACATGATCTCTTTAATTGTAGAAGGCCTTTTGCTTGTTTTACTAAAAGTCTTTCAGGCGTCTGTGTTTTTAGTCTATGTTGGGTTGTCAAAGTCGAGGGGATGATAGACAAGGAGCTACCAGTATCTATCACACAAGGAATTGGTCTCTTATTTATGTATCCGGATACGTTTAATTGTCAAATCTGGTTGTTATCATTAAGGTTAGGCATTTGACTCTCAGTGTTTTCCACTAGTTGAGGAGCCATCGGATTAATAGGTGCATTTCGAAAGGGGCACGTCTGCACCCAATGATATGCATTCAGTATTCCTCTCCCTGTACATTGTCTACATGGAGCTGGAGGCAGTTGAGTTTGGGAATGGACATTATTATATTGAATTCTTGGGGTTTCAAATCTCGGATAATGGTTATTGAAATTAATTGGATTGCGACTTTTAAAATTTCTATAATATGGTGGTCGTTGAAATCCAGGTCTAAAATTAAATCTGTTATTTTGTGGAATTCTAGGACTGAAATTATTTGCTTGTTGAGGTCTGGGACTGTTAGATTTAGCATGTGTCTCTTGACTTTTAAGCAATTTAGAAATTAAAGTGAGCCATGCTGTTGGGGTAGCAGGAGGACTAAGCGCCATCAACTGCTAAAGATTTGGAGGAAGACCATCAGTTAAACCCTCCATTAATAGACTGTTTGATAATCCCAGCCTTCGACCACACGCCAATTTCTTATGGAAATAATCAGTAACCCCTTTAGCATCCTTTAATTTCAGATTTGTGAACTCGCTAAATGAGACTACATTGATTTCTATGAAATTTTCCCTCAAAATTAAACATAATTCTTCCCAATTTTGAATATCTAAACAAGAATTAATAAAAACAGTAAGTTATTTCCTCTTTAAATATTTACTTATGTTATTTATTTTCCATTCCTCATTTTTACTACTTTCCTGACACTTTCGGTTAAAATAGTTTAGCCATGAATCCAGATTCATGCCAGCTTCGGCATCAAAACTAATAATGTGCTGTTCAGCAGTACTAAGCATTCTTAATTCAGTACTGGTGCTGGCGACTACTAATTTAGGTTCCATTGAAGTACTTTGATCCAGTACATTTGGTATGTTGACATTGGTAGGGGGTATTACATTACTAGTGCTAGTAATTACTGATTTAGGCTCGATTGGAGCACTCTCGTCGGTTACATTTGGCAATTGAGCATTGGTAGGGGGTATTGTGTCTTGACTCTCAGACATGATTAGCAGTTTTCCAGAACGTAAAAACATCAATATATTACATAAAAACTTTCAATAATATAAATATCACTCACATAAATACCGTACCCGGTTGGCAAGAGCAGAGGGCCAGTGATCTGAACGTCCCTGGTTCGAGGCTCGTCGCTGCAAATCTACCGCCGTGTTCACTAATGGTGGCTAGGGCACGGCTGGGGCGTGGCCACAATGTCCTCCATGTTCTCAAATTTACCTCTGGAGGTGCGGGGTCAAGTGCTCCGGTCTCGTCACTTGGTTCGGTTCAAAATTACGGGACCGGTCATTTAGCCAAGTCGGACTCCGACCCTTGCGGTGCTATTAAAAACCGGAGCCGCACCTTCATCGCCCATAGCCTTCGGGACTTGACCTGATGTTACATGTCGGTCAAGGGGCATCAGCTACAACAACAACATAATATGTATATATATATATATATATATATATATATATATATATATATATATATATATATATATATATATATATGTGGGCTCTGTAGATCGTGATGAATAAAAACACCTTCCCTCTAAAACAGATTTATTGAAAGATCAATACGTCGTAAGTAAGTAAAAGCACAACCAAACGTCAATGGCGTCTTCACGTCAAACTTCGTCTCTCCGCCTCCCTACACACCCACCGTCATCTTACTTATATGTTGTCGTTCCACCTGTTGCCACTCTTTGCCTCAAACATCTTACACTCTGGAGTAACCTCTCGGAGTACGGGAACTCCTGCTGAGGGGCGTGGTTAAGAGCGATAATCAAATCCTACAACTCGGCTATCCTGGCAGCGGCTTAACCACAAGCCGGCCAAAAGTAGATGCAGCAACAGTCACAGGGCAATGAACGACGACATCACATACAAAAAAACAAAAAAAAAATAACAGTTAGTGCACATAAATGAAATCAAGTAGGTTGGATAGGGGATACCCATGGTTTTAAAAATTCAGCACATGAACTAGTCGTTATGGGACCTTCATCTTGTCCAACACGATGCACATCGTAGGTGTCATTGGGTTTCACCTTTGTCACTTTATAGGGACCTAAAAATGGACTTCTTAATTTCCGACCAGGACAGGCTTGAGTTCTTTTAATGGCAACGTAATCAGCTACTTTATACTGAGAAGGCTTACGTCGGCGCTTGTTATAGGATTTCTTGTTTTCTTCCTGAACCTTCAAAATTTGCTGTTTTGCAGATTCTCTTAAGTCATTTCGATTTTCTTGAAATTGAGCTAAAAATTCTTCATCAAGTAGCTGTCTTAACTTAAGCAACTCAGGATTGCGCATTTCCACTCCAAATAACAGTTCAAAGGGCGTTGTACCAATACTTCTTTGGTATGTAGAATTCAAAACAGTTTGTAACTTATCGACGTGTTGGTACCACTTTGTTGGATCATGCAAGGATAATCTGGTCAAAACTGGAATGATAGTCCTATTCAAACGCTCAATTTGTTCGTTTGCTCTAGGCAAACCCGTGGTTATTATAAAATGTTGGCCTTTTTCGGTTTGGCAATACGACTGAAATTCGTCAGAAGTAAAAGCTGATCCCTTATCCGATACAATTCGATGGGGATTCCCAAAAATTTTCTTTTGAAGCTCCAGTTTAGGAATGACTTCTTTTGAAGTGGTAGACATAGTGTGTAATTCTGTTTCGGCATATGGGTCGCATAACTTAAGAACAGGAGTTTCCGCTAACTTTGTTTTTAACAATTTAAATGAAGTTAACTGCTCAGGACCAAAAATAAAGTCACAATTCGTTTTTATAAAATCACTCAGCGGTTTTGCTTTAAGCGCATAATCCTTAATGAACTTGCGAAAATAACCCGTCAGTCCTAAAAAAGATCTAATATGTTTAACATTACGTGGTTGTGGGAAATTAACCACTGCTTTGGTTTTATTAGGTGATGGCATCACGGTATTATCTTTTATCGTATACCCTAAGTATTCGATAGCATGCATTAAAAATTTACATTTTTTCCAATTAATTTTCAAACCATATTCTTCACAGCGTTTGATTACTATTTTTAATTGTTCTAAAGCTTGGTAACACGTCTGCGATGGAACAATTAAATCATCAATATATATCAACACAATACTATCGGATATTAAGTCTTGGAAAATGTGATTTATGAAACGAACAAAAATTACTGGTGAGTTGCAAAATCCAAACGGCATCTTGAGAAATTCATAATGACCAGTTGGGGTCACAAAATCTGTATATTTTACACTATGTCTATGAACAGGCACATGTAAAAAATCGTTTTTTAAATCAATAGTTGAGAAAAACTTAGCCCCCGAAAGTTTATCAATCTGATCCTTGATGCATGGCATAGGAAATCTATCCTTAACAACTTTACTATTTAGTTTTCTGTAGTCTACACAAATCCTTATACTACCGTCTTTTTTTCTAACCGGAACTATGGCACTAGCGAATTCTGATGTACTTTGTTGAATAATGCCCTCAGCAAGCCATTCATCTATTTGACTTTTAACTTCATTATTTTCAGGTAAAGCCAAACGTCGTGGTGTTTGGTAAACTGGAATATCGTCTGTTAGTACGAACTTAGCTTCGATACTGCACTTTTTAATGTTTTTAGGTTTGTAATCAGAGATTAAGCTTTGAATATCATCCTTTAAATGCATATCGCCTATTTCAAGAATGTCTGCATTAGATTCAATTTTTACTGGTAAAACTTCAAGATTATTTTTATTACTTAATGGCTCGACCAGTATATCATTTTCTTTCATTAAAACTTCAGAAAACTTGAGTATTTCTCGTCCTAATAAAACTCGATGAGAGCAAACAGTATGGTCTCTGACTACATGAAATGTCAATTTATACTCATTACTTTGAATATTAACATTTGTAGAAAATGAACCAATAGTATATACTGAACTATTTCCCAATCCATTTAATGTCAAAATATTCTTCACAAGTTCAGGACTACCAATATGTTTATAACAATCTAAAGTAATTAAATTTACATCACTACCAGTATCAAAAATTGCCGCAATTTCATTCCCCATTATCATTATTTTAAGCATCAGATTTTTGGGTTTTAGACTATTCGCAGTCACAAATGTTGATAAATTACAGTCTTTTGAAACGTGCCCGAATTTCTGGCACCTGAAACACCTCATAGTTTTGTGAATACAAAATCTAGACAAGTGCCCCTTGCTTCCACAATTAAAGCAAACTTTATCATTACGGTCATAACTTTTAATAGGGCGTTTCCGATCAACACAATTTTCTGATCTCGGTTTTACCTCATCCAAACTGCATTTACTTTTTGTATTATCAAAATTACATTTAACTCTTGCAATATCATTCTTTATAGTTTCATAAATTTTAAGTTTTTCTTTAAATTCGTTAATTGTGTGACAACCATATAATATTGTTTTATTTTGAACGGTATCAGGAATGCCATTAATTACGTAATGCATTAGGGATTTGTCATCAACACTACCGCGACTACAAATAGATTTCATAATTAAAAAATATTGCTGGACCGTTTCATTATCTTTCATATTTCTTTTAGCCAATGTTTCATGGAGTTGTGCAGAACTGCAGGCAGTGCCGAACTCGTTAATTAACAAATCTTTTAACTTATTCCATGAGTTTACTAGTTCACTCTGGACAAACCAAAGGGCGTTACCACCAAGAGATCTTTTGGCAAAAATAAACTTATGAATGTCAGATAAGTTAAATAACCCAGCAACATTTTCAAAATTTTCTACCCAATTAACAATATTTTCATGAGATTCAGCATTAAATTTAGGTACAACACTTTCGATATCACTAAAATTGATTGATAATCTCATATTGTTTCGACTATCAACATCATAAAATTTTGATTTTGCTGATTCATTTGAGTTAAAAACGCTATCAGAATGAACAGATCTACCGGCATGAGTATTTCCACACAGCGCTGAATAACCACCTTGCATTTCTTCAGTTTCACTTTCCGATTCGGATTCTTCTGAATTTTGAATGCTTTCAGCCAAATAAGTAACATCACACAACAGTTTTAAAATACGTTCGCTGATTTCAGTTTGAGCACCATGAGATGCAATATTCAAAATATCACAAATTATGATAAGTTCGTTCAAAGAAAATGTATCGTTAACTTTCTTTAATTTAGATTTAAACTCAGAATCATTCAACTTGAATTCAAAACCGGAAAAATTTCTAAGTCGCTCTCTATTTTTCCTGTCTCCCTCAACGTCGAATATAAATTTATGCAACAGTTTAGTTTTCTTTGCTTTCAAATTCTTCAGTGCATTGCGTATATCCTCAATATCACCAAGCTTCATTTTCACATGCAAAATCAAGCAAACAGGACAAGAACAAAATTTACTCACCACTTTTTTTTCAAATTATTCCTAGCGTCGTAATCCAAAACAGAGTAAGCTCTATGCCACAATCTCACTCATAAAATATTCCCACTTCTGACACCACTTGTGGGCTCTGTAGATCGTGATGAATAAAAACACCTTCCCTCTAAAACAGATTTATTGAAAGATCAATACGTCGTAAGTAAGTAAAAGCACAACCAAACGTCAATGGCGTCTTCACGTCAAACTTCGTCTCTCCGCCTCCCTACACACCCACCGTCATCTTACTTATATGTTGTCGTTCCACCTGTTGCCACTCTTTGCCTCAAACATCTTACACTCTGGAGTAACCTCTCGGAGTACGGGAACTCCTGCTGAGGGGCGTGGTTAAGAGCGATAATCAAATCCTACATATATATATATATATATATATATACATATATACAGAGGCTGTTCACACATTTTTTAGACGATGTATATTGTATTCACAAAACTAAATTACATAAAATTCTTGTGTTTTAAATGTTCTATTTGACATCCCTTATTCTGAACTATCTTTCGACACCGCAATTTCCAGGATAATAATGTCTTTTGAAGTGTCAGAAGAGGTATTCTATCCCATTCCTCCTGAACAGCTTTCCAGAGTCCTGTAAGGGTTTTGGGACGACGTTTGGATAATGCAGATTTTAAAAGTCCGAAAGCACAAAAATCCATAGGTGATACATCGGGAGATTTAGTAGGGATATCAGTGAAGGGTATGGCCTTGATACCAGTTTTTTGTTCCATTTCTTTTAGGAAATTTACAGTGGATTTTGATGTGTGACTGCTAGCTTTGTCCTGATGGAGTCTCACAGATTGATGGCACTGTGGGTCGAGCGATGGTATTTCATTCAGAAAAATTGGCAATAAAATATGTTCCTGAAAGTATTTGGAGTTAATCTTGACATTTTTTCCACTCTCTTTATTTTTAACTTGCCATTATAAGAAAAACCAGCAACAATCATGAATCCCTTAGAAAAACTTTCTTTCGATTCTTTGAACCATGTACTTCAATTTTTTTTCTCCCCTTTTATGATAATAAATGGCTCTTTTATTGTTGCAATCATTGAAATACACCCATGATTCATCTATTGTGACAATTGTTTTCCATTTTTCTTTGGATAAGTGTTTCTCATATAGAATTCTGCAGCGTGTCCTGCGTTCAGCGATATGATTTGGAAGAAGACGATGCATATTGCATTTTTTCGCTTTCTTAAGATTTAAATCAACGTTTATCATTTTGTTTACAGTGGACACCTAGTATTTTAATGATTTTGCAACTCTCCTTTGACTAGGGGGATTTTCTTTTAACATTAAACAACGTACCTTTGCAATAGTCGAAGATGTTCGGTTTTCCCTTTCATACTTGTTTGGAATTTTTGTCCCACTTGAGGCTCCAATTTGACGTTTTTTTTTTCCTTTCTTGTTGACGATATTACCTATCGACGCTTTAGATATCACAAAACCATGACTCTCACATCGTTTTTGGATAACGGAGTATGCATATTTCTCTTCGGAAAGAGCATAAATGTAGCCTTCGAACCACTGCTTTGTTAAAAACGCCATTTTGAATAAAAACAAAACTTTCAAGCCGCAGACGATAATTTTGACTTTTAAAAATATAGTACAATTGCAATTATTTCTTTTGCAGCAAACGATTTTTTATTACCGCTTACCAAAATCGTCTAAAAAATGTGCGAACAGCCTCTGTATATATATATATATATATATATATACACAGTGCGTCAAATAAGTTTTAAGACTCGTCTCAGAGCGCAGGTTGTAATGGAGCTGTGAGTGTAAATGTGCATGTGTCATAACGTCCATCGTCTGCTGGTACACTGTCAACAAGTTGAGAGTATTTCGTTAAGTAGTTGAGAGAAGGCGAGCATTCATTGCAGAAGTGAATTTTTTTCATGTTGATTTTTTAAGATGGAGAAAAGAGCTGTAATTAAATTTAACACAAAACTTGGTAAAAGTACTTCGGAAACATACCAACTCATGAAACAAGTTTACGGTGACTGTTTAAGTAGATGAAATGTTTTTGTGTGGCACAAACGTTTTTTGAACGGAAGAGATACGGTAGAAGATGATCAGCGTAGTGAAAGACCAATTTCATCTAGGAGACCTGAAGTTATTGAGAAAGTACGAAATTTCGTAACAAACGATCGCTGTGTATCACTGAGAATGATGGAAGACTCTTTAAACATCAACAAAGATACAATTCGAACCATCCTGCATGAAGATTTGGCAAAACAAAAGTGTGTGCTAAATTTGTTCCACACACTTTAACCCCTGAGCAAAAAGCAATGAGAAGTGCACATTGCGGAGTCATTATTTCAGCCGCTGAAAACGCTCCAAACTTCTTGAAGTCCATTGTTACAGGTGATGAAACCTGGTGTTTCCAATATAATCCTGAAACAAAATGAAAAAGTGCGGAATGGATGTCACCAAATTCACCACAAGCCAAAAAAACAAGAAAAGTTCCATCCAAAATCAAAACAATGCTCATTACATTCTTCGATAGTAAAGGTATTATCCACAAAAAATTTGTTCCAACTGGACAAATAATTACAGGTCAATACTACTTAGCTGTTTTAAAGCGTTTGATGGCCAGAAATCGTCGCATTCGTCCAGACTATAGGACTGAAAGCAGTTGGTGTTTGTTACACGACAATGCACTCAGTCACACCTGCCTTATTGTTAGTCGATTTTTGGCAAAAAATAATGTCTGTGTGTTGAACCATCCACCGTATTCACCTGATTTAGTAACCTGTGACTACTCCTTATTCCCAAAACTTAAAATTAAGTTAAAAGGGTGGTATTTTGAGGATATTTCGACCATACAAGAAGCTTTTCGTGCTTTGCAGGCCATTCCACAAAGTGATTTACAACAGGCTTTCGATTCATTATTAAATCGCTGTAAAAAGTGCATTTAAGCCGGAGGGTCCTATTTTGAATAAAAAACAAAAACAGGTATTAATTTCTTGTTTCCATTTCTTTTTACACACCCAGTCTTAAAACTTATTTGACGCACTGTGTATATATATATATATATATATATATATATATATATATATATATATATATATATATACACTACTGGTCAAAAATGTGAAAACTTTTTAGAAGATGTGTATTTTTAAGGTTTATTTTCTTCATTTTTTAGAGGTAATCTTAGTGATGTTATATATCACTGAAAAGTTAGCTTTTTTTAAAACTAATGAAGTTTACCGCGCTGTATTATCTTTATTACGCAAAAAGTTATAGCTTAATAAAGTCAAGAAGACAAACAAAACTGCCCTCTGTAAATAGGCTTGATATCTTAAACTCAAAACTGACCGAAAGGAGTGATTGCTCTGAGATATATATATATATATATATACAGCATATCAGGTGTTTCGATGTCACAAAATGTATCGAGTAGGGTGTTAGTATGAGTGAGCTCATGTTTTGGTATCATAACTGATTGTTGTTGTTGTTCTGAATGCCTCCTTGCCGGAAGTTCCCGACGTTTGATCCCGAAGTTTGTAGCAATTTGTGTGATTTTTCATTATATTTTCTATAAGTAAGCTGTGTAGCTTCTTTAGAAGGGCGAACAAAGTAAAAAGAGTTTACTGAATACCTAAAAAGAGGTTTAAAATAATTACTTTAAGTGAAGAGAGCAACACTTACAACGAAATTAGAAGAAAAGTAGGGGGAAGCATAACCAAAAGAAGAATTTCTAAACTGTAGAATAAATATTAACAGAGTCGATTCAAAACCAAACTGGTAAAGGTAAAAAAAGATCCACAACACCATGCGGTAATAGAAGGATAGAAAAGCTGCGTTTTAGAGACAGAAGAAAATCTCTAGAAACACTTTAAAATGATTTACGTGAATTGGTTTAAACATAATTGCCAGTAATGTTCACCGCAGACTCCCTTTTGGGTTTAAACACCGGAATTCCAAAGAAAATACCTATTTTATCTCTCAAAACAGTCTGAACTACTGACCACACATACCTTAGTATTAATAACTTGCTTACAGGAGATAAGTCATCAAGACCAAAGCACTCCACTTGCAAAGACACAATTTCATTTGGATTTGGACTTGGACTTGCTTACCGGAGATAAGTCATCAAGACCAAGACACTTCACTTGCAAAGACACAATTTTGTTTAGATTTGGACTTGGACTTGCTTACAGGAGATAAATCATCAAAACCAAGGCACTCCACTTGCAAAGACACAATTTCATTTGGATTTGGACTTGGACTTGCTTACCGGAGATAAGTCATCAAGACCAAGACACTTCACTTGCAAAGACACAATTTCATTTGGATTTGGACTTGCTTACAGGAGATAAATCATCAAAACCAAGGCACTCCACTTGCAAAGACACAATTTGATTTAGATTTGGACTGATTAAAATGAGCGAAAAGTCATATTTATTCGACAGAAGAACAATGGAACAGGGTATTCTGGAGTGATGGAAACAGAATCTCCATATTTGGTAGTAATGGAAGGAAATATGTCAGAAAAAGAAGTAGAGAAGATTTGCTACCTGAGTGCACAACAACCAACTTGTGAATTAGTTCTATACTGTGGACATGTATTTCAGAAAAAGGTATGGGCAGAATTTGTTTCATCAGTGACACTTTAAACCGCAGAAAATACATCAGTGATGTACTAAATACAAAATTAATGCCATTTGTCACATGTCCTCTTCCGTGATAATGAGGCTTTCATATTTCACTAGGACTCTGCAACTTGCCATATTTCTAGTCAGTGAAAAAGTGGTTCCTGAAAAACGATATTTCATTGATGAAAGGCCAGGCAATAGCCCTGACCTAAACCCGTTCGCAAACGTTTGGGGCCGATTGAAGAAGTTTGATGGTAGGAAAAAAATTAATCAATATAGTACAACTAACAGAAGCAATTATATAATCATGGTACCATATTATAATGCCTCATGAACTAAAATCATTGGTTCAGTCCACGGGACGCCGTTTTCAGGCTGTAACTTCAGCAAATATCTTCCGCAGAAAGTTCTAGTACAACACAAATTGTGAAAAACTAAGAAATTTACTTTGCCTCAGTTCAATTCGCGTAACTGTTAACAAAATTCAAAATTTTTTATAAAGGGATTTTCATTATACTCTAAATTAAATTTCCGATGTAATGTCTTCTCTTTGCTATAATACAAAATTATATTAGTGCTATTACTGTCAAACTTTAAAAAAACCAGTATTTTTAAAAAGGTTTCCACAATTTTGGCCACTATTGTATACATAGTATAACTAAATAGAAAACATTTGCATTTTCCCCAAAACTTATACTACTTAAGTTCATTTGAATCAAGGTATTTCGATTGTGTATATCTATGCTCCTTTTAAATATTCTAACCACGTCACATATCACCTCCTTTATGTCAGTTCTGACGCCAATACGAAAATGGCTATAACGAGGTTGCTGCAAACGATATCGGAACCTAACAGCTCCATTTTTTATACCCCTCGGAAAAACGACAGAAACGTGAACCCGGCAGTGAAAAACGCCTTTCAGTATTTCTTGAATAAACACACGTTTTCAAGGCTTATGGGAAGTACAACTCAGTTTTCGGATTGATGTATCCATCCATCGGAACGTGCATGCAACTCGGATTTCAATTCCACGCTATAAAAATTTATTGAGATAAAATGGATATTTTGTTACCTTGGCATATATTCGGCTAGTAAAACAGGGAGTATACAGAAGTTCGTTCGCCCTTTATGCAAGCGATTTTGAGAGTTAAGATTTATGAATAGTAAATGCCGTATTTTTTATGCGCTTTGCTTCTATCTGATAGCCATGGTTCTTGACAATAGCTCTAGCTCGAATTTTCCATGACAGTAAACTGTTACGTAGTACTGTCATGTCAATTTTACCCCATTCCTCTTGGATCGTTTTCCAAAGGCCGTTCAGTGT
This sequence comes from Dolomedes plantarius, assembly GCA_907164885.2. Classification (NCBI taxonomy): domain Eukaryota; kingdom Metazoa; phylum Arthropoda; class Arachnida; order Araneae; family Dolomedidae; genus Dolomedes; species Dolomedes plantarius. Next base: position 47,517,338 of record OU015502.1, on the reverse strand, counting down.
TCTTGGATGACGTTTTCCTGGGGTTCGTTTTAATAAACTGAAAGCGCAAAAGTCCATTGGAGATACACTTTATTCCTGTTTCTGATTCTTTCTTTGCTAAATAAACGGCAGTTGATTTAGATGTGTGACTAGAGGCTTTACATTATCAATGTCCTTTCTATATAAGGCTGGAATTTCTTCTTCAAAAATTCGTTTTAAAATATTCTGCTGATATTAGAGTGATTTAATTTTGGCTTTACTTGAGACTTTTTTGAATTTTTAATTTGCCAATGTAACAAAATCCTGCAACTATCATGAATCCCTTTAGGAACTTTTCTGTACACTGACGAAGCCATTTCGTACGGTCATTCCCGTCAGTTGAGCAATAGAAAATTGATGTTTTTTTTATTACAGTCACTTAAATATACCCATGCTTCTTCGAGTGTTACCACAAATTCCCATTCTTCAGCAGCTAGGTGTTTTCCATATCATTTTCTACAATTTGTTTTTCTTTCAGCAATGCCTTGGCAAAAGCAGATGAACTTTAGGTTTAAACATCTATTTTAACTTAAAATCTTTGTGAATGATTTTACTTACTGTGACGGAACACATTCCTAGTCCCGATGCAATGGATCTTTGAGTTGGAGGATATTCTTTTAGGATCAGAGACTTAACTTTCTTGATATTTACCTGCGTTCGAACAGTCTTAGGATGAGGTTTCACTGTCATGTTTTCATTTTTACTTTCAGTTAGACTTTTTCCTTTCAAATTTAATATATTATAAATACTTTTTTTAATACCACTAGGGGCTTCGCCCCTAGCCTCGCTACGCTCGCTCCTCTGGTGAATCAAGTGAATGAATGACTCAATAGTTTTTTACAGCGATTGAGTCATTCATTTGTTTACAGTTGAAGCTTCCCCCCCCCTCCCGACGAAATGGATGAAGCCCGGCGAAATGGATGAATGGGTGAAAAATCGGATCTTCTTTCAAAGGAAGCGAATAAGAAGATTTTTCTGAAGTATTTCTTTAAAATTCAATTAAAAATCGAAATTTTAAGATAGAGACTTGAAATGAAGTTTATATGAATGAGAAAGCTTTCATCTTCCAGTTGATATAAATATTTTCTTTGTAACATAATAAGTCTGAGCGCATCGAATTTATATATCTCGAAACGCATAAATTTTTCCAAAAAAAGGGTTTTCAATTTTAATAAAAATATCAGTCTGTTTTAAATTATTTTTAAACAAATGAGGTCTTGTTTGAACGAGAAATGTCTGTAGTCTTAGATTGTAAAAAAAAAAAAAATTCTACGATCCTTTTTTGGCGAGTTATCGTAATCTGAACATGAAAAAGTCAATATTTTCCCACAAAACATAAAATTAAAAAAAAAAACTTAAAGTCCGACGAATATGAGACATGTCTTACTTTCTTCCCCACATTGTTCTGCATCGATTGGTATCGGTCTCGACCCCATACCCCCAGCGGTTTCGGAGGAGATAGCGTGACAAGCTTTTGACAGCGGCGGCGGCGGCAGCGGCAGTTAGTTCTTTTTAGAATAGATAACCGCGATCGCGATTTTTACACCGCTTTATAATTTGTTAATACGAATATTTCTCCTCGGAAAGCGCAGTTATGTAACCTTCGAGCCATCTATCTTCGAGCCATCTATATATATATATATATATATATATATATATATATATATATATATATATATATATATATATATATATATATACATACATATATACATATATATATATATATACATACATACATATATATACATATATATATATACATACATATATATATATATATATATATATATATATATATATATATATATACATATATACATATATATATATATATATATATATATATATATATATATATATACATATATATGTATATATATGTATATTTATATATAATATATATATATATGTACATATACTATATATATATATACATATATATACATATATATATACATATATATATACATACACATATATATATATACATATATATATATATATATATATATATATATATATATATATATATATATATATATATATACACATATATACATATATATATATACATATATATACATATATATATACATATATATATACATACATATATATATATATACATATATATATATATATATATATATATATATATATATATATATATATATATATATATATATATATACACATATATACATATATATATATACATATATATACAGTCATGGACAAAAAAATTAGCGCACCAAGAAATAATTGCGGGATCGTAACGAAACTTGCAATGAAGGTACATGTCGGGGAGATATGCAAATGATTAGAAATGCAGCGTGATTGCGCATTACGTATAGCCGGTAGAGGGCGTTGAACATCGTACTCTGTGGAGTATAAAACAGGTAACCAAAGCTTGTTTGAGTGTGCTGAATCATTTACAAAGGAAGAGCTGCGATAGACATGCCATTACGCCGTGTTCGAAGACAATATAAGCAGTTGTCGCAGTTTGAGAGGGGGAGAATGGTCGGGATGATGGAAGCTGGGTGGTCAGCTAGGCGAGTAGCTCGTCAATTAGGCCGCTCTGATTGTGTTGTGAGGAGGTGTTGGGACCAGTGGACCGGAGAGATGTCATGTACACGAAGACCAGGCTCAGGATGCCCTCGACAGACCAGTTGTCGAGAAGACCGCCACATCGTAAGAAATGCACGCGTACAGCCAACTGCTTCATCGGCCGCCATCCAGGCATAGGTAACACCTTCACTAGGGGCCTCTGTGTCTTCTCGAACCAGACGAAGGCGCCTGGCTGAAGGACAGTTGGTATCACGGCGCCCATTACGTGCGCTGCCCTTGACGCCCACCCATCGACGCGTCCGTTTGGAGTTTTGCCGCGCACGAGGAAACTGGACTGCAGCGGAATGGAACCAGGTCGTCTTTATAGACGAATCCAGATTCAATCTCGGCAGTGATGACAATCGTGTTCGTGTGTGGAGAGCCCGTGGTGAACGCTTCAATCCTGCCTTTGCTGTACAGCGACACATCGCTCCCACAGCTGGTGTGATGGTATGGGGTGCCATTGCCTACAATACACGGTCACCCCTAGTGTTGTTCCGTGGCACCATGACAGCCCAGCGGTATGTTCATGAAATCCTGCAACCACATGTGTTGCCACTCATGCAACGGCTCCCAGGATCCATTTTTCAACAAGACAATGCTCGGCCTCATACGGCAAGGGTGTCACAAGACTGTCTCCGCACTGTTACTACCCTTCCTTGGCCTGCCCGATCCCCAGATTTGTCTCCAATCGAGCATATCTGGGATCATTTGGGACGACGAGTTGGGCATCCCACGAGTTTGAACGAACTAGAGGCAAGGTTAGAGAAAATATGGAACGAAATGTCTCAAGACATCTTACAGAACTTGTATGAGTCAATGCCCGATCGTATCGCATCGTGCATTCGCGCTAGAGGGGGTCCAACGGAGTATTAACTCCTCCGTTCTTTTGCCTTTTTCTCTGAAATAAATTATCCTTTTTCTTTGATTTTCTTATCATTTACTTATATCAAAGTAGTCATTACGTATGTAAAATTTCGTTTCATTTTGACGACTCCTTCTTGGTGCGCTAATTTTTTTAGTCCATGAGTGTATATATATATATATATATATATATATATATATATATATATATATATATATATATATATATATATATATATATATATACATATATATACATATATATATATATATATATATACATATATATATATATACATATATATATATATACATATATATATACAAACATATGCATATATATTTTTATTTATATATATAATATATATATATATATATTGCGCTATTCCCACAATGAGTAGGAAGAGAAACGGCCAGCGTGTTACGTTTTATTTCTTTAAAACGGGTAGAATTATGTTAAAATAATTTGTTAAGATTTCAAAAGCTTGCATACACTCTTAGAGGTGATAAAAAAATCAGTTACATGAAACATATTAATTCACTTACGTTATGGTTAGTACATTTTAAAGACGCGGTTTGTGATAAGCAATAACTCATAAAAATAAAATATCTGGTTCACCTGCTGATGCCCCAACTGTAGAGGGTTGAATCACGAAAGATATTTTAATTAACTTGATAATAGTTCACCGAAATAGAAAGTTGAAATAAAATTTACCTAAAAGGGAACGAAGAAAAACTACGAGGCAACTGAATGACATGACTAGATTTTACAAATAAAATAACATGGTTTATTAATGTATTATATTATTCACAATTACAATTCCTTTTGTCATTTAGGCCAATTTCGTTAACCGAGGAAACAATAACCTCTCATTATTTCTTGATACAAAACTCATTATATAAAAACTTAATTAAATGACTCATCGATAAAGTGGCTGGCGAAAAGAATTAAAAAAGTAACAAAAAAACTAAATCATAATTGAATGATCTCTTTAACAAATAAAAAAGGGAATCATTAAATTTTCCGTCTGCAGACAAGAAGGGTTAATGGGGAATGGGCGAGGGTAAGGTTGCAGTCGAGGCAATGCAAATCGCAAGGAGATCTCTTCTTTTCATCTCTGATATATCTGAGGCAGGCTGCTCACACCAAGGGCTCAGGGTCTCTCTCTCCGGTCCAGCTCCCACCCTTCACTTCGAAAAAAAATCCTCCCCCGACGGAGGGCAATTCACCCTTTTTGTAGTAGTTCGCTCGCAAGATGGTAACAAAGGAGATTTGCCCGGCGCTGAAGACTTAGGATTGTAGATCCTTCCACAACAGCTTGTGAGAGGTGAATTAACATATTTGATGTTGAATATAATTGTATGTTGACCTTTTATCTTCGATGCTATAATTTGAAACTCGTAGAGCAGTTTGAAATTTGTGGATCATGCTCGACGATGCTGTTGGTCTTCATGTGTCCATGCGCGTCTACAGGTGTTCCCGTGACGGAGCGCTGAGTTCCGCGTAAAAACATTTTAATGTCTGTTTTTGAGATGTTTCTTGAAATGGATACTTTTGCTAATCCCTTTATCCGGTGTAGAGTCTGGGAATGTGCAAAAATGGCGAAGATCTTGTGGATAGATTACATTGCCTTACCAGCCCAGTTCCAAACATGGGGAATTGAATAGGGTACAAAAATTTCTTATAAGAAAAAACAAAATATTATTCATTAAAACTTAATATTTAACGTTGATTATTCAATCACCAGCCACAAGAAACTATTATATATACCAGCCACTTTTACAAACTAAATAATAAAATTCAAATAAATGTCACAGTCATATCTAGTTATTTAAAGTTAAGGAATCAAATATTAGTGCTTGCCGTGATCCAATATTTTAATATACTCTCATGCTACCTCCCATTATCAAAAAAATTGCGCAACTTTTTCTAATAATCTTCAATAATAATCAAGCAATTAAAAATTGGATCGCCGCTAGTTGGAACAAGTTGAGTAGAGGCTTACAGAGTTTTAACAATGCAAATATATTTAAAGACAGACATTACAACGCGTGTTATTTATTAATTATATCCTATAATCTTAATAATTAAGTGAGTTTTACCTACATCACAAAATAACTCCTTCTCCCTGATAATTTTTTTGGAACAAAAAAAAAATTTCTTTCGGACACAGAATACAATCGAAAAATTAAACAAGATAATCGGAGCAGAAAATTACACAGAAAATTACTAATATTGAGAACCTTTGACATATACAGAGGCTGTTCACACATTTTTAGACGATGTATATTGTATTTACAAAACTAAATTACATAAAATTCTTGTGTTTTAAATGTTCTATTTGACATCCCTTATTCTGAACTATCTTTCGACACCGCAATTTCCAGGATAATAATGCCTTTTGAAGTGTCAGAAGAGGTATTCTATCCCATTCCTCCTGAACAGCTTTTCAGAGTCCTGTAAGGGTTTTGGGACGACGTTTCGATAATGCAGATTTTAAAAGTCCGAAAGTACAAAATTCCATAGGTGATACATCGGGAGATTTAGTAGGGATATCAATGAAGAGTATGGCCTTGATACCAGTTTTTTGTTCCATTTCTTTTAGGAAATTTACAGTGGATTTTGACGTGTGACTGCTAGCTTTGTCCTGATGGAGTCTCACAGATTGATGGCACTGTGGGTAAAGCGATGGTATTTCATTCAGAAAAATTGGAGGTAAAATATGTTCCTGATAGTATTTGGAATTAATCTTGACATTTTTTCCACTCTCTTTGTTTTTAACTTACCATTATAAGAAAAACCAGCAACAATCATGAATCCCTTAGAAAAACTTTCTTTCGATTCTTTGAACCATGCACTTAAATTTTTTGTCCCCTTTTATGATAATAAATGACTCTTTTTTGTTGCAATCATTTAAATACACCCATGATTCATCTATTGTGACAATTGTTTTCCATTTTTCTTTGGATAAGTGTTTCTCATATAGAATTCTGCAGCGTTCCTGCGTTCAGCGGTATGATTTGGAAAAAGACGATGCACATTGCATTTTTTCGCTTTCTTAAGATTTAAATCAACGTTTATCATTTTGTTTACAGTGGACACCGAGCATTTTAATAATTTTGCAACTGTCCTTTGACTAGGGGGATTTTCTTTTAACATTAAACAACGTACGTACCTTTGCAATAGTCGAAGATGTCCGTTTTTTCCTTGGATACTTGTTTGGAATTTTTGTCCCACTTGAGGCTCCAATTTGACGTTTTTTTCCTTTCTTGTTGACGATATTACCTATCGACGCTTTAGATATCACAATACCATGACTCTCACATCGTTTTTGGATAACGGAGTATGCATATTTCTCTTCGGAAAGAGCATAAATGTAGCCTTCGAACCACTGCTTTGTTAAAAACGCCATTGTGAATAAAAACAAAACTTTCAAGCCTTAGACGATAATTTTGACTTTTAAAAACATAGTACAATTGCAATTATTTCTTTTGCAGCAAACGTTTTTTTATTACCGCTTACCAAAATCGTCTAAAAAATGTGCGAATAGCCTCTGTAGAGATGGACAGACCCGGGTCGTAAAAACACAAAAGCACACTATATAGTACGTAAAAATGATAACGAGCACAATGAAGACTTAGCATACAACTTAACCAAATTACTACAACAACGTATGCTCCTAACCACTAGCAAATCTGAGATTATTATTCACAGCAAATCAAACACAAAACTCGCTCAACTTTGAGCCAAACAAAAAAAAATTACCCAAAATAAAGTCGGTAAAACTAGTGCATTTCTGCAACACTAAAACAACAAGTTTTGTTGTAATTGCAAAAATTGCCAAAAAAATGTGTTAACCTTAATTAACAAAATAGTAATGCATGATACACAAAAATGTAAAAATTATTTACCAAACAATAACACATGATGCAAAAAAATTTTCGTCAAACTTAATTAACTAAACATGAATACAAAATGCAAAAAAAAGTATGTTAACATTAATTAACAAAATAACTAGAAATTTATGGTTTAACCACAAAACCTCTCGTGTTTCGAGGGCGTAAATCGTATCTCTTATCAGGTGGAAATGGTTGTAACCAACCACGGTTGGTTACAACCATTTCCACCTGAAGTAGACACTTGAGTATTTGTCATAATCGGTGTGTTGGACTGATCACTGGAGTTTTCTGGTGTCGGAGGAGGATTACTCTGTGTATTTAAAAGTGAGGAATTATAAAATATTTTATAATATTGGGGTCTCCTAAATTTGAAGTTATCATTGACAGGGGCAATTAAGGGTGCACTCTCATCCTGAGATTGAGAGGAACTATCCGTATTATTGTTAACATTATCCGAAGGTAGGGAAGGGAAAGTTAGTCTATTGTGTAGCTTAGTTAACCTGTCAACGTGAATTAGCTGGGTATCGTTAGGGTTGTTTATATGTTGTATTACAAAATTTACTGGGCTCTTCAACTCTATACGGACCTTTATTTATATAAGCTTTTTTTGGATACAGATATTATTTTTGTGCTGATGTATTATATTTCTATGAACATTTTATTATATGGTGATGGTATATTTATATATGTTTAGATTACACTTAGTGTATAGCTTTAATAGACTTTTAATGTTGCGTATTATAATGATATAATTTGTAAAATTTAGTTAGTTTATATTGTGTTAGCAATATTTATTAATTTTATCCTATAATATTAATTATTAAGTGTTTTTTTACCTACATCACACAGCGCTTGTGCGGGGATTTGAATCAAAGACCTCTCGCTCCGTAGTGCAATTGTCCGATACTTCGTAGTCCGATGCGATAACCATTCAGCCACAGAGTCCTTGAGAAAAAGCTCTTATGAAGGGGGCATAACGCTTTTTCGTTACGGGGAGATTCCTTCCTGCCAGTTCACTCTACTGTAAGCCTCGTAAAAGAACTTCGTTCCAAAAATCCATAAAACTAGAAAAAGCCGTTTGTACGTAATTGTTGTTAACAAATGGTATGTTCCCTCACTCTAATGTCTTTGTCGAGAGACTTGATCAGAAACTTGCTATTTCTAGTGCTTGTTTCTTATTAGATCTTTTATTTCGAGATCAATAGTACTTATATTTAATCTTAAGTCGTTTTCTGCGTACCACTTCAATTGCTCTCGAATACCACTGCTTTAGCACATCAATCTCAAGGTCAAGGTCAAAGTAGTTCGTTTCGCTAAGGACCTGGCTAGAGACTATAAGGTCTCTTTCACACGAGGCACATTCGATGATTCAACTAATTTGCCTTGTTTATTTTCATGTAGTTGACTGCCGTGTGATGATCTTTTCACACGAGGCACCTCGCGCGTTCAATTCAAGGCGAAACCTTCTCTTCTGGGGTTGTGGCAACGCTTCGTCAGCAGCTAGACGTCACGCAGGCGAAAAGCGATTGAAAAATGAGGTGGAAGAAGACAGTTTACTACATTAAATGTGTATATATTCTGTCCATAGGTTATACTTACACATAAAATAATTACAATATTTCCCATAAAAATATTTTTTTCAGGCAAATGTATTATAATGTACAAAAACTATCAAAATAAAAAAATTGCTGTAAAAAAAATAGTGATATGTACAACTAAATTTAGGTAGAAATTGTACAAACATGCAAGATATACATGTATACAAAATTTTAGCAATTTGGGACGATTAGTTTTGAAGAAATAGTACGCACAAGTTTCAAAATAACAGTTTTTAGAAAAAGCCATTTAAGGTTTATATTTTTCTATAAATTACTTTGCTACTTGGTTTATACATTTGGCCATAAAATCGGTTGTAATTGTATCATCGACTTCATTATTTTTCATAAGATTCCTTATATTCCATTCTTCAAAATTAAATCATAGTAAAAAATTGAGTTTTTTTAAGGTTTTAAGGTGATTTCCCCCCTTAAATTTTTAAATTTCAAAAACTTTAAACTTAAATATTATATCTTTATTCTACAAATACCTTTCTTTTGCACCAATTTTATAACACAATATTGGTCTTTGATTTATAATGATGTAGGGGAATATAGAATTAAGAAAGCATCATAACATGGCACTCAGGTTTTTACTTACAAAAATACAAAATGTATTATATTTAAATTTACTCTACTTAAGGGGGGGGGGCTGCGATTTTCTTAATCACATTTCTTTTATTTGTAGGACCATTATACCTCAATCATACTTTTTAAAAAAACTTATAATAATAAAATTGCACATCTGAAAGGGTTAATGAAAAAACCTCCCTCATATGAAAACTATTCAAATAGTAGGCATAAAGCGATGTTCACATTTGCAAATCTAGATAAATTTAATTAAATATGGGTAAATTCGCGCAATTTGGTGCTCCCACATAGGTTTTTAAGTGTAACAGTCATAACCTGTACTAATCGATTTAATGCTGTTTGATAAGTAATGTAAAGAGAGTGACGTATGTCACCATAAGAAACATCAAATAAACAACCAATGATAAAGAATATATTTCTTTGAAATGACCAAATAAATATTTCTGTTCATTTTTTAATTATAATGCGGCTTCTAAAGAAATTTTAAAAAATTTCTAAAAGTTAAAAAAATTGTTTTAATTTTGGAGTTTTTAACCACCACTAACAAAATAATAAATGAACATTTAAATTTGAAAGGTACCGACGACTTTATTGAGCTGGCATCTGTATTTATTTATATCGATATTTGCTTAATATACATAGTTTGATAGTAATAAAAATTGAAACCTTCTAATGTTTCTATGGAAACAACTAGGGGCATCAAACTGCGAAAATCATCCAAATAATTAATTAAATAATTCTAATAATTTGAAGGAAATGTTCTTACCGATTGCACCTTGTTGGTCAGGATCCATGCTGTTGAATTCGGGATAAAATTTGAGTGCCAATTCCCTCCAAGCTTCACCCCTTTTAATTATATCGCTATATTCATCACACCTCATGTACCATATCGCGGGACTTATAATACGAAATTATTCGATGAATTGTTCCCATAGGCATAGCGTCGAGGGGGGACGTGCCCCCTCCCCCAACTTAACTTAAAATAAATTAAAACGTTAATAGAATTTCAGTTAAAATCGGAAAATTGCAGAAAACTTTTAAGAGTTTTGGTTTTTTCCGCTTTTTCAAACTGTGAAACTGAAGATTCCTATCATATCTTTAGCCTTAATATAGTTTTTAACAATGATATGATCCATAACAAAATTTCGATGCTATATTTTTTCCTTATTTTATTCATATTATATTTATTTTTCTCATTGTATAACTTTTGAATACTACTCAAACATCAATTCTATTGTGATTCAATTTAAATAATAATAATAATATTTGATATTTTAAGGACCGTCCGGCAGTAAATGCACTGAGGAGGAGTCTAACTGAATTCAATTCGTGCCCCCTCCCCCCCAAAAAAAAGAAAGTTAGAAGCACGCTACGCCTATGATTGTTCCACATTCAAACTTGCAATTACAACGCTTTCCATACAGAACTGAGTTGATGCAAACTAGGCGGCTGGTGTGAAGAGCGTACCTTCAGTAATGTCTTTTGTGTTGAGTCAACCTATCGGGATGAGAACGTTGGCGGCACGTGCCAGCTGGCAAATCGTCTGCGCTGCGAATTCACTGCGCGTCAAAGGGTTCGGGCGATTCCCATACATTCCCTATGGTGGATACAGTCCTTGACAGCCGCCCGGAAATCAGTTGAATCAACGAATATGCCTCGTGTGAAAAGGACCTAAGAAAGCTCTGCCTTAAAACCTCGGACGGTAAGGATAAATAAAACATATACACGGGTTTCGAAAATAAAAAATGCCAAGAGGCAACCGAATTTGGTGGGGGGAGTAAAAAACACGCGGTATCTGCGTAGATCAGATAAACTGTCCAGGCATATACAAGTGCGGAAAAACCGTTACTACAAAATCTTGCGGCAAAACGAGAGCAAAAATAAACTTTCACGACGAAAAAAGCCGGGAGAAATTAAAATTAAAATTTTAATGACTGTAGAAAACTGTTATGGAATTTGGTACAATTGTTGCCATCTATCGACAGGGTGAGAAACCAAAACGAGATTCCCGCGTGAAGGTAAAAAACGTCCTGCTCACATAGAATCCGACAGCGTCAGCGTTACTCGTATTGAGATATAATATTTAACCAATTGCAAACCTCCAAACGATTAGCCACGAAACTATTAAGGTCTGCGATTCGTTTATAATATGTCAATACGAGTAACGCTGACGCTGACGGATTCTATGTGAACGGGCCCTAACTCGCGGTTCTGATAAACATTTCAGAAACGAGTAGGTCACAAATAACATTATGCACATTTCTAACGAAATTTCGTATTACAGTTAAATGCGTCTCATTATGAATTATTTCTCCAAATTGCAATTTTCCTCTATTAAACCTGGTCACCTCGTAGTTTCGGTTTTCCGTTAAAAATTTAGCATCGTTCTCAATTTCCTCGAATGTATTCCTGATATCTATAATAAATTCGGAATGTGATTTCAAAACTTTTGCCCCTCACAATAAATTGTACAGGATGGTTTTATAAATTATTTACTGGTACTATTTATAGGCCGAAACAACTTAATCCATGAAATTGCTACTTTCATATTCATTTAAACATGCTGGTAGCTTCTTTGCCTCCAATTTGCTAATTGGGTTTTTATTGTCCGACATGCTAATTTGAATAGAAGCTTCTTTAATATTTTATTAATTAGATTTTAATGCTGAGACTGCGTGTTCTCTTTATGCCCATCTAGACTTAATGAGTGTCATACTATTTATCAGAATTTTCCATCGCAGAGTGGACGACGAGAAATCTATAAATACAAAAGAGAAATACCACTCACTCACGAACTGAATCACTCTGACTCAGTTACCATATGTCCTAGAAAACTGAAATTCGGAATGATGATTCCTCTTACGCCAAAGGTCCTCAACAAACAATTTTTTTTTTTTAAATTGGAAGTTTAAGGTGGTTCCCCTCCCTCCCTAAAAATTGTATCTCTGAAACTACAAGACCAAGGAAACCGAAATTTTGAATGGTGGCTGTCTTAGATCCAAGAGGCTCACTAAGAAACCTTTTTAAAAAATTCGAATTTTAAGGGGTAAAGCCTCCTACCCCTCGAAAAATACACCGTGTATATGGAACCGTAAGTCCCAGGAAGCTCAAATTTTGAAAGGTATTTCATCTTAGGCCTAAGGGGCTCACTAAGAAACCTTTTTTAAAAATTCGAATTTTAAGGGGTAAAGCCTCCTACCCCTCGAAAAAAAACACCGTGTCTTTGGAACCGTAAGTCCCAGGAAGCTAAAATTTTGAAAGGTATTTCCTCATAGGCCTAAGGGGCTCACTAAGAAACCTTTTTAAAAAATTCGAATTTTAAGGGGTAAAGCCTCCTACCCCTCGAAAAAAACTTCGTATCTTTGGAACCGTAAGTCCCAGGAAGCTCAAATTTTGAAGGTATTTTCTCTTAGGCCTAAGGGGCTCACTAAAAAACCTTCTAAAAAGATTCGAATTTTAAGTGGTAAAGCCTCCTACCCCTCAAAAAAACACCGTGTCTTTGGAACCGTAAGTCCCAGGAAGCTCAAATTTTGAAAGGTATTTCCTCTTAGGCCTAAGGGACTCGCAAAGAAACCTTTTTAAAAAATTCGAATTATAAATCGTAAGGCCTAGGAAACTAACATTTTGAAAGGTGTTTCTTTTTAGGCCTAAGGTGCTCACCTTTTTCAAAAATTCGAATTTTAAGGGGTATAGACCCCACCCCCTCGAAAAAAACACCGTGTCTTTGGAACCGTAAGTCCCAGGAAGCTGAAATTTGAGAAAGCTGTTTCCACTTGGGCCTAAGGGGCTCACTAAGAAAACATTTTAAAAAATTTGAATTTTAGACCGTAAGGCCTAGGAAACTAACATTTTGACAGGTGTTTCTTTTTTGGCCTAAGGTGCTCATTAAGAAGCCTTTTTTAAAAATTCGAATTTTAAGGGGCTAAGGCGAAAAAAACACCGTGTCTTTGTAACAGTAAGTCCCAGGAAGCTGAAATTTCAGAAAGGTATTTCTTCTTAGGCCTAAGGGGCGCACTAAGAAGCCTTTTTTAAAAATTTGAATTTCAAATCGACTAGGAAACTAACATTTTGACAGGTGTTTTTTTAGACCTAAGGTACTCATTAAGAAACCTTTTTAAAAAATTTGAATTTTAAACCGTAAGGCCTAGGAAGCTAACACTTTGACAGGATTTTTTTTTATATCTAAAATGCTCATTAAGAAACCTTTTTTAAAAATTCGAATTTTAAGGGGCTAAGACCCCCTCCTCTTCAAAAAAACACCGTGTCTTTAGAACCTTAAGTCCCAGTAAGCTGAAATTTGAGAAAGGTATTTCCTCTTAGGCCTAAGGGGCTCACTAAGAAACCTTTTTTAAAAATTTGAATTTTAAACCGTAAGACCTAGGAAGCTAACATTTTGACAGGTGTTTCTTTTTAGGCCTAAGGTGCTCATTAAGAAACCTTTTTAAAAATTCGAATTTTAAGGGGTTAAGCCCCCTCCCCTTGAAAAAAACACCGTGTCTTTGGAACCTTAAGTCCCAGTAAGCTGAAATTTGAGAAAGGTATTTCCTCTTAGGCCTAAGGGGCTCACTAAGAAACCTTTTTAAAAAATTTGAATTTTAAACCGTAAGGCCTAGGAAGCTAACATTTTGACAGGTGTTTCTTTTTAGGCCTAAGGTGCTCATTAAGAAACCTGTTTTAAAAATTCGAATTTTAAGGGGTTAAGCCCCCTCCCCTTGAAAAAAACACCGTGTCTTTGGAACCTTAAGTCCCAGGAAGCTGAAATTTGTGAAAGGTATTTCCTCTTAGGTCTAAGGGGCTCACTAAGAAACCATTTTTAAAAATCTGAATTTTAAACCGTAAGGCCTAGGAATCTAACATTTTGACAGGTGTTTCTTTTTAGGCCTAAGGTGCTCATTAAGAAACCTTTTTTAAAAATTCGAATTTTAAGGGGTTAAGCCCCCTCCGCTTGAAAAAAACACCGTGTCTTTGGAACCTTAAGTCCCAGGAAGCTGAAATTTGAGAAAGGTATGTCCTCTTATGCCTAAGGGGCTCACTAAGAAACCTTTTTAAAAAATTCGAATTTTAAACCGTAAGGCCTAGGAAGCTAACACTTTGACAGGTTTTTTTTTATATCTAAAGTGCTCATTAAGAAACCTTTTTTAAAAATTCGAATTTTAAGGGGTTAAGACCCCCTCCTCTTCAAAAAAACACCGTGTCTTTAGAACCTTAAGTCCCAGTAAGCTGAAATTTGAGAAAGGTATTTCCTCTTAGGCCTAAGGGGCTCACTAAGAAACCTTTTTTAAAAATTTGAATTTTAAACCGTAAGACCTAGGAAGCTAACATTTTGACAGGTGTTTCTTTTTAGGCCTAAGGTGCTCATTAAGAAACCTTTTTTAAAAATTCGAATTTTAAGGGGTTAAGCCCCCTCCCCTTGAAAAAAACACCGTGTCTTTGGAACCTTGAGTCCCAGTAAGCTGAAATTTGAGAAAGGTATTTCCTCTTAGGCCTAAGGGGCTCACTAAGAAACCTTTTTAAAAAATTTGAATTTTAAACCGTAAGGCCTAGGAAACTAACATTTTGACAGGTGTTTCTTTTTTGGCCTAAGGTGCTCATTAAGAAGCCTTTTTTAAAAATTCGAATTTTAAGGGGCTAAGGCGAAAAAAACACCGTGTCTTTGTAACAGTAAGTCCCAGGAAGCTGAAATTTCAGAAAGGTATTTCTTCTTAGGCCTAAGGGGCGCACTAAGAAGCCTTTTTTAAAAATTTGAATTTCAAATCGACTAGGAAACTAACATTTTGACAGGTGTTTTTTTAGACCTAAGGTACTCATTAAGAAACCTTTTTAAAAAATTTGAATTTTAAACCGTAAGGCCTAGGAAGCTAACACTTTGACAGGTTTTTTTTTTATATCTAAAATGCTCATTAAGAAACCTTTTTTAAAAATTCGAATTTTAAGGGGCTAAGACCCCCTCCTCTTCAAAAAAACACCGTGTCTTTAGAACCTTAAGTCCCAGTAAGCTGAAATTTGAGAAAGGTATTTCCTCTTAGGCCTAAGGGGCTCACTAAGAAACCTTTTTTAAAAATTTGAATTTTAAACCGTAAGACCTAGGAAGCTAACATTTTGACAGGTGTTTCTTTTTAGGCCTAAGGTGCTCATTAAGAAACCTTTTTTAAAAATTCGAATTTTAAGGGGTTAAGCCCCCTCCCCTTGAAAAAAACACCGTGTCTTTGGAACCTTAAGTCCCAGTAAGCTGAAATTTGAGAAAGGTATTTCTTCTTAGGCCTAAGGGGCTCACTAAGAAACCTTTTTAAAAAATTTGAATTTTAAACCGTAAGGCCTAGGAAGCTAACATTTTGACAGGTGTTTCTTTTTAGGCCTAAGGTGCTCATTAAGAAACCTGTTTTAAAAATTCGAATTTTAAGGGGTTAAGCCCCCTCCCTTTGAAAAAAACACCGTGTCTTTGGAACCTTAAGTCCCAGGAAGCTGAAATTTGTGAAAGGTATTTCCTCTTAGGTCTAAGGGGCTCACTAAGAAACCATTTTTAAAAATCTGAATTTTAAACCGTAAGGCCTAGGAATCTAACATTTTGACAGGTGTTTCTTTTTAGGCCTAAGGTGCTCATTAAGAAACCTTTTTTAAAAATTCGAATTTTAAGGGGTTAAGCCCCCTCCGCTTGAAAAAAACACCGTGTCTTTGGAACCTTAAGTCCCAGGAAGCTGAAATTTGAGAAAGGTATTTCCTCTTATGCCTAAGGGGCTCACTAAGAAACCTTTTTAAAAAATTCGAATTTTAAACCGTAAGGCCTAGGAAGCTAACACTTTGACAGGTTTTTTTTTATATCTAAAGTGCTCATTAAGAAACCTTTTTTAAAAATTCGAATTTTAAGGGGTTAAGACCCCCTCCTCTTCAAAAAAACACCGTGTCTTTAGAACCTTAAGTCCCAGTAAGCTGAAATTTGAGAAAGGTATTTCCTCTTAGGCCTAAGGGGCTCACTAAGAAACCTTTTTTAAAAATTTGAATTTTAAACCGTAAGACCTAGGAAGCTAACATTTTGACAGGTGTTTCTTTTTAGGCCTAAGGTGCTCATTAAGAAACCTTTTTAAAAATTCGAATTTTAAGGGGTTAAGCCCCCTCCCCTTGAAAAAAACACCGTGTCTTTAGAACCTTGAGTCCCAGTAAGCTGAAATTTGAGAAAGGTATTTCCTCTTAGGCCTAAGGGGCTCACTAAGAAACCTTTTTAAAAAATTTGAATTTTAAACCGTAAGGCCTAGGAAGCTAACACTTTGACAGGTTTTTTTTTATATCTAAAGTGCTCATTAAGAAACCTTTTTTAAAAATTCGAATTTTAAGGGGTTAAGACCCCCTCCTCTTCAAAAAAACACCGTGTCTTTAGAACCTTAAGTCCCAGTAAGCTGAAATTTGAGAAAGGTATTTCCTCTTAGGCCTAAGGGGCTCACTAAGAAACCTTTTTTAAAAATTTGAATTTTAAACCGTAAGACCTAGGAAGCTAACATTTTGACAGGTGTTTCTTTTTAGGCCTAAGGTGCTCATTAAGAAACCTTTTTTAAAAATTCGAATTTTAAGGGGTTAAGCACCCTCCCCTTGAAAAAAACACCGTGTCTTTGGAACCTTGAGTCCCAGTAAGCTGAAATTTGAGAAAGGTATTTCCTCTTAGGCCTAAGGGGCTCACTAAGAAACCTTTTTAAAAAATTTGAATTTTAAACCGTAAGGCCTAGGAAGCTAACATTTTGACAGGTGTTTGTTTTTAGGCCTAAGGTGCTCATTAAGAAACCTGTTTTAAAAATTCGAATTTTAAGGGGTTAAGCCCCCTCCCCTTGAAAAAAACACCGTGTCTTTGGAACCTTAAGTCCCAGGAAGCTGAAATTTGTGAAAGGTATTTCCTCTTAGGTCTAAGGGGCTCACTAAGAAACCATTTTTAAAAATCTGAATTTTAAACCGTAAGGCCTAGGAATCTAACATTTTGACAGGTGTTTCTTTTTAGGCCTAAGGTGCTCATTAAGAAACCTTTTTTAAAAATTCGAATTTTAAGGGGTTAAGCCCCCTCCGCTTGAAAAAAACACCGTGTCTTTGGAACCTTAAGTCCCAGGAAGCTGAAATTTGAGAAAGGTATTTCCTCTTAGGCCTAAGGGGCTCACTAAGAAACCTTTTTTAAAAATTTGAATTTTAAACCGTAAGGCCTAGGAAGCTAACACTTTGACAGGTTTTTTTTTATATCTAAAGTGCTCATTAAGAAACCTTTTTTAAAAATTCGAATTTTAAGGGGTTAAGACCCCCTCCTCTTCAAAAAAACACCGTGTCTTTAGAACCTTAAGTCCCAGTAAGCTGAAATTTGAGAAAGGTATTTCCTCTTAGGCCTAAGGGGCTCACTAAGAAACCTTTTTTAAAAATTTGAATTTTAAACCGTAAGACCTAGGAAGCTAACATTTTGACAGGTGTTTCTTTTTAGGCCTAAGGTGCTCATTAAGAAACCTTTTTTAAAAATTCGAATTTTAAGGGGTTAAGCCCCCTCCCCTTGAAAAAAACACCGTGTCTTTGGAACCTTGAGTCCCAGTAAGCTGAAATTTGAGAAAGGTATTTCCTCTTAGGCCTAAGGGGCTCACTAAGAAACCTTTTTAAAAAATTTGAATTTTAAACCGTAAGGCCTAGGAAACTAACATTTTGACAGGTGTTTCTTTTTTGGCCTAAGGTGCTCATTAAGAAGCCTTTTTTAAAAATTCGAATTTTAAGGGGCTAAGGCGAAAAAAAACACCGTGTCTTTGTAACAGTAAGTCCCAGGAAGCTGAAATTTCAGAAAGGTATTTCTTCTTAGGCCTAAGGGGCGCACTAAGAAGCCTTTTTTAAAAATTTGAATTTCAAATCGACTAGGAAACTAACATTTTGACAGGTGTTTTTTTAGACCTAAGGTACTCATTAAGAAACCTTTTTAAAAAATTTGAATTTTAAACCGTAAGGCCTAGGAAGCTAACACTTTGACAGGTTTTTTTTTTATATCTAAAATGCTCATTAAGAAACCTTTTTTAAAAATTCGAATTTTAAGGGGCTAAGACCCCCTCCTCTTCAAAAAAACACCGTGTCTTTAGAACCTTAAGTCCCAGTAAGCTGAAATTTGAGAAAGGTATTTCCTCTTAGGCCTAAGGGGCTCACTAAGAAACCTTTTTTAAAAATTTGAATTTTAAACCGTAAGACCTAGGAAGCTAACATTTTGACAGGTGTTTCTTTTTAGGCCTAAGGTGCTCATTAAGAAACCTTTTTTAAAAATTCGAATTTTAAGGGGTTAAGCCCCCTCCCCTTGAAAAAAACACCGTGTCTTTGGAACCTTAAGTCCCAGTAAGCTGAAATTTGAGAAAGGTATTTCTTCTTAGGCCTAAGGGGCTCACTAAGAAACCTTTTTAAAAAATTTGAATTTTAAACCGTAAGGCCTAGGAAGCTAACATTTTGACAGGTGTTTCTTTTTAGGCCTAAGGTGCTCATTAAGAAACCTGTTTTAAAAATTCGAATTTTAAGGGGTTAAGCCCCCTCCCCTTGAAAAAAACACCGTGTCTTTGGAACCTTAAGTCCCAGGAAGCTGAAATTTGTGAAAGGTATTTCCTCTTATGTCTAAGGGGCTCACTAAGAAACCATTTTTAAAAATCTGAATTTTAAACCGTAAGGCCTAGGAATCTAACATTTTGACAGGTGTTTCTTTTTAGGCCTAAGGTGCTCATTAAGAAACCTTTTTTAAAAATTCGAATTTTAAGGGGTTAAGCCCCCTCCGCTTGAAAAAAACACCGTGTCTTTGGAACCTTAAGTCCCAGGAAGCTGAAATTTGAGAAAGGTATTTCCTCTTATGCCTAAGGGGCTCACTAAGAAACCTTTTTTAAAAATTTGAATTTTAAACCGTAAGGCCTAGGAAGCTAACACTTTGACAGGTTTTTTTTTATATCTAAAGTGCTCATTAAGAAACCTTTTTTAAAAATTCGAATTTTAAGGGGTTAAGACCCCCTCCTCTTCAAAAAAACACCGTGTCTTTAGAACCTTAAGTCCCAGTAAGCTGAAATTTGAGAAAGGTATTTCCTCTTAGGCCTAAGGGGCTCACTAAGAAACCTTTTTTAAAAATTTGAATTTTAAACCGTAAGACCTAGGAAGCTAACATTTTGACAGGTGTTTCTTTTTAGGCCTAAGGTGCTCATTAAGAAACCTTTTTTAAAAATTCGAATTTTAAGGGGTTAAGCCCCCTCCCCTTGAAAAAAACACCGTGTCTTTGGAACCTTGAGTCCCAGTAAGCTGAAATTTGAGAAAGGTATTTCCTCTTAGGCCTAAGGGGCTCACTAAGAAACCTTTTTAAAAAATTTGAATTTTAAACCGTAAGGCCTAGGAAACTAACATTTTGACAGGTGTTTCTTTTTTGGCCTAAGGTGCTCATTAAGAAGCCTTTTTTAAAAATTCGAATTTTAAGGGGCTAAGGCGAAAAAAACACCGTGTCTTTGTAACAGTAAGTCCCAGGAAGCTGAAATTTCAGAAAGGTATTTCTTCTTAGGCCTAAGGGGCGCACTAAGAAGCCTTTTTTAAAAATTTGAATTTCAAATCGACTAGGAAACTAACATTTTGACAGGTGTTTTTTTAGACCTAAGGTACTCATTAAGAAACCTTTTTAAAAAATTTGAATTTTAAACCGTAAGGCCTAGGAAGCTAACACTTTGACAGGTTTTTTTTTTATATCTAAAATGCTCATTAAGAAACCTTTTTTAAAAATTCGAATTTTAAGGGGCTAAGACCCCCTCCTCTTCAAAAAAACACCGTGTCTTTAGAACCTTAAGTCCCAGTAAGCTGAAATTTGAGAAAGGTATTTCCTCTTAGGCCTAAGGGGCTCACTAAGAAACCTTTTTTAAAAATTTGAATTTTAAACCGTAAGACCTAGGAAGCTAACATTTTGACAGGTGTTTCTTTTTAGGCCTAAGGTGCTCATTAAGAAACCTTTTTTAAAAATTCGAATTTTAAGGGGTTAAGCCCCCTCCCCTTGAAAAAAACACCGTGTCTTTGGAACCTTAAGTCCCAGTAAGCTGAAATTTGAGAAAGGTATTTCTTCTTAGGCCTAAGGGGCTCACTAAGAAACCTTTTTAAAAAATTTGAATTTTAAACCGTAAGGCCTAGGAAGCTAACATTTTGACAGGTGTTTCTTTTTAGGCCTAAGGTGCTCATTAAGAAACCTTTTTTAAAAATTCGAATTTTAAGGGGTTAAGCCCCCTCCCCTTGAAAAAAACACCGTGTCTTTGGAACCTTAAGTCCCAGGAAGCTGAAATTTGTGAAAGGTATTTCCTCTTAGGTCTAAGGGGCTCACTAAGAAACCATTTTTAAAAATCTGAATTTTAAACCGTAAGGCCTAGGAATCTAACATTTTGACAGGTGTTTCTTTTTAGGCCTAAGGTGCTCATTAAGAAACCTTTTTTAAAAATTCGAATTTTAAGGGGTTAAGCCCCCTCCGCTTGAAAAAAACACCGTGTCTTTGGAACCTTAAGTCCCAGGAAGCTGAAATTTGAGAAAGGTATTTCCTCTTATGCCTAAGGGGCTCACTAAGAAACCTTTTTAAAAAATTCGAATTTTAAACCGTAAGGCCTAGGAAGCTAACACTTTGACAGGTTTTTTTTTATATCTAAAGTGCTCATTAAGAAACCTTTTTTAAAAATTCGAATTTTAAGGGGTTAAGACCCCCTCCTCTTCAAAAAAACACCGTGTCTTTAGAACCTTAAGTCCCAGTAAGCTGAAATTTGAGAAAGGTATTTCCTCTTAGGCCTAAGGGGCTCACTAAGAAACCTTTTTTAAAAATTTGAATTTTAAACCGTAAGACCTAGGAAGCTAACATTTTGACAGGTGTTTCTTTTTAGGCCTAAGGTGCTCATTAAGAAACCTTTTTTAAAAATTCGAATTTTAAGGGGTTAAGCCCCCTCCCCTTGAAAAAAACACCGTGTCTTTGGAACCTTGAGTCCCAGTAAGCTGAAATTTGAGAAAGGTATTTCCTCTTAGGCCTAAGGGGCTCACTAAGAAACCTTTTTAAAAAATTTGAATTTTAAACCGTAAGGCCTAGGAAGCTAACACTTTGACAGGTTTTTTTTTATATCTAAAGTGCTCATTAAGAAACCTTTTTTAAAAATTCGAATTTTAAGGGGTTAAGACCCCCTCCTCTTAAAAAAAACACCGTGTCTTTAGAACCTTAAGTCCCAGTAAGCTGAAATTTGAGAAAGGTATTTCCTCTTAGGCCTAAGGGGCTCACTAAGAAACCTTTTTTAAAAATTTGAATTTTAAACCGTAAGACCTAGAAAGCTAACATTTTGACAGGTGTTTCTTTTTAGGCCTAAGGTGCTCATTAAGAAACCTTTTTTAAAAATTCGAATTTTAAGGGGTTAAGCACCCTCCCCTTGAAAAAAACACCGTGTCTTTGGAACCTTGAGTCCCAGTAAGCTGAAATTTGAGAAAGGTATTTCCTCTTAGGCCTAAGGGGCTCACTAAGAAACCTTTTTAAAAAATTTGAATTTTAAACCGTAAGGCCTAGGAAGCTAACATTTTGACAGGTGTTTGTTTTTAGGCCTAAGGTGCTCATTAAGAAACCTGTTTTAAAAATTCGAATTTTAAGGGGTTAAGCCCCCTCCCCTTGAAAAAAACACCGTGTCTTTGGAACCTTAAGTCCCAGGAAGCTGAAATTTGTGAAAGGTATTTCCTCTTAGGTCTAAGGGGCTCACTAAGAAACCATTTTTAAAAATCTGAATTTTAAACCGTAAGGCCTAGGAATCTAACATTTTGACAGGTGTTTCTTTTTAGGCCTAAGGTGCTCATTAAGAAACCTTTTTTAAAAATTCGAATTTTAAGGGGTTAAGCCCCCTCCGCTTGAAAAAAACACCGTGTCTTTGGAACCTTAAGTCCCAGGAAGCTGAAATTTGAGAAAGGTATTTCCTCTTATGCCTAAGGGGCTCACTAAGAAACCTTTTTTAAAAATTTGAATTTTAAACCGTAAGGCCTAGGAAGCTAACACTTTGACAGGTTTTTTTTTATATCTAAAGTGCTCATTAAGAAACCTTTTTTAAAAATTCGAATTTTAAGGGGTTAAGACCCCCTCCTCTTCAAAAAAACACCGTGTCTTTAGAACCTTAAGTCCCAGTAAGCTGAAATTTGAGAAAGGTATTTCCTCTTAGGCCTAAGGGGCTCACTAAGAAACCTTTTTTAAAAATTTGAATTTTAAACCGTAAGACCTAGGAAACTAACATTTTGACAGGTGTTTCTTTTTAGGCCTAAGGTGCTCATTAAGAAACCTTTTTTAAAAATTCGAATTTTAAGGGGTTAAGCCCCCTCCCCTTGAAAAAAACACCGTGTCTTTGGAACCTTGAGTCCCAGTAAGCTGAAATTTGAGAAAGGTAATTCCTCTTAGGCCTAAGGGGCTCACTAAGAAACCTTTTTAAAAAATTTGAATTTTAAACCGTAAGGCCTAGGAAGCTAACATTTTGACAGGTGTTTGTTTTTAGGCCTAAGTTGCTCATTAAGAAACCTGTTTTAAAAATTCGAATTTTAAGGGGTTAAGCCCCTCCCCTTGAAAAAAACACCGTGTCTTTGGAACCTTAAGTCCCAGGAAGCTGAAATTTGTGAAAGGTATTTCCTCTTAGGTCTAAGGGGCTCACTAAGAAACCATTTTTAAAAATCTGAATTTTAAACCGTAAGGCCTAGGAATCTAACATTTTGACAGGTGTTTCTTTTTAGGCCTAAGGTGCTCATTAAGAAACCTTTTTTAAAAATTCGAATTTTAAGGGGTTAAGCCCCCTCCGCTTGAAAAAAACACCGTGTCTTTGGAACCTTAAGTCCCAGGAAGCTGTAATTTGAGAAAGGTATTTCCTCTTATGCCTAAGGGGCTCACTAAGAAACCTTTTTAAAAAATTTGAATTTTAAACCGTAAGGCCTAGGAAGCTAACATTTTGACAGGTGTTTCTTTTTAGGCCTAAGGTGCTCATTAAGAAACCTTTTTTAAAAATTCGAATTTTAAGGGGTTAAGCCCCCTCCCCTTGAAAAAAACACCGTGTCTTTGGAACCTTAAGTCCCAGGAAGCTGAAATTTGAGAAAGGTATTTCCTCTTAGGCCTAAGGGGCTCACTAAGAAACCATTTTAAAAAATCTGAATTTTAAATCGTAAGGCCTAGGAATCTAACATTTGGCAGGTGATCTTTTTAGGCCTAAGGTGCTCATTAAGAAACCTTTTTTAAAAATTCGAATTTTGAGGGGTTAAGCCCCCTCCGCTTAAAAAAAACACTGTGTCTTTGGAACCTTAAGTCCCAGGAAGCTGAAATTTGAGAAAGGTATTTCCTCTTAGGCCTAAGGGGCTCACTAAGAAACCTTTTTTAAAAATTTGAATTTTAAACCGTAAGGTCTAGGAAGCTAACATTTTGACAGGTGTTTCTTTTTAGGCCTAAGGTGCTCATTAAGAAACCTTTTTTTAAAATTCGAATTTTAAGTGGTTAAGCCCCCTCCGCTTGAAAAAAACACCGTGTCTTTGGAACCTTAAGTCCCAGGAAGCTGAAATTTGAGAAAGGTATTTCCTCTTAGGCCTAAGGGGCTCACTAAGAAACCTTATTTAAAAATTTGAATTTTAAACCGTAAGGCCTAGGAAGCTAACATTTTGACAGGTGTTTCTTTTTAGGCCTAAGGTGCTCATTAAGAAACCTTTTTTAAAAATTCGAATTTTAAGGGGTTAAGCCCTCTCCCTCTCGAAAAAACACTGTCTCTTTGGAACCGTAAGGCTTCGGAAGGTGAAATTTTGAAAGGTGTTTTCTCTTAGACCTAAGGGGCTCATTAAAAACCTTTTTAAAAAATTCGTAGATAGTTTAAAGAAAAAACGAAGATCGAAGAAACGCTGTACAAAATTTCTTAGATATATCTCGTTAAGAATTTTAGATATATCCATTTATAAGGGGGGAAAATCACACTTTTCGGGTAATTTTGTAAATTTTTACTTACATTGAAAATCTCAATGTGAGTTCAATGAAAAAAATATTTCAGGTAGTCGCTTCTAACGAAACTACCACAGGTTATTAACCTATGATTACTTATTGTTGATTACCTCTTTTCTTTTTTTTTTGATGCATTTTGGTACCTTTCTGTTTAACTGTTTACTGCTACCGGGTTTGACGCGCTGCCAAACTTATAACTCTCGACGCCGGAGAATTATTTTTCTCTCCGCATTACCGTTATTGAGGAACGTAATGCTACGTTTAAATTACCAAACACTGTAAAAAATGTCATATATGTATCTCACTAGGAAGTTTAGATATATCGTTTAAACAAACAAAAAAAAATTCAGTGTAATTTCTGCTTCAGAATTTTTTTTTGTGACATTAAACTAAAATCAAAATGTCCACAATAATTTAATGGAAAAATAAAGAAGAAACTCATTACAAAATTTCGTAGCTATACCCAGCGAGGAATTGTAGTATAACCTTTTAAAGATGACAAATCGAAAAAAATTCCTCTTCGAAACAAACAAGCATTAAGTAAAATTGTACATGTTACACATAGATAACACAGCATAAAAATTTCGTAGCTATACCTAGCGAGGAAATACAGTATAACCTTTTAAAGATGGCAAATCTTAAAAAATTCCTCTTCGAAAAAACAAGCTTTAAGCAAAAATGTACAACAGGTTATACATAAATAACAAAGCATAAAAATTTCGTAGCTGTACCCAGCGAGGAATTATAGTATAATCTTTTAAAGATGGCTAATCATAAAAAAATCCTCTTCGAAACAAACAAGCTTTAAGTAAAAATGTACAACAGGTTACACATAGACGACACAGCATAAAAATTTCGTAGCTATACCTAGCGAGGAATTATAGTATAACCTTTTAAAGATGGCTAATCATAAAAAAAATCCTCTTGGAGACAAAAAAGCTTTAAGTACAAATGTACAACAGGTTACACATAGACAACACAGCATAAAAATGTTGTACCTGACAATCTAGTTATCCTAGTAACAAAGATTCGTATCCATTGATTTGTCATTTGATTCTACAAGCTCTACAGTATGTTTCAAGCCAAGGTAGTAAAAAAAAGAGCTTTTTTTACAATGAGCTGTTCTGCACCACTTTATTGACACATCGATTTCCCTCAAGCTTGTTCACATCATCGCCAAACTTAAAAAATAACACCACAGAACTCCCGGGAGAGAATAAATCATGCGCATAAATTTCGTTTTTCTTTTTCCCCCACCCCCCTTATGAAACCCCTCCCGAATATTAGACTTGCCATAAATCAACGTTTGATATTTCTGAAAAACGTCTTCATATGCAACTCGGAAAGATTAATGACCTCGGTGATTAGTGACTCTGTCAGATCCTTTCGCTGCCAGGAAATGTTTGTTTCGGGATCAATGAAATTTGGGAGATTTACTAGCTTGTGTGTGGGTGTATGTTTTGTTTTTATTTTAGTCCCGTCCTTCCTGGCCTTTGTCTCTCGAAAAGGTGATTTATTTTTCAGTTTAAGCTTTCGGTTTCACACACTCGGGGGCATAAAAAGAGATTATATTCTGAACGGTGGACGTTGCGAAATTTCTTTTTCATTTTATAACAAAGGGAATAAATATATGTAGATCCATTGCAGTGACACTTGAGATTTTGAAAATTTAGATCTCTGAGTATTACTTTATAAATACAGAACGCTTCAATTTTGAAACTTTTGTTTTTATCTTAAAATATAATGTATTTTGCAGTTTATACATTTGAATCGCTTTAAAGAAGGCTTGTATTAGGAATATATTTCAATGGTATTCATCTGAGAATGAAGTAAATAAATATTTTTTCCACTGTGACTTGTAAAATTTTTAAAATTCAGTTATACTCTGCACATTACGTGATAAATACAGAACGCTTGCTTTTTAAAACTTTTGTTTTCATCTTAAAATAGAATGTATTTTGTACTTTATACAGTTGAATCGCTTTAAAGAAGGCGTGTATTAGGAATATATTTGACTGGTTCTGGACTTAGAATAAAGTAAATAAATAATATTTTCATTGTGATGGTTAAGATTTTGAAAATTCAGATACACACTCTGCGCATTCAGTGATAAATATAGAACGCTTGATTTTCAAAACTTTTGTTTTCATACTAAAATAGAATGTATTTTGCAATTTATACATTTGAATCGCTTGAAAGAAGGCGTGTATCAGGAATATATTTGTGTGGTATTGAACTTAGTATGAAGTGAATAAATATTCTTTTCACTGTGACTTTTAAAATTTTGAGAATTCAGTTAGATACTCTGCGGTTTACGTGATAAATACAGAAGGCTTGATTTTCAAAAATTTGTTTTCATCCTAAAATAGAATGCAATTTGTAATTTAAACATTTGAATCGTTTATAAAGAATGAGTGTATTAGGAATATAATTGATTTGTATTCGACTTATAATGAAGTAAATAAATATTGTTGTCAATATTTGAAATTCTGGGGTCTGAGAAAACTTAGTGGTCGCGCGTTGGTTCGGGAACTGGGAGTGCTTCTGTTCAAATACCGATAAAACCATTAAATACCATCATGTGTAAGCCAGATAGGGGCACGTTCAATCCGTAGAAGGGAAAGTCCATCTATGTATGTATGTATGTATGTATGTATGTATGTGTGTGTGTGTGTATGTATGTATGTATTTATGTAGTATGTATGTATGTATTTATGTAGTATGTATGTATGTATGTATGTATGTATTTGATGAAAAAGAAAGAAATGCTTTTAATTCTCTCAAAACATTACTGTCGCAGAAACCTGTTTTAGGAATTTGCAACCCAAAATATGAGACAGAGGTACACACTGACGCTAGTCTAGACGGATACGGTGCAATTTTGTTACAAAAATCCCCCAATGATAGCAATTTTCATCCGACATGCTATATGAGTAGAAAAACAAAGGACGCGAAAAGAAAATATACAAGTTACGAATTGGAAACTCTCGCGATTATAGAAGCCTCAAAAAAGTTTAGAATTTATTTGCTAGGTATTCAATTTAAAATTAATACAGACTGTGCCGCATTCCAAAAGACAATGGATAAAAAAGAGTTGTCTACACGTGTTGCTCGTTGGGCTTTACTACTACAGGAATTTGATTACGTTATTGAACATCGACCCGGAAGTAAAATGACTCATGTTGACGCCCTAAGTAGATGTCCAATAAACACGCTTTGCATTACTATTGAAAATATCTTACCCAAACTTAGGTTAGCTCAGGACGAAGACAATGAAACTAAAACAATTAAAGAACTATTGAATGTTTCGAACTATGATAATTATTTTATGCGTAGCGAAATTTTGTATAATTTTATCGACGGTAAAGAATTAATTGTTGTTCCCGAAAACATGTAAACTGAAATCATCAGAAATGCTCACGAAATGGGACATATGGGAATTAAACATACTGAAAAACACTTAGAAGACAGGTATTTTATTCCAAAACTGAAATCGAAAATCGAAAGACTAATAGCTAATTGTGTACATTGTATTTTAGTAAATCGTAAGAGAGGCAAACAAGAGGGTTTCCTTCACCCTATTCATAAAGATGACTTACCCTTGTGTACATATCATATTGATCACGTACGACCATTAGAAAGTACTTCTAAAAATTACAAGTATATTTTGGAAATTATAGACGGATTTACCAAATTTGTTTGGCTATATCCTACCAAATCAACCCAATCAGTCGAAGTAATATCTAAATTAGAACTGCAGAAAACTAATTTTGGAAATCCGATTAGAATAATCTCCGACAGAGGTACTGCTTTCACGTCTAAGGAATTTGAAGAATATTGTTCCAAAGAAAACATACAGCACCATCTAATCACTACAGGACTTCCCCGTGCCAATGGCCAAGTCGAACGTTTAAACCAAGTAATTATTTCTGTGTTATCAAAATTATCCATAGACAATCCATCCCACTGGTATAAACACGTTAACGAACTGCAGAAAACCATAAATTCAACATATCAAAAAAGTATTAATACCACCCCTTTCGAACGACTTTTCGGCACTAAGATTAACTCGAAATCAACAGATAGATTAAAAGAAACGCTAGAAGCTGAATTTCAAGCTAATTTTACTAAGCGGCGGGCGTTAAAGCCCTCCGCTTTCCGCACCATACAGCGATTTTGATGACTGCATTCTCCAGTGAAATGTGAATCCCGATGAAAGATACCACAATCGATGCAAGTGAATACGCCGGCGAATGTTTCCCTCTGCAGTCTGCAAAAAAATGGAGGTAACCTTTCATTACCTATTGCCAAAAGTCAATAAATCCCCGAATCCTATAATATAGGCTAAAGTTAAGAAATAATATATATTTCGTACTGAGAATGAAATCAATTTAAATAAGTGTGTATGAAAGTATTTAAATTATTCTTTCGCCCCTAGATGTCAGCCAAATGTAATTGTATTTTGAATAGTTTTGTATTCATAGATTGGAAACTCATAGTAATGTTTTGTTTTTCAGCAGAGTTAATTTTGATTCGATATAAGACGGCTGCGTTCTATTTAGCTTCGTCCTAAGATTAGCATTGCGATGCTCTTCTGATTTTCTATCTACGTTTATGTGTGAAAATAAAGTACCTTGTCTTTCTGTCGTCACGCCAGATGATTATTTGCAACCGTTGTTTTTATATTTCCTGAACTTTAATCCGAAGATTTGAACACATGGCTCCCGCCGGGTCATGTTGGTGACCACGAACGCGATGGATTAACGTAATGGATTATTGAGAGGCTGTAACTAATTAGATTCAGACAAGGTAAGAGAGATTTTAATTAAAGTTTTGATTTGTAACAATTTGATTTGTAACAATGGCCAAAACAGGTACAGAATCCGATATAGATAGAATTAAAAAGAAAAGAATTGTGTTTAGAACGGCCACAACTAAATTATTAAACAAAATAGAAACAATTTTAAATGATGATGTTATGGAAACGGAAACAAAAATGTCTGAATTAACAGAACTCCAGGATCAATTGAATTCTAAAGTTGAAAATTTAAGAAAACTTGATAAAGATATTGAAGATCTCACTGATATTGAATTTTTAGAGGAAGAAATTTTAGCAAGTGAGGATTATCAGGAAAGAGCCTTAAAATTTGACAAGAAAATCACTCGATATTTGAAAAGTACGAGTGAAACACCTAATCTTTCGTCCGCGCAGAATTCTGTTGCGTCGACACCTAGCACAGTACTTTCGGTTCGTAACTCTAGTGTTCTTCGGCTGCCTAAATTAGAAATTCTTCGATACTATGGTGATCATCCTAAATGGCTGGAGTTCTGGGATCAGTTTAAAAGTGCAATTGATAGTAATGACTCTTTAAACAATATAGAGAAATTTAACTATTTAAAGTCATTATGTGGTGGAGCAGCGTTAAATGCAATTAGTGGGTTGTCATTAAGTGATAAAAATTACGAAATTGCAGTTAATATTCTTACACGGAGATTTGGCAGGCGCGACCTCACGGTTAATGCCCATTTAACTCGCTTGTTAAATTTGGAAGCTATTAAAAGTTCTTCAAACGTGTTCGCGCTTAGAAAAATGTACGACGAATGCGAAGTAAACATTAGATCATTGAAGGCATTAGAAATCGAAACTGGGTCATGGCAAATTTTATGTTGTATTTTATTGAAACTTTTGCCAGAAGATTTGGCTTTGGAATTCAACCGGAAACGAAAATCAAAATCAGAATTTGATGTTGCAGAATTAATGGAGTTCTTGAAATCGGAAATAGAATTTCGTGAATCTACAATGTATTTAAATAAGAAAAGGTCTACTTTGGTTTCAAGCGAAAACAAACATTTTAAAAATAATAAATTTGCGGGTGGAAGATTTCAGAACACTAAGCCAGCTGCCGCATTAACAGCTTCCGTTAAGAGCACTTGCATATTTTGTAATCAGATTCATGATGAACATAAATGTTTAAATTTTTCGATTGAAGATAAATTAAGAAAATTGAGGGCTGAAAGAAGATGTCATAAATGTTTTAAACGTAATCATTTAGGTTTTCAGTGTAAGATAATAAAATTTCCTTGCAAGAAATGTTGTAATAGAAACCACCATGAATCCATTTGTGCAACAAGTGAAAAGGAGAATAGTGAAATTTCAGCTGCTAGCGCGGTAGAAGAACGCAAAGATTTCGACATTTTAGTGAGCTCTGTATCTCAATCGGGAACGGGAACTGTATTTTTTCAAACTTGCAATGCAGTTGTAAAATCGGGAAACAAAAGTAAACTGGTACGAATTTTATTAGACACTGGCAGTCAAAAATCATTTGTAACGCATAGAATTGCAGGTGAGCTAAAGTTAAAGATAGAAAAAAGCCAACCAGTTCGTATTTATGGATTTGGGGGTCAAAATATCAGGAAAGAACCCATTTTCGAAATGGCAAATGTCGAACTGCAAAACAGAACTGATCCCTCACGACGCTTACAAATATCAGGGTTTCTTATAGAGAAAATTACAAATGTTACAGTACCGGTGCCTACGAAATGGTTAAAAAAGATGGCTGATTCCTATGGATTAGATCTTGCAGATAATGGAACCGTTGAAAATATTGACGTCTTGATTGGGGCAGACTACCTGAGTGAAGTCATGAATGGCAAATGCCTTTCCAAAAGGCTGCTAGCTATCGGAATGATGTTTTGTTATACAGTTCAGGGACATTCGGGAAATACCATTGAAACCCCAATAATTATGAATCTTGCAGGAGTTGAAATTGTCGATTCTTTGAAAAATTTATGGGAATTGGAAGATCTGGGAATACAGCAGAAGAATGAATTATCCTTTTCAGATTCAGAGGTACTTGAACAGTTCGAGAACAGCACCACGAAGAAAAATGATCGGTACGAGACAAGATTGATATGGAAAAAAGATCATGAAGTTTTGGGTAATAATTTTCATATTGCAGAGAAACGTTTGTTACAGTTAAAGGAAAAAATGGAGAAAAATTCCAAATTGTTTGAAGACTACAAAAGAATAATTGATGAGCAGCTAAATGAAGGAATTATCGAGCTGTGTGAACCTGAACTTGAGAAAAGTGAAAATGCATCGTATTACATGCCGCACAGAGCTGTAGTTCGAAATGAGAAGGATACTACCAAAGTCAGAATCGTCTATGATGCTTCTTCTAAAGCGAAAAATGAAGTTTCCTTAAATGAATGTCTATTAAGTGGCCCTAATTTGAATCCTGATTTGCTGGAAGTAATTTTGAAGTTTAGAAAAGGCCAAATTGGATTTTGCTCCGATATAGAGAAAGCATTTCTCCAGATTTCTCTAGCCCCAGAAGATCGTGATTTTTTACGTTTTCTGTGGTTTAATGAAGATTCTTTGAATGAAGATATACCTGAGAAAAACTTTAAATGTTTCAGAATGACTCGAGTTCCCTTCGGCGTTTCTTGGAGCCCTTTTCTTTTAAGTGCCACGATTCGTTATCACTTAAAGTCTTATGAGCAAAATGACAGTGAAGCGTGTAAAATGTTGGAGAAAATGTACGTCGATGATCTTATTTACAGTGTATATTCTGTAGAAGAAGCACACAATCTTTCGTTAAAGGCTCAGAAGATAATGTCTGAAGCAAATATGAAGCTCAGAAAATGGGAGACTAATTCAACTGAACTTAAGAAACTCTGGAAGGATAATGGATTGAATGTTAGACCAGTCGCTGAGAGTTGCAGTAAAACCCTGAAAGTTCTTGGGATGATTTGGAATTGCGAAGAAGATTGCTTGAGGCTTGAAATGGAACCGGTGCTCCGAAGTTTAGATGGTGCTGAGGCGACAAAGAGAGGTGTCCTTAAAATAGTAGCAAAGATCTTTGACCCATTAGGACTTTTTGCTCCATTTACTATCCGGATGAAATGTTTTCTTCAGGAGCTGTGGGAAAGAGGATTAGCTTGGGATGAAACACTTTCTCCTGATTTGAAATCTCGATGGGAAGAGTGGTGTAGCGAGCTAAAGGATATTACAAACATCGTCATACCTCTCCCATATGATATACCAAGCACTAAAGACCCTTTTCAAGTTTGTATTTTCTGTGATGCTAGTCCAAAAGCTTATGGAGCAGTTGCCTACATTAGAGCTCCAGATCAAGAACTGTGGACAACCAGTTTTATTCTAGTTAAATCTCGTGTTGCTCCCCTGAAAAAATTGTTATTGCCTCGCCTCGAGCTAATGGGAGCTGTTATCGCATCGCGACTTGCAGAATATTTGAGAAAGACTTTCCATATAGATACTAAAGATATCTATTTATTTACTGACTCTGAAATTTGCCTCTATTGGATCAAGAGTACTGCAAAGATATGGAAACCTTTTGTTTCGCATCGGGTCACGGAGATCCATGAAAAGTCTTTGCCCCAAAACTGGAAATTTTGTAAAGGTGCAGGAAATCCAGCTGATAAACTTACCAGAGGATTGAAGACAGCCTCTTTTGTGACAGACGAGCTGTGGTGGAAGGGCCCAAGATGGCTCTCACAATCTAGTGAAACTTGGGATACACATTTCCCAAAGAATGTTGAGAATCCGTTTGAAGAAGTTGAAAAAGAAAGAAGAAAATCCAATCACCAGACAGTTAACATTGTTCTTGATGAATATCTGAACAATGAAATTTTATCAAGATTCTCCTCGTGGACCAAGCTACTTCGAGTGATAGCTTGGTGCCTCCGGTTTTGTCAGAAAACAGTTCGCCGGCAGAAGGGATTTTTAACATCGAATGAATTGAAGAAGGCATTACAAGCGGTAGTAAGACAAGTTCAAGCCAGCGAGTTTTTTGAAGAAATAAAAGCTTTGAAGTCTGGGAAACCCCTTAAAACTTGTAGCAAGATAATATCTCTATACCCCTTCCTTGACGAAAATGGCCTACTGCGGGTTGGAGGGAGATTAACCAAGGCTGAAATATCGGATGATCAGAAGCATCCTATCATTCTTCCGAAGAAACACTACGTTACAAGTCTTCTGATAAAACATTATCACGAAAACCACCTGCATGGAGGGGTTATGCTTGTACTCTCTGCGATTCAGCAAAAATTTTGGATAATCAATGCAAAGGAGGCGATCAGGAGCTGTATATGGAAATGTGTTAAGTGTCATCGATTTAGAGCGGAATCAGCCACTCAACTGATGGGTGAATTGCCGAAAGCAAGAGTGGTTCCTTGCCGAGTTTTCTCAAGGATCGGTGTTGATTTTCCTGGACCCTTTTTCATAAAGATGAAAAAGGGAAGAGGAGGTCACACAACAAAATGCTATGTTTGTCTTTTTATATGCCTCGCTATAAAAGCTATACATCTTGAAGTTGTGAGTGATTTGTCCTCGGAGGCATTCATCGCATCACTTAGAAGATTTGCAGCTCACCGAGGTCGACCACAAGAAATCTATTGCGACTGTGGTACCAATTTTGTTGGCGCTGCGAGAGAAATTAAGAGCATGATGCTCTCATTCAAGACCGATGAAAGGTTTCACAACTATCTAGCTGACCAAAACATTATTTGGAAATTCAACCCCCCTGGTGCTCCTCATCAAGGAGGCCTGTGGGAGGTAGGAGTGAAGTCGATGAAACATCACCTTAGACGAACGATGGGCTCACAAGTTTTATCAATAGAAGAATTCCTAACACTGATTTGTCAGGTTGAGGCGTGTTTGAATTCTCGTCCCATCATTCCTGTGTCGACTGACCCCAATGATCTGACTGCCCTCACTCCTGGACATTTCCTCATTGGAGCCCCCTTGACAACCATTCCTGACCATGACTTAGCTGATGTGAAAGTGTCTACTCTAAAGAGATGGGAATTGACCCAGCAGATGTTTCAGAGTTTCTGGAAACGTTGGGAAACAGACTATCTTTCAACTTTGAATCAACGTGCCAAGTGGCACAAGACTAAAGACAATCTCAAAATTAGTGACTTGGTGCTAATAAAAGAGGACAATCAACCACCTCTGAGGTGGAAACTAGGGAGGATTCTTCAGGTCTTTCCTGGAACTGACGGTAAGGTGAGAGTAGTTACTCTAAAGACTGCAGATGGTGAGCTCAAATGCCCCATAACAAAACTCTCTCCATTACCCTTCAATGAATAAGTATAATTTAATATTTGAAAACTTTCAATTTCTTATTACAGTGTACTTTAACTTTTAATTTTTAATATGTTACTTACTCATTGATATCCTGAAAATAATAATATGCTGTATTTGTAAACTTTGATTTTTTGCATTTGCATACTTACGCAATTTGAATATTTAGTGTTTTATATTTGTTACCTGAATTTTTATTTATTGTTTGTTATTGGCTGTAGCATTACCCCAGAATGGCATGAAGTTAGTTTTGTGATTGCAAAATTGTCTATATTATAATTTTTCATGCAAAATCCTCAATTGTATTTAATAATTGTTTAATTTGTATGATATATTTGATTTAGGAGTGCTGAATGAATATTCATCTCGGGGGAGGATGTTTGAAAGTATTTAGTTTATTCTTTCGCCCCTAGATGTCAGCCAAATGTAATTGTATTTTGAATAGTTTTGTATTCATAGATTGGCAACTCATAGTAATGTTTTGTTTTTCAGCAGAGTTAATTTTGATTCCTAAGATTAGCATTGCGATGCTCTTCTGATTTTCTATCTACGTTTATGTGTGAAAATAAAGTGCCTTGTCTTTCTGTCGTCACGCCAGATGATTATTTGAAGCCGTTGTTTTTATATTTCCTGAACTTTAATCCGAAGATTTGAACACATGGCTCCCGCCGGGTCAAAGTGAAATAGTATAATTAAATAAGCCCTTGATATAAGGAGTGTTTCTTTAGGTTGATAAGTATCAGTAATATAATTGAATGTGTAAATTGGCCTCCCCTATTTTTTTGCCTGTAATTTGTATCCGGTAAGAAGCAATGAAATTATCTAGGACAGCGTTTCCCAACCCTTTTTTGGCTCGCGTACCATTTGGTAGTACATTATGCTAAATTGTACCATTTCGTAAAAATGATTGTATTTCGTGAAATTTGTTATTGCCTGTGTGTCATTTTATTTGCATTATAAATTTTATAGGGTGACCATGTATTCACATCACATAATGAGACAAATTACATTGAAACATGGCTAAACGCCATGCCGGATTAAAAACTCACTGAAATTATAAACTCACTGTAACATATGTATGTGTTTGTTTTCATATTTATCTACTATTTTGTCATATTTCATTTACTAATAAATGGTTTTAATAAAAACACAAAATTATGAAAAACCAATTGATATATTTTCTTATCATAATCAAATATTTTTATAAAATAAATTTAATGAGATCCTTGTGCTTGTTTCGAAGAACATAATTTTTTGAAATTTGGTTCAAAATATGCGATGTATACCCTTAAGTCTATAGCGGCGTTCAATTTGTTTCGATACTTATTTTTTAAAAAGTATATGAAGATAAAACTCTTTCTACTAATTCCGTACTAGTAAACGGTAATAATAATTTAAGAGCATTCTCAGAAAGTTGTTCATATTCTTTATCAATGTTTAACCAAAATTTAATTAGATTGTGTCATTAGAATTCTACTTGTAAAGTTCTGTCACATGATAATTCTATTAAATTTTCTTTATCTTTTATTGATAATGATGTAGCTTTTTTCTAAATTTTCTTCATAGAAGGGGTTTGAAATCCAATTATCATTTGTGTTTTCGGGTTTTGGAAAATACTCCATGAAAGACAATTTTAATCCTGTTAAGGTGAATGCCTACGTTCGGAGCCAATATTTTTTTAAAATTGTTTTTTTAAGGATTTTTTTATCTTTTATGGTAAAATAGCATTTAAAAATAAAATTTAAAAAAAACTTGCCTGTAAATACCACACTATTTTATAAATTAGTCAATTTTAAGTAATTTTTAATGAAATTTAGCTAAATCGCCTATATCTCTGTCCAAAATTCTAATGCTACTATTTTAATTTCCTTCTCACACATGATACATATAACAGTTATCTTCAAAATGACCCTCAATCTAGAGAAATTTTAAAATGCAAAAATAAAACAGACAATTTTATGTTCCAATATGAAAATTTTCCCTAATTCGTCATTCCTTTCCTTATAAAAACGGCCCCAAACAAAAAACTATTTATTATACATCAATTGTTGTGCGCCATCTCATTAACAATAGCATCTAAAACATTTCCTGAAAATTTTATCAAATTATATGCATTATTATGTGAGATATCATGATAACGGTAGAGATTTGTGCTAAAAACATAATTCTGAGAAAAACGCATCTAAAGTTTTGTGTCACTTCAATTTTGTATCAGACGATGTTTTTAAAAATAGATATAACTCTGCTTCTAATTAATGTAGAATGAAAATCAAAACGGCTTTGAAAAGAGAAAAGATTGAATTACACGACTCTTGAAAAAAATAAAATTGACCAAAATAGTCAAAAAAATGCCATTTTCAACGTAGACAGTCACCTTAAATGTGCTATTATATTTTCTCATATATTTAAGACAGACTAACCTTATTTTCACACAAAAAAGTATGTAGAGTTTCGAATACTTCCGATTGATTGTTTTCGATACACTGTTTCCAAAAATCTAATTTCTGAATCATACTTTCAATTTTGTCACTAACATTAAAGATCGTTATCGAGCCGTTCTGAAGTGTCAAATTTAAGTTAGTTATTTGCAAAAAAATATCAGATAAATATGCAAGCGCCTGAAGCCAATTAAAATCATACAATTTCGAAGAAAGATCAAAAGGATTGTCTTAAAAAAACCTGTGTTTCTTGTCTAAGTTCGAATAAGAGGATTAGCACCTTACCACGAGATAGCCATCTCACTTCTGTATGAACATCAAGTCTTCTCACATAACTTTAAAAATTTTTGAGTTTGTGGAGCTTTTCTTTATAAAATTAACAATCTTTACCGCATCGTTGAGAACGAGTTTCAATTCTTCTGGAAGGCGCTTTGTTACTAGATTTTGCCTATGGATACAGCAGTGGCTCCAAATTACAATAGCAGCTACATTTAAGACGCGTCCGCGAAGACCAATATGTATAAACCTGGCATTGACTTGGCACCATCAGTGCACAATGCACAACAGTTTGACCAACTAATACCTTTCAAATATAAAATAATTATCAATAGCTTTAAATATTTCTTCACCCGTTGTGCGTGTGGAGAGAAAATGGCAAAGTAAAAGATTCTCATCAAATTCATTGTCTTTAGTGTACCTAGCAATAACAAGCAATACAGAATTGTTTGTTACGTCTGTGGTCTCATCTGCTTGAATTGAGAAAAATTTACTTTTTTTTTATTCTCTCTATCACTGTTTCCTCGATAACCTCGGACATATCGTGAATTCTTCTCGATACCGTATCGTTTGAAAGAGGAATACAATTATTTTTTGGGATATTTTTTGGTCAGTCATAAGGCCAACGGCATCCTTTATACAAGGTAAAATTAATTTTTCTCCTATTTGATGACTATAACCACATTTGGCGATATGGTAACTAATACGATAACTAACATCTACTGCACGTTCATTATCCTTATTAGCAGGTAGAATGTAAGATGATAAAATAGACACGTTCGTTTGTTCTTTTAAATGTTTAAAAAATCACAGTCTTTGTTTTTGTAATCCGTATGTTTTGTAGGTAGATGTCGCGAAAGAAACGAAGGCTTCGTGCATCCATTTGAAAGCACTACCCCACACACTACACACTTGGGCTTAGGACAGTCTTCGTCTCCAATATACGAAAATCAATATTTTATATATTCATCACAATATTTTCTCTTAACTCCTCTTTGAAGAACTAAAGACTGTGCGATTTCAACGTTTTGCACCGAATTTTCAGACCTGTTATTTGTAGAACTCGGCAATACATCACTGTTCGTGTTTTGATTGAGAGATTTTGGCACGTACCGGTTCTTAACCACTTATCCATGGCTTATTAAAAAAAGTTAATCAACACGGGGATCAATGAATTTTAATAAACAAAGACTATACAGTCACAAACAATAACCTGTCACTTGTAAGCCGCGCGGTGAAGTGACCCAGAGTGCAGCGCCATCACAACAGTGGCGGCGACATCTCGAGTTACTGATGGCTAACGACTAAATTTAAAAGTGCACTCCAAAAAAACGATATCGATTGCCGAAATTTCGATCATTGACTGTACATATTAACAACTTTACTGTATAATATTATTAATTAAAATAATTTTTATGGATTACAGGAAAAAACGTTTCTATGATATTTTTATGTTTTAATCTTTTTTATATTTTATGTCCAGCATTATTGATTATTTTTCGCATACCACCAATCAGCAACTCGAGTACCACCAATGGTATGCGAACCACAGGTTAGGAAACGCTGGATTAGCTGAATAGACGTGCTTCGCTACGGAGTATATTCAAATTAAATACAACCGTCAATGCATGCAATTAATGCAAAAAAAATATATTTATAAAAAATCGTAACGGATATTTTTATAGACAAAATAGTATAGAAGAAAATATTCAAATTAAATCTAATAGAACATACTGAAGAATATAGTACAGTTAATATACTACAGTTTGGGGAACATTTCTTTTATTGTATTTTAATATCCAACGTCTGCCGCATTAGAAAGAAAAAAAAATTGTCACTTTATTTCGCTGTAATGCACGTGACGCAAAATTAGTTTAAAGTATCACAAAAAGAAAAGAGACCACATAATCAGCATTTAATAAATTAAATTCTAAAAATTAATCTTTGAAAATTCACCAAAAATCAGAAAATGGAGGTAAAAATTCGAAAAAGATTTCATTTTGAAGGAAATTTTATGATCTTTCTTGTGATATAAATTCTATAACCCTCAGATTATTATTTTAAATGCAAACGTAAAATAAGTTACAAAAGCAGCATAAAATTTTAATTAAAAATATCTAAGACTTTTTCAAAAAATTTTCTTAGTGCACCCCTACCTTATAAGAAGAATCGCCTTGCAAAATTTCAGCCCTTTAAGTCTAACGGTTTAGACTGCACGTTATCTGTCAGTCAGTCAGTCAGTCAGTTACGGAACTGTTATATATATATAGATAAATAAATCAATATGGTACATCTAAAAAGAAAAATCCGTATTTTCCCTTAAATTTGTATAAAGTTCATTTGAATGAAGGTATTTCGATTGTTTATAGACTTGTTCCTTTTCTATATTCCAGCCACATCAGACTGCACGTTATCTGTCAGTCAGTCAGTCAGTCAGTCAGTTACGGAACTGTTATATATATATAGATAAATATATCAATATGGTACATCTAAAAAGAAAAATCCGTATTTTCCCTTAAATTTGTATAAAGTTCATATGAATGAAGGTATTTCGATTGTTTATAGACTTGTTCCTTTTCTATATTCCAGCCACATCACACATCACCTCCTTTATGACAGTTGTGACGCCAACAGTAAAATGGCAAGCCAGGTTCTAACAGCTCCATTTTCTTTTAAGCCCCTCGGAAAAAGCGACTGAAACGTGACCCCAGCAGTGAAAAATCTGTTTCGGTATTTATAAAGTAAACACACGTTTTGAAGTCTTATAGAATGCAAACAAATCAGTTCCGAAATGATGTTTCTCTTCATAGGAACGTGCACGCAAATCGGATTTCAACCGGTGCTATTAAAGTCCCTGTTGTAAAACTTCATTGAGATAAAATGAATACTTTGTTTGGCTTGGAATATATTCGGCAAGTACGACAGGAAGTATATATATATGTTGTGAAGGATCCACAATTGGGAGATTTTGAACTCCTTCCAACGTCATAGCCATTTTGTTTTTCCAACACGATTACGGGGCATAAAACGGCCATATTGGAAAAAGGAGGAACTGCACCAATTTTCCAAGAAACATCGCACCCCCTGAATTCCTCAGGACAGGGGAAAGAAGTTCCAGGAAATTCAACGGACATCCAATTTTCTTGGAAATAAGAGTACCAAGTGGGTCAACCGTGGGGATGACGGAGCATCCTGCCCTCGAATAAAAAACTCGAAGAGGCAATAAATTTACGTGAATAACTAACCTGGGAAGGAGTTATAATAAAAATTGGGGAAGCCCCGAGTGTGGGAGAAACGACGTTCGGAGGGAGAGTGAGAGAGCGATTTGAGGTAGCGAGCTGCGAAGAAAGCCTGCGAAAAAAAGACGCCCCTTAAAATGGCGAGATGTCCGTGTTCAACCGCCAGCGCCGATTCTGCCGCCTCCCCCAATGAAGGGCCCCATGATTTTTAGCCCGATGCCTAAAGCCTCATCCGGTAGAAGTGCCACAACGACGCCATGCTCTGCTGTTTTTTCAAAAACTCCCCAGGTTGGTCATTTCTTCCCCTTTAAATAGTGCTCATGCCTTTTGAGAGATTATGAGAAATTGTGAGAGATTACGAGACTTTATTTTACTCGACCCGTAATGGTTCTGCAGCAGGAAGCGGATGAAGTATGCCCTAATTCTGTTAAAATATGTATAACCAAGATCTTAAATATAATATGTAAACCTGACCTTTTCTTGTAAAATATTGTATAATAAATGTTGCTATTTTTATTTATAAACGCATAGTTCCCTTTGGAGTTCACCTCCCTAATTTTACACAACGCAAAGGGGTATCTCTGGCACCCCTCATAACAATATATATATATATATATGTGTGTGTGTGTGTGTGTGTGTGTGTGTAATATTTGTAAAGGAGATTTCGGATGACAGGTAGAATACCTCAAGTCACATTATGAAGTCATAATACTTGTAGTCGTTGGAGCATTACACCGTAGA
Organism: Dolomedes plantarius; assembly: GCA_907164885.2. Classification (NCBI taxonomy): domain Eukaryota; kingdom Metazoa; phylum Arthropoda; class Arachnida; order Araneae; family Dolomedidae; genus Dolomedes; species Dolomedes plantarius. The sequence goes on along the minus strand of OU015502.1, from coordinate 47,475,996 downwards.
AGCGGTCGACGAGTGGCATAGGAAGGCATATGGAGAGGAAAAATAAATGGACCGGATCAAGGAAGAGGCGCTTTCGATTCGATGAATCTTTATTTTCAGTAATTTCCAGGGAACATCCATTTGAGTTGGACGGACACATTACACGGTGGACGGGGAACGGGGCCTCCGCCTGCACCTTTTGATAGCAAAGAACTTACATGTTTACTCGTTGAGAGCAGACAAACAAAGACTCGGAATTATTGAGAAAGGCGCGGATTTTCAGTCGCGCGGAACTTTTCTGAGTGGTCTAAACTCATCACCTGACTATGAGGCTATATATATATATATATATATATATATGTGTGTGTGTGTGTGTGTGTGTGTGTGTGATAATATTACTAACTACCTATAATCGCCCATTCTGTACTTCATCTCTGGCCTGGTAACCTCTCCTTCTTGTCTTGGCGTAAACGCTTCGCCTTCCCACATACTAACTTCCTCTGCCAATTCTGGTAACCTCTCTGACCTAATTATATTTTGGCGCTTTTTGCGGTAGACGCTGGACTGGCTCGTAACGAGTAAGATGTGTTGATTTACTGTTTAATAAATTGGTTTGTTCCTGAAGCTGATTTTATTATTTTCCGGCCACGATGTAAGCTACTATTTCATGAGATGTCCATCCAAACATTTCATATATATGTATGTGTGTGTATATATATATATATATATATATATATATATATATATATATATATACACCCCAATCACTTTGTGCCACGCGCGCCTTCTAGTGTTCCAAAAATTGGCGCGCCCGCTAAAGGGATATGTAACAATCTCTTTATCTGTCATTTTTAGTAAGCCTTTACAACTTTGGGCTTATCGTAATAAGCCTGGATGAAACCAGGCTGTCTGAACAAACTATTGCGAATTTTCCAACTAACCTACAGGTGTATGGGCTCATTACAATAAGCCTAAAAAATATCAGGTCATTAGAAAGTTGTGTTACAATTTACTGGGCACATTGCAATATGACGGCGCTCTTTGCAATACGCGGGATTTGTCAATTCGCATGCAATATATATACACCCTTTCTTACTAGCCGAATACATGTCCCAAGCCAACAAAGCATCAATTGTATCTAAATACAGTGTCACTGGAAATGAATACCACCGGTTGAAATCCCAGTTGCGTGCACGTTCCGAAAGAGAGAAACATCCTTCCGAAACTGACTTGTTTGCTTTCTATAAGTCTTGAAAACGTGCGTTTACTCGGGAAATACCGGAAGACATTTTTCACTGCCGGAGTCACGTTTCTGTCGTGTTTCCGAGGGGCTTAAAAGAAATGGAGCTGTTAGGAGATATCGTTTGGCAGCAACCCTATTTGCCGTATTTGTATCGGCGCCAGAAATGTCATAAAGGAGGCGATGTGTGACATGGTAAGAATATTGAAAAGGAACATGGATATAAACAATCGAAATTCCTTGATTCAAAAGAATTTATTATACGATTTGGGGAAAATACGAATATTTTCTATTTAGATATACTATATTCATATATTACACTACAATAATAGACCGGACGACAGCTCATTAGCATAAAATCCGACTGCATATCGTATTTTATACAAATCCAGTGTTCGTGCGTGACCTGTTAAGGCTAAATACGATACGCGAAGTGGTAACGTCGTTAGTTCTGTGTGAAATTGTGACAATATACCGAAACGAAAGGCACTCGGTGATGTTGAAAGAGGTGTTATAGTTGGTTGCCACATTAGTGGCACGTCTATTCAAGAAATTGTGGTAGAATTATCACAGCCACTGTCAACTGTTGGGGATGTCGTGGGGAAGTGGAATACTACGGAAGTTGGGAAATGAACTACACACATTGGTCGTCCCCGTAAACTGACCGAACGGGATCGGCGTGTACTGAAGCGTGAGGTTCGTAAGATCCGCAAGAAACCACTCCCCATCATCAGCAGTCAGTTTCAACAGGCAGCAGGGGTTATGGTGCACCCCAATACTTTGCGGAAAGAACTGCACGCCCTCAATATCCACGGATGTGTCGCCGCACACAAACCAAACATCACCCCATCTAACAAAAGCCGGCAGACTCGTTTGGTGTTTCCAACTGGACTGTGGACCACTGGAAAACTTTTATGGAACGACGAGTCACGTTACACGCAACTCCAGTCGGATGCTTGAGTTTGGCGAATGCCAGGCGAACGTCTGTTACCCGACTGCATCGTTCCAACCCTCCGGTTCGGTGGTGGTGGTGTACTTGTGGGGGTGTTTTTCGTCCTATTGCCTGGGACCTTTGCATGTTGTTCCTGGTAAATTGAACGCCGACGCCTACATGAACATTTTGAACAATCAGGTTCTTAATACGCTGTGGCAATTTTATGGAATGGACGAATGTTACTTCTAGGATGTCAACGCTCCGTGTCATGTTGCAACCTTTGTCATGCAGTGGTATCAAGATATGGACCTAAAACGTCTTCCCTAGCCTGCTCAGAATCCCGACATAAACCCCATAGAACATTTGTGGGACGAGTTAGACCGACGCTTGCGGACCAGAGAACCACGTCCGAAATCTACAGCTAAGCTGGTGACATTCTTGCAGCAGGAATGGCCACAAATACCCATAGCTGTGTATCAAAACCTTTTTGGAAGAATGCCCAGTAGGGATGCTACTGTAGCAGCGAATTGTTCCTGTAATTTTATGATCATAACGATTCTTATATAGAGACAATTTAGTGGAAAATTGCAACGGAATGTGTAAAATATGAAAGAAACATGAAGAAAATTATTCGACGTGTGTAAACGTGTAAAATCAGATGCCTAATTTAAATTTTTTTTATAACAAAGTTACCAATTGTTCCCGTATTTTTTTCATCATAAAGCCAATTTGTGGGGAAAAATTAAAACGGAATATGTAAAATATGAACGAAATATGAACAAAATTATACAAAAAAAAAATTCAGGTAGTCTCTTCTAATGAAACTACCGTGAGTTATTAACGTAGTATTACTTATCGTTGCTTACCCCTTTGTATGTATATATGTGTTATGTATGTATCTCTCTCTCTCTCTATATATATATATATATATATATATATATGTGTGTGTGTGTGTGTGTGTGTGTGTGTGTGTGTGTGTGTGTGTGTGTGTGTGTGTGTGTGTGTGTGTGTGTGTGTGTGTCAGTCAGTCAAAATTTTTATGCATTTTAGTACTTTTCTGTTTAACTGTTTGCTGCTTCGCCAAGCGATACAGACTTGATTTGGCGCGCTGCCAAAATTATAACTCGTGACGACGGACGGTTTTAGCGTCTGAAATTTTGCTTTCCGGAGGACAGTTATGGAGAAACGTAATCCTACGTTAAAAGTAAATTCAGACTTCTAATTTAAAATATTTATAACAAAACTGTGAATTGCTCCTGTATTTTTACCATGTTTTTATTAACTCGCTTTCTTGTTTGTTTGTTTGTGCATTTGTCCAGTACAAATATTGCAATCGATTTTTAACTAACTTCCCGACGAGCTAGACATTTGAAACTTTTAGAATTGCTCAGAACACGCTGACAATGCATTATGTTAATACTTTTAGCCATCTTTAAGCAGATTTGAATTCATTTTCAGTTAATTTTGTTTTGTAGACTGGTGCAGCCATCTATATGCCGGGTTGGAAACGAAAAGTTAAACGCAAGTTAACTTCCAATTAACTTCATTTTCTTTCAAGTTGATGGAATAATTCATCAAAAAAATTTATAAAAAGCATTTATTATAAACATAAAATTGTCAAGTTTATATGATTGAACAGAAAATTTAAAAAAAATGGTGTATAAAAAGTTATTTTTATCTTGTAATTATTATAAGCTAATGATTCTTACATAATGACAATTTGTGAGACGAAACTGCAGCGAAAAATATAAAATACGAACAAAATATGAACAAAATTATACAAAAAGATAAACTCAGACTTCTGATTTAAAATATTTGTAAGAAAACTGCACATTGTTCCTGTACTTTTATGAGCTAACGATTCTTACATAAAGACAATTTGTGAGATTAAATTGTAAACGAAACATGTAAAATACTAGCAAAATATAAACAAAATTATACGAAGCGTAAAAAATCAGATTTCTTGTTTAAAAGTTTTACAACAAAACTACGCATTGCTTCTATATTTTTATGAGCTGACGATTCTTACATAAAGGACAATTTGTGAGTTGAAATTGTAACGAAACGTGTAAAATACTAACGAAATATTAACAAAATTATACGAAACGTGTAAAATCAGATTTCTAGTTTAAAAGTTTTACAACAAAACTACGAATTGTTCCAGTATTCCTTATGAGCGTAACGATCGCTATATAAAGACAATTTCTGGGGGGGGGGATGATAACAAAATACTTAAAATAAAAAAAATAAAGTTTTTTAGTGCTACGTAGCCATTATTAGTTGAAGCTTACGTAACTACTATATCTCTCAAGATTACTGTCTTTCTTTTCTGAAACAGAAAATCAGCCACTGAATGAGAGAAAAAGGAAAGATAAACGCAATCGAAACAAAAAATAAAAAAAAAACCTCCGGCGAAACAATTTTACTCTTTTCTCTGAAAGAAACCAGGCTTATCTAAATTAGGAAAGATAACTCTGTAGCAAAACAATCTTTATGATTTTTTGGTGGAAAAAACTTCAGCTGATACGGCACCGCAAAGCAGATGAAATCCCTCGAAACACGCAAGCAATAATTCGACGAGATTTTAATTGGATTTTTTCGGAGGCCGATGCAGACATTAATTTCTAATACCTCCTAAGTTTGGATGTGTGGGCGGACGCAACCAGATTTCGGGAGAATTGTAGTTGGTATAGAATTTCGGGTAAAAGAAATCCCCCCTACATTAATTCGGCAAATTTCGCCGGTATTAAAGTCTTCAAAGAATGTTAAAATGCCAAAACTCACTAAACCTTTCTAGAGTATAATAACTTTTTTAACAGCTAATTTTTTTAATTTAACATTGACATTGACATGCAACATTAATCTTTATCTTACGGGGCACATTTTTCAGATCCCCTCTATAGAACGGGAAATTACATACCCCCTTTGTAAGAACGGCCATTAAGGGGGTTATATATATATATATATATATATATATATATATATATATATATATTGTCATAGGGATATGACAATAGTGGCAAGGCCAAGCGCAGGAGAATTGAAAATTGCATCGAGGGAGGTATTTATAAAATTTTCCCACTTCCTGAACTTTTTCAATGCTCCGGCAACACCGAGGATGGTGGTCTGTTTTATAACCATCATAAAATTAAGTCTTCCCCTTCTTCTTTTCTTCTATTCGTTGCAACTCATTCTACAGAACTTTTATACTTTTATTTCTTCCTACTAGCCCAATCTTCTAGTTTTAGTAGTTTCGGTTTAATGTTGGCTTTTTTCCTCTTCTCTTTTATTGCCCGTCATTTTCTTCCTTGCCCTGTTTCTTATATATTTCAATTATTTTACTTCGTTCCGAAATTTTCAAATTTCCTGCCCTTGGCCTTGACACTATTGTCATATCCCTATGACACACACACACACACACACACACATATATATATATATATATATATATATATATATATATATATATATATATACGAGGGCTGTCCGTAAAGTATCCGAACTGAATGTATAAAGCTTAATACAGACACCGGTCTGCGTTCGCACGCTAATTAGCATGTTTAAACATATGTAAACTTGTTATGTTCGCAATTATCCAAGCACTGCGAAGAGCGGTTCTCTTGTAGCAATAACGAAAAGTGAACGCAGTGGAAGTCTCGTGTCGGGTTGGATCATGACGGAATCTACTGAGCAAGGTGTTTGTATCAAATTTTGTAATAAAATTGGAAAAACGGCAACCGAAACGTTCGATTTGCTTAAGAAAGCATACGGTGATGATGTTATGGGCCGAACTCAAGTGTTTCAATGGTTTAGACGTTTTAAAGATGGAAGGGAATGTGTGGAAAGTGATGCACGATCAGGGCGTCCATCAACATCGAGAAATGATGTCAAAGTGGAACATGTTCGTACTGTGGTGCGATCAGATCGAAGAATGACAGTTCGAGAGATTGCGGGAGGTGGACAGACCATCGAGAGATGCACAAACCATTAATGAAGAGTTCTACCGTGATGTTCTCAGGCGACTTCGTGATTCCGTGAGGAGGAAACGACCAGCAAAGTGGAAATCTGGGCAATGGATGCTTCACCACGATAATGCCCCTGCTCACGCCTCACATGTGGTTCAAAACTTTTTAACCAAACATGGCACCGTTCAAGTCCCGCAACCTCCCTACTCACCAGACCTCGCTCCGTGCGACTTTTTCGCATTTCCAAAGCTAAAGAAAACGCTTAAAGGACGACGGTTTGAGGATGTGACGACCATCAAACAAAAAGCGATCGAACAGCTGTTGACCATTCCAAAGAACGACTTCCAATCCTGCTTCCAAGAGTGGCAACAACATTGGGCTAAGTGTGTTGCTTCTCAAGGACGATACTTTGAAGGGGATTAAACTGAAGTATGTATATCCATTATATTTTTTTAGTTATAAATTAAATTGGGATACTTTACGGACAGCCCCCGTATATATACACTGCTCAAAACAATTAGGGGAGCACATGGTTTTAACGAAATTACGCAAATACTTACACCGATAAGTAACATAAAATAAATTATCCATAATTTAAAGCCTAGCAGGAAACAGAAGAAGAAAACTTCATATGCAAATCAAAGATCATAACGTCAAAAACCAGAAAAAGAACATAAGAGCGGAAATCGGGACGTTACAGAAACGTCTGTTTCACTGCCTTAACTGTGGAATTCGATTGCTCATTTATTCGTTTTGAGAAAAGGTGACATGAAAATGTCTCAACAACGTGATTTACCGGAATCCAGGGCAGGGCGTATTATAGGCAGACTTGAATCCGGGCAAACACAACGTAGTGTCGCGGACGCGGTTGGAGTCGCCAGAAGTGTCGTTGCAAGGCTGTGGAATCGATTCCAAGAAACAGGGAATATTAAACGTCGACCAGGGCAAGATCGGCCAAACGCCACTACAGCAACTGATGACCGGTATATACTGTTAACAGCTCGTCGAAACAGAACAGACAATGCTACTCAGTTGCAAAGACAGTTGCTCTCGGCAAAAGGACGAAGGGTGTCCAGCCAAACAGTACGTAATAGGCTTCATCAGGGAGGTCTCTATGCAAGTAGGCCAATAGTCTGCATTCCGTTGACCTTACGCCACCTTGCGGCCCGAAGAAGATGGGCTGCTGAACATCGAGATTGGGAGCAACATGATTGGAGCCAAGTGCTGTTTACAGACGAGTCCCGATTCAGTCTGGAGTGTGACACCCGACGTGTTTTGGTATGGAGAGAAAGGGGCACTCGAAATAATCCCACACTCGTTCGTGAAAGGTCACAATACAGACGAGCTGGTTTTATGGTATGGGGTGGAATCAGCATAGGTAGACGAGATACTGAGACCTCATGTCATACCTTACGCTGCAGCCATTGGAGATTCCTTTGTTTTCCAGGATGATAATGCCAGACCGCATACAACTCGTCTTGTGGAGAACATGATTGAAGCTGAAACAATACAGCGCATGGAATGGCCAGCGTGCTCTCCTGACCTGAATCCAATCGAGCATGTTTGGGACATGCTAGGACGACGCATCGCTGCGAGACCAAGGCCTCCTTTTACTCTCCGAGACTTGGATATTGCACTTCTTGAGGAGTGAAACAGTATTCCCCAAAGTATTATCCATAATATCATCGCATCCATGGAAAAAAGGTGTACAGCAGTCTTAGCTGTTCGAGGAGACCACACGCCATATTAAAAATCTTGCATCATTTCTAAACAATACTTTTTTATCGTTTACATGTAACCAAATTGTTGCCCTAAATCATCTTTTCATGTTTTTTCCATATTTTCAAAGAATTAAAGCTTAATTACAAAGTTTTTTACGTCTTATTTTCTGTATTGTGCATTGATACGCGTGTACTATCCATTTTATGCCAATACATGGCTGTCTCGCACGGTTTTCTTAACTTCTTTGCTTGCTCCCCTAATTTTTTTGAGCAGTGTATATACGAGAGTAGGCTGAAAAGTAATGCACACATGCTTGTAGAGCTTGAACGAATTGACCTTCAAAACAGCGCCAAGTGGCATTTGGAAGTTCCATCCCTCCTCAATAGGCATGCGCAAGTTTGAAATCGTTATGTTCATCCTGTGTATTTTGAAAAGCGGTAGTATGGAGACGTGTTCTAGTGCTATGTCAACGGCGATTTATACAGCGCGCTGTTATCGAAATTTTAACAGCTGAAAAAGTGAGTCCTACTGAGATTCATCGTCGTTTAAAGGCTGTTTAAGGTGACAATGCTGTTGATAGGGGTACTGTAAATCGATGGGTAATAAAATTTCGTGGTTTCGAGCCTGGAAAAGCCATAATTGTTGATGAAACACGCAACGGACGTCCGATCACTGCCACAGACGATGAACATAGCAAACTCGTCGACGATTTGATTCAAAATGACCGGCGAATCACTCAAAAGCGTATCGCAAACCATAATGGAGTATCCAAGGAATGTGTCTGCTTCATTATAGAACGATTGGGATACCGTAAAATCTGTGCTCGATGGGTACCACGCCGTCTCACAGGCGAGAACAGCGTCGGACTGGAGAGGCTCTGCGAAACCTGAAGTTTGAACCGATTCCACACTCTCCTTATTCCCCCGATCTTCCGCCTTGCAATTTTTATTTTTTTTTCTTCTATTCAAGAGAGACCTAAAGGGTAATCATTACACCTCGGACGATGTGGTGAAGGCAGCTGTCAAGTCGTGGATTCGAGAAAAGTCGGAAGAATTTTCAGTGACGGAATGAGAAAACTTGTTACACGTTGGGAGAAATGTGTTAACCATAACGGTGACTATGTTGAAAAATAAATATATGATTTTGAAGCTTAAGAATTGTACTTTAATATTTTTTTTGCCCGATCTCGCTATTTCTTTTTGTTCGCGCTCTACAAGCATGTGTGCATTACTTTTCAGCCTACCCTCGTATATATACTGTGGTACCTCGACTTACGAGTGTCTCAACTTACGAGTGTTTCGAGATACGAGCATTCTCTCGGTAGATTTTTTGCTTCGAGTTACGAGCTAAAATTCGGGTTACGAGCAAGTTTCAGATATCCCACCGCTAGTTTGGCCAGCGAATGCCATGTTATGCCATGTTATGCTCATCAAATGAGAACACAAGAAGCATATAATATTTACAACTTTTATGTACAATTATTATACAATTATATAATATTATTCTGAGACTACAATCCAGTCTTAAACCGAGAGATTGGATTCTGAGAAAACATTCTTCGGATTCTCAGAAAGAAGAATCTGGACATTACAGCCACAGTGAACGATGCAACAATTGCCCTGTTTCCCTGTCTTACTCGTTCACTTTAAGAGAGTAGATGGTAATAAAAGCTAAAGTCAGGAAAGCGGGGCGAAAAGATCAAAAATCAACGAATAAGATTTAATTTTTCAGTTCAGCCTTTCTCCTCCTCTTCCATCAGCATCTTCAAGTCTGATCTCCAAGGTAAATGTTGTACATTACACTTAATAAAACAAATTTATTGCAGTACATTCTATTGTATTGCATTTTATACAATGTTCGTCGTTTATAAGCACGTTTTTCTTATTTAAAAACATGTAACAAAAAAATTGCGGTGTTTTGGGAGAGCCCGGAACGAATTAATGGCATTTCCATTCATTTCAATGGGGAAAATTGATTCGAGATACGAGTATTTCGAGTTACGAGCTAAGTCATGGAACGAATTAAACTCGTAAGTCGAGGTACCACTGTATATATATATATATATATATATATATATATATATATATATATATATATATATATATACATGTCAAGGATTAAGTAGAGAGAGAACAATACTTATAATAATTGTTAAAAATTAAATGTGTTCACATGAATTAATTATGAGGAAAGGAAGCGGGGGGGGGGGGGGTTCTAATAGCAAAAGTTATCAATAGAGGTTCAATTGAAAAGGGATTATTTAAAAAGGGGATTCTAAAATTAGACCGAGTTGGGTGGGAATTGGTTACGTAAGTGGAAGCTTCCAGAAGTTTTGAAATTAAGTGTCAGAAGAATTATTGGGCAGGAGAATGACAAATAACGAAGGCAGTTGGCAGATAGATTTATGCTCGCCGCTATGGCTCGCGGTAATCTTGGGTGGAGTGGTCTCGCCAACTATCATTCTGAGCTCTGGTTCAATAGAGTCTTAATAAATATGTTTTAAAGAATTAATTCGTCTTCTCTTCTGTCTACCGGTCCACGACTGGACAATGATAGCACTAAATTAACGTGAAAAAGGAAACCCTGTCATATATATATATATATATATATATATATATATATATATATATATATATATATATATATATATATATATATATGAGAGAGAGATAGAGAGAGAGATTGATTCATTCTTGGTCCCGTATTCATGGAATACATGCTATCTCACCCCGTAAGAAAAATGTTAACGAGGCACTGGAGAGTAGAACTCCATATCCTTGGTAAGGATAATTTTTTTGTGGCTATATTTCCGCTCTCAGGATTAAGCGTTGACGTTGAAATTTAATATTACTACGGTGCCCGGTATAAAGGCTTGGGTCAAAAAAAGTGATTTTTAGATATTTGTTAGCATTGATAAAAAAAACTTTTGACTTGTATAAAAGGCTTGAGTCTATTTTGTATACAAAAAGGACATTTCTTTGTACAAAAGACTCAAGTCGAAATTATATTTCTGCGATTGGTATAAAATCCAATAACTTGGTATAATTAAGTCGCTGCTTTTTGACTTAACCCTTCATACCGGGCCCATACCGGGCCTTCATACCGGGCCTTCATACCGGGAAATGACTATACGTAAACTATGATACTAGCGTTTAATTAACCTATATACCGAAATATATACAAAAGGCTTAGTGACTTGGAGTTACAACGGCAGAACATATTCCGACTGGTTTAGTGCATGCAGGCACTACGAAGATTATCTCGCATCTGATCCGAAACCGGTGCATTAGAGTTCGAATTTCAAAAGTTCTCCGTGCCTCTTTCTCATTGGCCAGGTGAGTCGCAGCGCCACCTAACGCCGCTCTCCGGCATCCCCACTGTCTCTGCCCATGATGTGCACCTCGATTACGTACCACACACACACATGTGGAACATAGAAAAGGTGCTGGTAGGCCATAAACAGAACACACTTCCCGTGTCCTTCCAGTTCCACATTTCCCGTGTCCTTAAATTGTTGTACCAACGTTTACTAGAGTCCTTACTTGGAGGACTACGATTTGAGTATTCTAAACGAAAACGTCTCTGAACAGTATTATAACAGTATTCAGTCTCTTATAACACATTTTCTTTCATGGAACCACAAAACTCACATTGCTTTTTCTTGTACGGTAGCCATTTGCAGACTGACGCAATTAGTAAATTTTTTTTGTCAAATATTGTCACGCCATCTACCGGCTTATGTGGAAGTTATTTAATGTTTAAAATTTTGTTGTCTAAAACTGTCTTAAATTGTCTTTCCAAGAAAACAATAAAAATGTACGTACCTCATTTTGTTCTTTTTTTTTCAATCATGAAATGCGCTCAATAATTTTGGACCATCCTATATATATATATATATATATATATATATATATATATATATATATATATATATATATATATATATCAGTGGAATCTGTTTCGGTGTCGATCGTTTTCGGATCCATCGTTTTTCCGTATGTGTCGCTCCTTTTATTCAGTCCCAAAGATCATATTGCTTTGTTATGTCTCTGCATCTATCGTTTTCCAGCATTTATCGTTCATTTCAATCGGTCCCTTGAAAAACGATAGATCGAGATTCCACCGTATATATATATACACAACATTTGACAACTATTTAAGGTGGCAGAATTAATAAAAGGATACACTGTGACTGGGGATTAATCTGAAGTTGATGAGATAGTCTTGAGGTAGATCAATCAAAGAATGGCAGGTCAGAACCAGAACCGCTGGGCTATGTAATTTAGAATTTAGAATAGGTTGGCGAGAAAGTTAAGAAAGGGGAAGGAAATATTTTGTTTCGGATTATTCATCTGTAATCCTTGAAAAATATTTATGGAGAGATTCAGGTCAGAACAACGAGTAAAAATTAATTTTGTATAGAAAATATACGATCCATTGTGCTAATTCAAAGAGCTTCCATTCGTTATTTGGGGGTCAGAAAACCAAACCGGGGTCAGAAAAGCAAACGATACTAAGCTTATTCATTCTGTTTCAAGAACAAGGAGCTGTGAGTGGTTTACCTCGTGGTCACGTAGATGTTTCGGGACAATATTCAGGCTTAGGGAGGAACGCTGAAGAAGAGCTTTTATCCGTAGAAAGAGCCAGCCATTCTTAAGAACAAAATGGTGGGTATTTAAAGAATGTAATTCTCAAAACTACTTAAAAATTATTTCCAAGAAATATATTTATTAATTATAAAAGAATAAATACGAATTGAATTTTTAATAAATGAATAAATATTTTTTAAATGGTCTCGGGACTTTTGGGTGACCCTGTAGTTCAACATGTAGTTGAGTATAGTTAACATATGTTTTTTTCTGTCAGACACGTAATTTTGTTTTCGATTTTATGTTCTTCGAGAAGAAAATAAAAAATATGTTATTACTATCTTACAGCCAGAATCGTCGGAATATACCTAAACTGTTTTTCGCGTCTTTCCTTAAAATCCTTTCAGGGGCGCCGTTCGCACAGTTCGAACGCCTAAATCTAGTCTTCTTTTCACTTGCATTCGATGTATTCCAGTTAAATAAGAAGAAAAAATGGCTAGTGCTGTCATCTGTTATCAGTTTATAGAAGTAAAAACATTTTGTAACCTTTAATTGGAAAACTTTTCAAGATTTTTTAGGTTAAAAAAAATCGGGGAAAAAATCTGCACCATGCAAACGGTGAAGTTTGTTGCCCCTGAAAGGGTTAAACGTTTCAGATGCATCGGATTTGAGCACAGTAAACAAATTATCAGAAAGAAACATCTGGTATCTCTCGTACTGTCAGTCGGCGAAACGTAATCTCGACTATACTTTCGACAGACCCCTATCGCCCCATTTATCACCGACGACCGTACCTCTATTCAGTTTCAGTATATTATTATTATTATCAAACTTCAGCAGATTGTGGAGCGTGGAAGATAACAGACACTCCTCCTTTCAACTCCAACGCAACTTCCCCAGCAGTTGCAATGATACGTCCTGGTCACGCTGAATCCGGAGCAGTTACGTAGCGTCAGAGTTAAAAATTTTAACCAAACACAGAGCTCGATTCATTGACCACGTGATATGTCAAACCAATCACAGAAATGCGACATGCCAACAATCTCAGAACTGACGTAGTAACGTAACGCAACGCTCCGCATGCAATGTGAACAACGCCTTATAGACCGCGATTCTGTGCGTATAGATTGCAGAACCAGCTATTCGAAAGCAGTAAACTTTAGGTTTAAAAAACAACATTTAAATGGGGATAAACAATTTTACTATGATTGCCAATTTATCACTATCTAGTTCTTTCGAATCCTTTGTCTTAAGCGTATTCACAGTATTAATTACTATAAAATGATTCCCAACGGGGTCCACCTGCACCCCTTGGGGATCGATGGAAGTTTAAAAAGGGTCTATAGTATTCCAGGGGTCTATTGGGGGTCGATGATAAATTTTTCTGTTTTAAAATTTAATTTAATTTTTCAGAAATGTAATTATTAGATAATAATATCCGTTTTAATATGTATAAATACAGATTTGCATAGGGCGGAGTGATCCACGCATCTGAAGTTGAATGGCCTGACGCTTTTGTATATGTGTCGAATGAAATTTTATTATAATTACATATAAGTCAGTGAAATTTTTTAGTAATATACATTTATATTCGTTATGTTAGTTATTGTGACTATACGAAGATAAGCAATTTCAGGCCAACCATTAAAAGAATTGTATCGATGCATCAAGCACGACCACCACATTAACTGAAATCGAACTTTTGTGCAATGACAATCTGTGTTTCTGAAATAGTGTTTATATTTGTGAAATTAAAAATTAAAATAGAACAAAAATAATAAAACATAAACCTAATGAACCACTTTTTCAAACTTTTTTATTCAGATTATTAGTCAAATTGTTATCCTTAAGTGATTTATGTGCAATTATTAGTATTATAATTATGTTGTATGTTGCATATTAGAGAAAAATGTGAGGGGGTCGATGTAGGAAAAAAGTTGGGAACCCCTGTACTAGAATATCCTCCTCAGAAGTCAGCCCCCTGCTGCTGTCAAAAGATTTGCCGTCGAGTGTCATTCACTCTTATTCATTTATTTCGTATAAAATTTTCAAAAGAAATCTCATTTATTACAGTTATAAACAGCAAAAATAGATTGCATTTTATATCATTTAAAATTAAGCAGTCTAGTCTTCGAATTTCTAATCTAGGGGGAAATTGAAAATAAAAACATAACATCCTAAAAGAGAATTTAGGTCATTTTGGGGTTTAGATCCCATTTCATTTAAATCAACTTAAATCTAAAAGAAATGTTATTTTTATGTACTCAATAAACTAAAATATAGTTTTTTTCATTAATATTTAGTTGCCAATGTTTTGTTGGTTCTTGTATTCCTCAAACCCGGGGTACCTAGTTCCGAATTTTTAGTCCGTCCTGCAATTCCTATTTGGGCGTGATGCATTTTCGTTTCGTTACGATTCGGATGGGAAAAACGCCGAAAAAATACGTTCCATGTTGAAACACGTATATTTGTATCAATTCTTTCACATTTCAGGTTCAATTTCTCAGATTTCTTTCCTCCTTTATTTTTGTTAATTCGCTTTACCAGGAATAGGAACAAAGAGCTACAACAATAAACACTTTCAGGCTCACGTTACATTTAATCTCGTTCCCGGGAAGGTTCGTAAAACCCTCCAGTAACACACTAGGGACTTTTCTCACGGTTGGATAACGATGGATTAAGTGACGAATAAGAACAGAGAGAAAAGTTTTCGCTTTACCCCTTTCATTCTGATACTGGCTGTCTTCCATCTGCGTGTTCTGCCTGCAGACGAAAAAAAAAGCTGGAGAGGAACGATGTAAACGATCCGTAAACAATAAATTTTCATCTCTCCTTCAGATTTATACAATCAAAGAATCAGAGCAGCTGTTAAGGCTGCTGCGACCTACTGTATTCACTCAGATCACTGTCAACCTGTAAAGAAAATATGTCCAAGGATTGTCGACTTGTATTTATTTATATATTTTTTTTATCTTTTAGTCGAATTCTGTTACAGAGAAAGGTATTTTTTACCCGGCTATCTTATTCCTTTTAGAAATACCGTCCGCCAAAGGAAAAGATACGGGTTTAAAACACATGTCATATTTTCCCCCGGAATGATGCAAATTTTAAAATATACTAGGAGACCCGTGCGAAAATTTCGTATGGGAATAAAATACGATTCATTTTATAGCGAGGTTGGCGGTTTGTAGTAGGATGAAATAAGAACCGGTTCATTCGTAGACAGTGTTTATTTGTCAAATGACAATGGTGCGTAAGAGATATGTACACGAAATATGTACACGCCAAAACACATTTATAAACAATATTAAAAGTTAAGCATGACACAAGCTCGTGGGAAATGGAACATTTGCTTCCTATTCTACTCTACCGTTATAAAAGTCCTCCTTGGCATCTTCTACCAAAAAAGTCCTGTCTCGTCACAGTTGAACTTGCTTGGAATGTATCCTTCAGCTACTATAACTCCAGCAAAAATTTTGAGGTAATCCTCAGCTGCCTTCATATCCGCATTCGATGCCTCTTCATGGGTAGTTCCTGATGGAGTGAATGCCGGTCCTCTTTAAATTTATGGAACCGGCCCCGACTGGCTTTAAACGGCTCTCCCGATGCCTCGTCCGTCAAAGTCCCTGGGGTCTCAGTAAATCAGCGTAAATAGCTCGTGTCTTCTTGCAGATTAAAGCCTCCGTCACGGTATCTCCTGTGAGCTGCTTTTCCGTCAACCATGGCATCAGCAGCTTCTCCATATTTTCAAGGGTAGATGTCCGCTACTTAGAAATTATTTTAATGCCCTCTGCTGGCGTTATGGCCTTTATCGAATCCCTTTGCTTTCGTATGGTGAAGATCGTAGAACTGCTACTCTCTTACTGCTTCGCCAAGTCGACTACGCGCACACATTAGTCATGTTTTCTGATAATTTCTTTCTTTCAACTCAGGGCACATCATCCGCTTCTTCTTCTCAGCACTGTCCATCGCACTCACTTTCTTCGGACCAATGGTTGGAAAAATGAATTTTTGCAAAATAACTGAAAGCACAAATACGAGCACAAAACTGATGCTTTTATTGCGAGCTATCCTCTTAGTGAACGAATGAGACACATTGGGCGATTGTTGCGTCGTTCAATGTGGCTGTTAATTTCAATTAATCAATGTGTTTTAATTATTGAAAATTCAGGCCGGATTCCTCTTTTACACAATACGAAGAACGTTTTCTCAGAATCTGTAGAAAGGGAGGGAGGATCTTGCGATCCTAGGACCAAGGTTATCCCGATCCCCTCCCTTAGACCCCATGGGTAGTTCCAGTGTGGGGGAGGGAATTGAAGCTATCTGTGAGAGCGATTGGAAGGTGTTCGGTTTCAGAGGACGTCTCAAGTGCGAGCAAAGCAAGCTGCCTCTTGAGATAATTGCTAAGTGTTAATCTCTCGGTTTAAGACTGTATAGTAGTCTTAGAATAATATGTATACAATTGCATAATAATTGTACATAAAGGTTGTAAATATATGTTCCTCGTGTTCTCAATTAATAAGCACGTAACATGGCTTTTTCTGCGCAGACTAGCGGTGGAGTATCTGAAGCTTGCTCGTAACCCGAATTTTAGCTAACCGAATTTTAGCAAAAATAACTACCGACGGAATGCTTGTATCTCGAAAAATTCGTACGTCGAAACACTCGTAAATCGAGGTACCACTGTACTGGTTCCAATTAAATTATTGAAAATTCAGTTTAGTGTCTTTTCTTAATATCTAAAAAGACCCTATTTAAGAAAATATAGAATAAGTGTCCCAAATATCGCCCCTGTGCCTAATATCGTCTATTCGTGTTTCTAAAGTATGATTCGCGCTATGTATGAGAAAATGCAGTAACTTCTTAGTCCTTGGTTTGTACTAACAGCGGCGCTAGCGAAAAGGCTCTTATCACGGACAACAGAAACTATATTGCGTCTGAAGTTGCTTAGGCTGTTTGTCTTCGTAACTTTTGGCTCCAAAGAATCCAGTGAATGACCAGGTAGGTGCATCCCAATTCTAATTTTACTTATACCATTTGAAAGTGCATTTAACGCAGAATCCAGAGGAACTATTATTTTTGAAAAAAACTGCGTTTTAAACTTTGTTCTTAGCATAATTGTAATGACTGTGTTGTGTTCCTAATATCGCCTACCAAGTTGATCCTAATATCGCCTACGAGGCGATATTTGGAACAGTTACTTTAATTAAGGGAACAGTGGACTTTTAAAATTGTGAAATTTGTCCAAAAATTCGACTTTTTTATTTTATTGAATTGTGAAACTACGGGCGAGTAGGAAGGTGTTGCAAAAAGAATTTTTAATTTCTGTGATTACTTTCCTAGTTATAGGCATTTGTATGTAATTTAGATATTATGTGGTTACTAATAGCAATAACTTTAAATGTGTTTTTCTCAAAATAAAAATTTTCATGTCATACGAATATTAAAACTGCTCCAGGCGCATTTCTAATTATCGTATTGCTATGAAATTTAAGCATTATATACTTAACTGTATATC
This sequence comes from Dolomedes plantarius, assembly GCA_907164885.2. Taxonomy (NCBI): domain Eukaryota; kingdom Metazoa; phylum Arthropoda; class Arachnida; order Araneae; family Dolomedidae; genus Dolomedes; species Dolomedes plantarius. The sequence continues at coordinate 47,458,049 of OU015502.1, read as the reverse complement.
AAATGAATCTTATTGAGAATAATTATGCTTCGTAGCTCAGAACTTCTAAATTTTGTACTTGAAAAGATGATTTAGAGGTGTTTTTCGTAATAAAAAGGGTGTTTTCATTATTATTATTATTTTTCTCTTTATATTTTTAATGAATGCTGAAAATAAGCAATAAGTTTCATTGTTAGTTCTATAAGGTATCCTGTAAAAAAAAAATTACCGTATTACACGCAAAAGAAATGCACATGGAATATTTTTAATTAGGCCAATTTTTGATATAATTAATAATCTATAATTCATAAATTATTAATATTTCATCATTAAATTTTAACCACTTTTACATATCTATGGTACTAATCACATATTCAAATTTCAAGCAAATCCATTCAAAACAAAAAAGTTAGTTTTTAAGGGGACAGTGGACCTTCAAACCTAAGTATTGTATTCTTGTTTCCTTTTAATTTTAGTTAATTTATTACACTTTCCGTTCTTTTTTGTTGGAGGCCTCTTGTCTAAGATGCCAAAGGAAATTAAAAATAGACAGACATGGGGTACGTCTTGTCTGCAGGCCGCAATGGGAACGTTAAAAGCTTCCAAACAGTTTGGCATTCGAAGATCTACGATTCGTGAGTACATTAAAAAAGATGTGAATGAGAGAAACGATAGAATTGCGGAGGTTAGAATACACAGAAACTTTGGAGAAAACCTTTACTGACGGATGATTTAGAAAAGGAGCAAGTTAACTACTGCAATTAAATGGAATCCAATTTGTTTGGTTTGACTCGAAACGATGCTAAGCAGATGGCCTACCAACTTGCATTGCCAAACAATCTTCCCCACCACTTCTCTGAAAAACAAACTCAGCTGGTCGAAAGTAACTGAATTCGTTTTTAGAAAAAAAACGCTTCCCAATTGACAATCAGAACTCCACAGTCAATTGTCAAGAGCCAGAATCCTAGGGTTCACTGAAGAATATGTGAAATCCTTCTTCACAATTCTTAAAGTAGAACTTGAGAAAATTAAGTTCCACCTTAACAGAACATTTAATGTTGACGAAACGGGCATTACAACTGTCCAAAGTAAAAATGTACAGGGGATTTGCTCGAAAGAAAAATCAGCTGTATACAAAATGTCATCGGCAGAGAGGGGGAAGCTGTGGTCAGGAGTGGCTCATGTGTACCTCCTGCTTTCAGTGGAACCACAAATATTGTGATGTAGCCAATGGAGAGCGCAGTAAATATATGTGTTCCTTCTGTTTGAATGATTAAGTGGCCAAAATAGGTTTAAATTATTGGTATTACTTCTGTTTAACTTTTGCCACAATAGATTTTCTGTTCTTTGTTCTGTGTTTTTATTTCAGTTTTTCTTCTTCTCTTTTTTCCTCCCCCCCCCCTCATGCAACTCCAGCAATTTTGCTCAGTAGAACTTTGCTGGCAATGCCTTGTAACAGGTGCTGCTAATTTCGCCTGGCAGGTGGTAATAGGAACAGAGGTAGGCGATATTAGGAACCGCTACGGGATTCACTGGAAATTTCACTTTTTTCAATTTTGCTACATAACTTAAACTGGCACTGGTTTGGGAGCTGGTTGATCCCAGGATACCAAAGGAAATAGTTCTTAGGGATGTTCTTTACGTTTCCAGCCTAATCAGAAACTAAAAATTGGATGAAATGTCGAAAAAAAGTTAGGGTAGGCGATATTTGGGACTCTTACCTTACAGGATGTGAAGGGGGAAGGGAGATCGAGAGATGCGGAAAACCATTGAAGGGTGTCGTGACTTGAAAAAGGTTGGGAAACACTCATATATATATATATATATATATATATATATATATGTGTGTGTGTGTGTGTAAGTAAGTAATAAAAACGTCCCACTAATATTAATTGTCCTACATCTAACACGTATCCTAAATTTTCCTCAATGAAGCACAGCCCTATTTCAAAACCGAAATAGAAATAACCTAATATTTTATTCTCTTCAATGCACGCGCGGAAAATTATTTTTGGACATGATTTCTAATTCGATCCCCCATGATCTCGATCCCCCTTCGAAGAATCATACGAATTTTCACTCGTATACCACATGATCGAGGTCTTCCAATTAAAAGAATTCTAAGCCTAGCGGCTAAATCAGAATTTACTCAGTATAAAAGGTGAGACGGAGAATTTTCGCGTGCTCCGCTTCATTACTTCCTTGCTCTGCTGTCCGCGTACTGCTGCCAATCCTATACCATAATGTAAAGTCTGTATTCTCAAGCCCCGGCAGCCGGTCCAGTGGCCGCTAGTATTGTTTGTGTGTGTCTTGCCGAATCCGGAATAATAAATATAATGTGTATTGCATCAGTGTTGTGAGTCTTCATCAATGCCTCTCATCTGTGGTTATTTCGGTTAATTCCCAATACATGGTGTCCCTTGTATTTCACTTCATTGGAAGACGGGAGACGTAACCAAGATGGCGGTTCCAACGCACCGGGAAACATGAAATTTACTATGAAATAATGAGAGAATATAAACTTCAACAGCAGGAAAAATTAAATTTAAGGAAAAAACTGTTTATTTTTTCAAATTTTAAAATAATGAGAGAATATAAATTTCAACATGCCAAACTTTACGTTCATTGAAAAATCATCAAGAAATTATAAAAATGAAGTTAAAATAGGACCGTTGAGAGTGAAAATTTACACTTTATTAAGGAGATAAAACAAAAATGAAGTTAAATAAGGGCTGTCGCTCAAGCAGAACGCGTGTTTTTGGAACGGGAAATTCAGGAAAATCCCAAATATACAGAGGCTGTTCACACATTTTTTAGACGATGTATATTGTATTCACAAAACTAAATTACATAAAATTCTTGAGCTTTAAATGTTCTATTTGACATCCCTTATTCTGAACTATCTTTCGACACCGCAATTTCCAGGATAATAATGCCTTTGGAAGTGTCAGAAGAGGTAATCTATCCCATTCCTCCTGAACAGCTTTCCAGAGCCCTGTAAGGGTTTGGGGACAACGTTTGGATAATGCAGATTTTAAAAGTCCGAAAGCACAAAAATCCATAGGTGATACATCGCGAGATTTAGTAGGGATATCAGTGAAGGGTATGGCCTTGATACCAGTTTTTTGTTCCATTTCTTTTAGGAAATTTACAGTAGATTTTGATGTGTGACTGCTAGCTTAGTCCTGATGGAGTCTCACAGATTGATGGCACTGTGGGTAAAGCGATGGTATTTCATTCAGAAAAATTTGCGATAAAATATGTTCCTGATAGTATTTGGAGTTAATCTTGACATTTTTTTCCACTCTCTTTATTTTTAACTTGCCATTATAAGAACAACCAGCAACAATCATGAATCCCTTAGAAAAACTTTCTTTCGATTCTTTGAACCATGTACTTAAATTTTTTTCTCCCTTTTTATGATAATAAATGGCTTTTTTTTTTTGTTGCAATCATTTAAATACACCCATGATTCAGCTATTGTGACAATTGTTTTCCATTTTTCTTTGGATAAGTGTTTCTCATATAGAATTCTGCAGCGTGCCCTGCGTTCAGCGATATGATTTGGAAAAAGACGATGCACATTGCGTTTTTTCGCTTTCTTAAGATTTAAATCAACGTTTATCATTTTGTTTACAGTGGACACCGAGCATTTTAATGATTTTACAACTGTCCTTTGACTAGGGAGATTTTCTTTTAACATTAAACAACGTACCTTTGCAATAGTCGAAGATGTCGGTTTTTTCCTTGGATATTTGTTTGGAATTTTTGTCCCACTTGAGGCTCCAATTTGACGTTTTTTTTTCCTTTCTTGTTGACGATATTACCTATCGACGCTTTAGATATCACAAAACCATGACTCTCACATCGTTTTTGGATAACGGAGTATGCATATTTCTCTTCGGAAAGAGCATAAAAGTAGCCTTCGAACCACTGCTTTGTTAAAAACGCCATTTTGAATAAAAAGAAAACTTTCAAGCCGCAGACGATAATTTTGACTTTTAAAAACATAGTATAATTGCAATTATTTCTTTTGCAGCAAACGATTTTTTATTACCGCTTACCAAAATCGTTTAAAAAAATGTGCGAACAGCCTCTGTACGCATTTTTTAAACTGTACAACTACAGGAAAGCACAAAAACACATAAATACAAAAAAATGCTGAAAAATAATGAGAAATTTGTCATGGGAGGGCTGCCGCCCGCCCTCCACCCACCCCCGCCCAACCTCCGCTAAAAAAAAAGTCAGTATAAAGCAAATAATAATAATTCATTTAAATAAATATAAAATATATCTTGGTTAAATATCACAAAATAAAAAAATGAAGTTAAATAAGGGCCGTCGAGAGCGATGGCCGACTAAAGAAATTTAACTTTATTAAAAAAACACTGCCCGGTTATTCCCTTTTGGTTTAGCTTATTTTACGTTTCGTTAATTTTTCGGTGTTTTTCCAATATCCCCAATTCGTCTGTAATCCAAGAACATGGCGTTTTTTAACCCATAAAAAAGTTCATTTTAAAACCGTAATTAAATCCAATTAACTCTCTTCGAACCAGGAACCACATCCAATCGATCTTTAAGCTTAATGTTCAGATCTCTCCTCTCGTTAGAGTGATTTGCGAATTACAATTAAGACAATTAGGACAATAATAAATATTAGCTATTAACCCAACATGCATACAGCAATCTATAATACTTCTCTTACCCGCATTTTGTAAATCCCAAAAAAAATCCAAATTAACTCTCCCATTCGAAAAAGAAGCTATACCTCGCAAATATAAATACGTCCGTGCGTCGTAACTGCAAATCCCAAAAAGAACATTCAACAGGTTAATTTTTTGAAAGAAGCGCGGTATAAAATCCGGATTAAACTCGTCTACGAGTAAATCACAAGCTATGATTGGCTGCTAATTATTCAAATCGGGAGCAATAAATGGTTAACTTAAAAGCATTTAACAAACACAAACTACATTTGGCATCTTATCGCCAACTTGGCAAAAATCTAAAAAAAGTACCGCAAAAAAAAAGAAAAGCGGCTGCGGCACCGTGTATTAATAATGAACCGTTATTTCCTCCCCGATGTGTTTTGGCTCCTGAAAAAGGTTTTCGTCTCTGGATCTCAAGTGTGTGTGCGTTCCTGCTCTTTCCTCGAATGTTTACACCGCCACGTCTACAAAAGTGTGAATCCATAACCTGTACCAGTCCGTTAAAGTTATTGTGCGTGTACAACTTTTCAAAATATTTTATTACGAATTATAATTTTAAAAATAAGTTTAAATCCAAGTCCGACAGTTGTTGGAAACATTTTCTCCGTGGTTAACTGTGAGCTGAACGAATCCAATTTGATTTCCACCCAGCAACCTTAAAGTTACAAACATAAGTTCAGTTTAGCCTTAGAATGAATCATGAAGCTACAGGAATGAATATTAATTCTCGCCTTTTCTACTGTTCGAAAAGGAAAGTGAATTTTTGTCATTGTTATTCCCTAAGTTTGAAACATGTGAAGTTATGATTATTTTATTTTTAAATATGGTACAGTTGTCGTAAAAGTAGCAACTGCTCGCAGAGGAAATACGCACAAATCTCAAAATAACATCAGTAAAAAGAATTGTAGGTCGTAAAAATCATGGCTGCATAGCTAGCTATATATCCACTACACCGGCGTGATTTACTGATCTTGATTGACTCAGCAATTTTGCTTCCAACCACGCATACTTTGCTTCGTTCCTAGATCTTTTCCTCGCCTCCCCTCCTGTTTTTTCCCTTGCAGTTTTTCCTTTCGAATTCTATTCCAAAAATTCCTTTCGGAACTCTCTCCGAATTCTAATCAATAAAATTCTCTGCCATTTCCAAGTTGTCACTTAAGTAACCATGATTTTTCCTTTATCTGGAAAAATATTTACTTCTTAAAAAAAGTCCGCACAACTGAACTAAATTTTTGAGGCCAAACTGATGCAAAATAAAGTTGTAAATAAAGTAAAATAAATCAAAAACCGTAGGTGGACAGTTCCCTTAATTGCATGGCACGTAAAAAAAATACATATATATAAATAAGTAAAATGAAAACGATAAAAATAACGCAATGGACCTCAAAAGAGAATGATTAATTGTTCTATACAGCTGTTGCCAGAAGTAATAGCTAAATAAGAGGGGGGAAGAGAGGCAGAAAAGAAAAACCATCTGTAATTAATGGAGTAACAAGACTCGTAACATATAAAAATTTAGAAAAATAATCGCAGCCGATAAACTGCAGCACTTAACAGACGATGTAAATTACCATGAGATGTTAATGCTAAAGCTATTTGTGAGATATTCATAAATAATGAAGAAGTTAATAAAATATAAAGATAGATATATTTATCATTTCTATCCCTTTGTGTGCGAGTGTATACCATTCAACATGCAAAATTCATGAAATATGTATCTATCTGTATATGTTATATGAATAAGTATTTATGAATGTATGAGCATGCGTCCGTGAACAATTAATATAGAATAAGCATGTCCGTAGCTCTTTAAAATGGGTTTACTCTCGAGGTTGGGCATAAATTTCGAATTACCATTTCGAATACACACATCGCTGAGTTTGAATATTATCGTAGATATGATCCAATCAAATATTTGTCGTATCTAATCTAATAATGGCCATATTTTTTTAAGATTGTATTGTAAAGAATTAAATAATATAAATTATGGTTAAATGAAAATGAGTGTAATATTAATCATGATATCCATTTTTCAACCAAGCGACTAAATAAATTATAAAAATTTAAGCCTTGGGCCTAGCGTTGGGGGAATTAGCGAGACTAACTGTTTAACTCTGCCTGTGGGGCAATTGTTTAGCCGGGGGTCAACCAAGTTGCTCTGAAACTCCCCCTTCCTTTCTCTTCTGTCGAGAGCGGAGCGAGGGAACCTCGAATATTTAGTGTGTGCTCGAGCTTCGACGACATTAACTATCTTCACTCCCCCCTTATTTTGGTTCATTGTTACTATGCCCCACGATCACAGTCGCGTTCCCGTTTTAAGGATAAGAAAGTTGAAATCTGAGTGGGGAAAGTGTAGATTTCGTCTTGCTCCCTCTCACTAGAATACAATTTTTAAGAAGGTGGCTATTTTGCCTACTGAACAGGAAAATTCGCGCATTATTCACCGCACTGCCCTCTAAGTTTATTATTCATTATCTTTATTTTTTTTTCATTATTTTCTCTTATTCATCCATTATTCGTTACCATTTTGCATTATTATTACCTTGCCCCTCAACTAGGATTTAAATATAGCAATTTTTCCTACGGGCCACCACTGTCCCAAAGTTGCTAATGCCTCGAATTGTATTAAAAACGCATTGCAGTCTTAATCTGGGGCACCATCGTACGTGGAAACTAAACGCGTAAAGCTGGGAATTTTCTCGGTAACAACTGAATCTTAAGGCGTCGACGTAATATAATATAATAAGGATATGTAACCCAAGAAAATTCTATCGTGTTTTTTAAAAAAAAAAAAAAAAAAAAAAAAAGCTTTTAAACCAATTTTTGTAAAATATACATGCAAAACATATAATAATCAAAATAAAGTAAATATCATTATCCTAGAATTATACAGTAACCGCGAACACATAAACCCCAACATTTCAATACATTTTTTTTTCACAAATCATGTAGGCATGGCAGGTACAAGGGAAAGAAAAAAAATTTATGCATAACACTTTAAAGATATTTATGAACCTTAAACACATTAGCCTCATATATCACAAACAAGTATAATAGTTTAAAAATAATTTTTCTCTAAAAAAAATTCTCCCAGCCATAAATATTAGCCAATTACGTATCATTGGACTTCAAAAAATTTTTTTTAGTATGCCCAGATTTTGTGCTAAAGTAAAAATTTTATAATTGCACAGGCGAATCCGTGTCAAAAACAACAAATATGTTATAAGGAGTACCAGACATACTCCTTTGCGTTGTGTAAAATTGGGAGTTGAACTCCAATGGTAACGATACGTTTGTTCTATCCACTCAAATTTCGATGTCTAAAATCTCAAATAGTTCGTGGGAGAGCTTCGAATGATGAATCCTTAGTAATCCTTTTAATATATTTTATTACACACGTAGACGGACGCACATGAATCACAAACAAACATGAATATACTCAAATCAGAAGGTGGGGCGATCGTAAATCTAGAACCGAGGCACACGTCTGCACGTTGTGGCTCTCGGCGCTCAACTGTTTTTTTCTCGAAGCCAAAAATCGGCGTTGCCACTCCACTCAACTAAACTACAGATCGTGTGCCGGCGACATCCTCCCACCTTTTGATTTTTAAGTTTTACAAAGAAAATCAAAACGATCACTTTAAAAATTATCACAAATCTAAACTAACTCTACTAACTAAGTATCTCCAACTTTAAATCTAACAATAAATCAAATTTAATTGGTTAAGTATGTAAAAGGAAATAAAGAAACAGAACAGTTAAACTTAAAGGTTCACTTAATAAGAAGGGAAAAAAATGAAGAAAGAAAAAATTACTAAACAGTGAAAACAATACAATGGAACGAACTTAAAATTGAGTTTCAAAATGAACATTAAATATCTACATTGAGTTCAAGTTAATGAAGAAAGTTCAAGAGGGTAAAGTCTTTTTACTGGCCTGGTCAACTCTCCAGCCTTCGTTTTCACTTTTACAACTCGTACTTGATTGTCTTTTCCTGGATAAGTAGCAATCACACGACCAATTGGCCAATCTGATCTCTTTTGATTGTCCTGTCCAACAAGAACGATATCGTTGATTTCGATTGGTCTCACGAATTTTGATTTCAAAGGCTTTTGCACCAACAGTCCAAGATATTCATCACGAAATCTTTTCCGAAATTGTTGTCTTAATCGCTGGTGATATCTCCATCTCTTCGAAAGGTTTATTTGATCTAACTTGTCAACATCGGGAACTCCAACAGTTTTAACATCCTGGATAAACAACGAGGGAGTTAATGGTTCAAGATCAGTAGGATCCTCTGACAAATATGTCAGCGGTCGAGAATTTATGACTGACTCTACATCACAAAGAATCGTTGACATTTCTTCAAACGTCAAACATGCTCTACCAAGAACTCTCCGTAGTAACTTCTTCACGGTTTGGATCAGTCTTTCCCACCAACCGCCCCACCAACTGGCAGTTGGAGGGTTGAATTTCCATTGTATTCTCATTACAGAAGAAAAATTCGAAATCTGGTCCCAGTCGATAGATCTTAATAACCGTTCAGCTCCAACAAAGTTGGTACCGTTATCGCTGTAGATTACAGATGGACGGCCTCTTCGGGCGACAAATCTTCGTAGTCCCAATAGGAAACCATTCGTAGATAAACTCTCAATAAGCTCTAAATGTACCGCACGGTACACAGCACATGTAAAAATCAAGATCCACGCTTTCTTGGCAGTTTTCAAATGAAGTGGGCCTGCGACATCGACCCCTGTCACTTCAAAGGCGGGCGCGTCTCGCACTCTATCTTCAGGAAGGCTAGATGGTAAAGTTTCAACTGCCTTTGCTGTATGTCTCTTGCATGGAACACATTTTGACAAGACTCTCTGAACAGTTTTCCTGCCTCTTAGAATCCAAAATTTTTGCCGTAGATTTGAAAGCACAAACTGGGTACCAGCATGGCTAAGCAGCAAATGATGGTCAAGTATTAATCGATGTACAAGTTCATGGTCAGATGGTAAGACAATGGGACATCTAAAATCTTCACATCATCTCTTCTAATGATTTTGGTCTTCAATCTGTAGAGTCCATCTTGGTCGATAAATGTTAGAAGACCTTTCAAACTATTTTCTTCATTAAACGATTCATCTTGAATTATAATCATAGCTTTCAATAGCTTCTTTTCAGCTAGGTTGATTTCTTGAACTGTCAAACTTCCCCTAAACTTTCTCTGCGGTTGACGACAGTTCCTCACAAATCGAAGAATCCATGAAATCATTCTTACTATCTTAAAATAGCTTGAAAAATATTTCAAGTACCATTTTTCTTTGGTTGCAGTCAAATTTGAAGCAACAGTTTTTCTTTTTTCTCTCTGAATCTCTTCGTAGTTCAGGACAACTTCTGATGTGGGCCACACCTCTTCTCTTTTCTTCAACCATTCTGGCCACTTCAACCATCTGGATTTAACTAATGCACTTATTGAACAACCTCGGGATGGCAAATCTGCAGCATTAAAGTTTCCAGGGACGTGCCTCCAAGTTCCATTCGACGTTAATGATCTAATTTCTTTAACTCGATTCTTCACAAACACACCCCAATTTTCATCCTTTTCTATCCAAAACAATGCTGTTGAAGAGTCAGACCAGTAGAAAATGGGAATTCCTTCAAGATCCAAAGCTTTTATCACAACAGAGGAAAGGCGTGCTCCTATGCAACAAGCTAATAACTCTAATCTTGGAATTGTGGTTTTACGAAGGGGAGCCACTCGACTCTTCGCAGAAACAAATGTCACTGAAATATCATCACCTACAGCTTTTCTAAGAAATATCACAGCACTGTAAGCGCACTTGCTAGCATCGCAAAAGATATGCAAACTCAGGCCATCAATTTCATCTATATTTAGGCACCTGGGAATTTTCATTTCTGATAAAAGGGGCAAATCACGAAGCCAGGAAGCGAATTCTTTTTGATAGTCTTCGGGCAGGACTGTGTCCCAACCAATTTTCAAGTTCCAACTTTTCTGGATAAGCAACTTGGGAATCAATGTTGCGGGGCACAAAATTCCAAGTGGATCAAAAATCTTATGAACCATACTTAAGACGTTTGTTCTTGTCAAACCAGTGGTTAAGCTTCTCAATTCCACTGTATCACAGAAGATATTATCTTCGGCCTTATTCCATAATACTCCTAAAACAGGTATGGGTTCAGATGGATCAGGATTAATGTTTAAAGACGTATGCTCCCACCCTCTTAGGTCAAAGCAGGCAGTAGCCAATATGTGCTTAGACTCTTCAATGAATCGATGTAATGTATTTTCGTCTGGAACCGAAGTGACACAATTGACAACATAGAAGGCTTTCATTAATCTAGTGACAGTTTCTGGAAAGTCCACCAAGTTCTTTTCTAGATGATGATTCAGCACAGCTCCTAGTAGGAAAGGGCTACAATTTAAGCCAAATACTACACGCTTATGTCTTAAAACTTTGACATTTTTCTTCTCGAAATCCTTCGACCAAAAGAATCTTAAGAATTCACAATCAGGATTAAACACCGATATCTGAAGAAATGCTCTTTTTATGTCAGACGCAACACCTATTTTTTCTTTACGAAATCTCAATAAGATAGGGGGAATCTCTTCTAGAAGGTTTGGACCCTTCTCTAAACAGTCGTTCAATGACAATGATCCCTTAGTACGACAGCTTGCGTCAAAAACTGGACGTATCTTTGTAGTAGAAGTCTCTTTGAATACGCCTCTGTGCGGTAAATAATGACTCTTCTTCTTAATTTCATCGGAAGGAACCTCTTCGATAACTCCATCTTCAATCCATTCATCAAATACAGCTTCATAGTCTTTGAACTGATTTCTCTGAAGCAGTTTTTTGGTAACTGATTGTAAACGCTCTTTACAAATATCTTCATTAGTCTTCAAATCAGCATGGTCTGCTATCCAAGGTAAACGAACTTCGTAACGTCCTTCATTGTTAACAGTGACTGTCTCCTTAAAATAATTTAGAGCAGCAGTTTCCATTTCTTTTCTTGACTGGACTTCAACGGGGTCCCGAATTCCTAACGTGTCCAGTCGCCATAGATTTTCTATACTAGAACCACTAACGAACAAAGATATCGATGACATAGCGGTGGTAACATTTCTGTTTGAGCAGTTATTATCTTCTACTTCTCCCATTAAAAGCCACCCAAATTTACTTTCAATTGCAACTAAATTGGGATTCAAACGTTTAGTTTTCCCGCTTACGATTTTAAAATAATTATCTGCACCAATAAGAAAAGAGATATTTTCATTTTCCAAAGTTCCATTATTAACATCACACAAATTAATTCCTTCAGTTTTTAGTTCATTAATTATATCATTAGGAGCGAATTCCAATAGAGCACTAGATACTTCATCAATTTCTAGCGCTTCTATTATTATTTCTTCCTTATCTCGAGTGTCTGAAATTTTGACCTGCACTCTAGCACATTTTATCCGAGTTGGAGTCTTTGATCGAAACGTATGAATAAAAAGTTCCTCATCACCTACTATGTTCAACGATAACTGTCTCGATAAATCTTTTCGAATGAACGATCGTGGCGAACCTGGGTCATATAATGCGCGAATCGTTTTGCTCGATGACTTCCCTACTAATTTAACAGCAGCAGTTTGCAATAAAATTTTGTTTTGCCCATTGTTTACATGATTAGCAACGGCACTATCAATTTTATTTTGTTCACTATTGACATGTCTGGTAATTGGTTTGTCATTTTTTGAAGATTTGAGAGCCTGTTTTTTTATTTTCCCTTTTAAAGCATAGCGCAATATTATGCAACCCTGCGCAGAATAAACAAGAACCTCTCGTAGTGCAGTCCTGCAAACGATGTTTGGGTTTCAGGCATAAATAACAATTCCAATTACGTCTACAAAATCCCTTTCGTTGATTTACATCAAATGAATCACAGTCTTCACTTCTGTGGCTCCTGGCACAAAAAATGCATGAGTCATTAGTCGATGTCAATAATTCTGTTGCTGACGCCACATCTGGTCGCCTCAAAGGCGCTCTTGAGAAGCCCGCGTTTTGCTGACTAGTGTATTTTCTGTTATTCGTACTATTCCTACCAAAATTTCTGTTATCTTTCTGCAGCGAAGATGGTTTTATTTCTGATTTGTGTATCTGAAAAGCTCGTTCGCGAGATTGGACCTCGTTTCGAAGAAAGTTCATGAGAGTTTGAACACTCCAATTTTTATCATTATCTTGAATGCGAGTAAATTCTAAAGTTAATTCACAAGGAAGTAATTTCAATAATATTGGACAGAGTAAACAACCATAGGTATTTTCCGCGATTCCTAACGCTTCTAAGCTACGAATTTGGGTTTCACATTTGTCATATAAATTACGCAATCCATTAATATCAGATACAGTCTTAATAGGAGAAATATTCAACAAATTAGATAAATGAGCCTGGATAAGCATAGAATGATTTCCAAATCTCTGTCTCAGGAGTGCAATTGCAGCTGCATAATTCTTTTCGGTTAAACTAAATCCACTGATAGCGTTAAAAGCTAAACCACCTAGCAACGATTTTAAATACCCGAACTTGTCGATATCACTTAACGATGGATTATTATGAATAGCGTTTTCGTATTGATTCATGAAATCCAAATATTTATCGGGATCACCATAGTATTTTGCTATCAAAAGTTTTGGTAATTTTACTGTTTTTATCTCTGGAGGGAGGCGAACATTAGTTTCTTGTGATGAGATGTCATTATTTGCAGAATTACTTTGAACAGCATCCTTTTGAAAATGTTTAATACGATTCATAAGTTTTGTTTTATAATGTATAACCTTATCTTCATATTCCGAACATGTATTAACTTCACTTTCGATTTCATTCGGTTTCAAAGATGTTTCGATTTCAGAATTTAGTTCTTTAACTGTCGAGTCTCTATTTAACAATAGTTCTAAATTACTTTCTAACGTGTCTAAGTCAGCATCTTTATCATTAAGAACAGTTTCGATTTTAGTAAACAACTTGGTTATTTGAGTTCTCAGAGTCGAACGTTTATTTTTGAGTTTTAAAAGATCATCCATATTCAATTCGAAATTCAATCAATAAAAGGCGTTAAACAGTTCAATTATCTCAATGACAAAAACAATAATGTTCAACTTACCCCACACTTCTGTCAATCAGAATTAAATCACAGTTCGAATCAAAAAATAAGGCAAAAGTTACCTTTCAAATAAAAATCAAGAGTTCGACGATTTTCTAATCTCTAAGGATCCCTGGAGGCGGCACCAGAAATGTTCTATCCACTCAAATTTTGATGTCTAAAATCTCAAATAGTTCGTGGGAGAGCTTCGAATGATGAATCCTTAGTAATCCTTTTAATATATTTTATTACACACGTAGACGGACGCACATGAATCACAAACAAACATGAATATACTCAAATCAGAAGGTGAGGCGATCGTAAATCTAGAACCGAGGCACACGTCTGCACGTTGTGGCTCTCGCCGCTCAACTGTTTTTTTCTCGAAGCCAAAAATCGGCGTTGCCACTCCACTCAACTAAACTACAGATCGTGTGCCGGCGACAACGTTTACATAAATGAAATAAGAACATTTATTTTACAATATTATACAAAGATTAGTTTACATATTATAAAAGATGATCTTGGATATATATATTGTAACGTCACGTGTATTGTGCGGTTCTCACGCCCCACGGGCCAGCTGGATGTTTTTTCGAGAATACCATGTTCCAGTTCCCACCGTTTTTAAAACACGTACAGAGTTTTGGCCTGAAAGTTAATCCCAGGCATAGCGATTTTCCCTAATAGCGCGTGCAGACTTGTACAGCGCTCTCTGCCTATTCCAGTGATTTATGTTTTCTGTACTCTGTTCCCTGCGTAGATCGCTAGCTCAGGCGGTCCGTGAGCATTTCATCAAAGGCAAACTCGAGGCTTCGGGGGTCAAATGGTGACAGTGGGGGCGGGTCACACTAGATCAAGCAACACAAAGTCTTTGGCGGCTTGAATGGGGGGGTTCTAAATGGGGGAATATCTGGAAGACACGTGTTCATTGGAATGGGGTGGTTCTAAATACCGTGTCTAATGTTACCGTAACTAATGTTGACAGGAGAGTCGGGGAGAGAGCTCTGTCGAATGTGAATGCACCATAACATGTTGTGGGGGTAACTGTTTGGAAAAACGGAAACGTTTGCCATCACCGTCCTAAAGCTGTCTTTCCTAGCGATACTGGAATGTAATAAAGTTTCGGCGTTAAGAAGAGCTGTCAGCCGATAATCTGCCGGCCCTCCCGGATAGTGGGAAAACGATTTCTAAGAAGGCGGCAAACCCCGAGTTTTAAGCCGAGAGAGGCAGAGACTTTTTGAGAGAGATCGGCCTGTAACATCCAGCCGAACAGTCGAGTGTTTTAGGAGCTCCTGTTTTTGGGCCGAGCTGGGTCCTAGAGCCTGCAGGGTCCTAGAGCCTGCTGGGTCCTAGAGCCTGTATTGTGAATCTGCACTTCAATTAACTAATTATGTTGTACCTTTTAAAGTTAAATTTTTTTTTGTAAATAAATTGTTAAGTTTTTGTTTTAAAAAAATTGGCCTGTGCTTTTTAATTAGGACTCTTTCTTTCTTAGTCATGAATTCAATAGTTGTAAAATGCCTCAGAGAATTGCCGTACCTACCTATCGTCACGCCACAGCTAGTATTTAGTTGCAGCGGTGGGATCCGTTATCCGTTTTTGAAAGCAGAGTTCAGTATGCCAATTTGCGGGTCATTTTCTTCGGACCCATAGAATGTGCAGATTTAACACGCAGCCATAGCAGGGAGGACCGTGGAAGTTCATCGTGAGGTCATCGTCTCAGTATCGCAGTAGGGGATATTGTGATAGTACCCCCAGCGCTCCTGTGGTTTTTTAATGGTGCGGTCAAGAATCCCTTTCCCGAGGAGTGTTCAGAGGTCTTTGATCCCGGTGCTTTCGCCTGCGCAGTGAAATAGAAACCTCGCCTGAAAGTGTTGCAACGGTGTCATCTGTGTTTCGGAGAGTGCCTGCGAGTGACCGTTGACCCTTGTGGTATTTCCCTGCATAAAGGGGCAAGTACTACTTTTAAATACTCGAAGTTGCATTGTAGTATTTTTTTTTTGATAGGTATCTTTCGGAAATAGTTTTAAGTTGTGATGAATTGCTGGAAAAATGCATATCAGTGCAATTGTTTTGTTGGGACAAAAATAGTTTTTTTTATGTAACGTGATCGCTAAACTAGCGATGTTGCTGCAAGAAGTGGTTGAAAATCTTATGGAGGGTAAAACTACCCTGGTTGTACTGTTTAAAAAAAATAGATACAATTGTATTTTTTCTCGATAATTTTTTGAAACAGTTATTGAGCTTTTTGAATTCGTGGGTAAACTATCATGGCACATTGTTGCAAACTGTTTAAAAAAATAGATACAGTGGTATTTTTTTCTCTATAATATTTTGAAAGAGTTATTATTGAGTTTGTTGAATTCGTGGGTAAACTACCCTGGTGCATTGTTGCAGATTGTTTGTTTAAAAAAAATAGATACAGTGGTATTTTTTTCTCGATAATTTTTTAAAACAATTATTATTGAGTTTTTGTACGTTAACTAACGTGTTGCTAATTAGAAGTTTTCTAATTGTTTTAAAAGGTCAACTAAACTACCGCCTTTGTGTGCTGGATATACAAACTGTATATTCCAGTTAATTGTTGTAGCGGTATAAGTGTTTATTAACGTTTGCTACTTAGTTATATATAGAGTTCTTAAAAAAAGGGTTGACTAAAGTAGTGCCTTTGTGGAAAATATACAAGGTGTATATCTCAATTATTGTAGCGGTATAAACGGTAAACTAACGACTTGCTATGTAGAAGTTTTTTTTTTTGTTATTGAATGTTGAAAAGGTTAAACTAATGTTTTGATATTGGAAAAGTTATTATTGAAATTTTGAAAAGTTAAGGTAACGTATTATACATGAAATTTTTGGTATTTTGTTTGATTATATGTATGATTCAACTGTGAACTACATGGTTTCACGAAGAAAATTCAATTGAAGGTGTATTAGTTGTTTTGAGTTTTTTTAAAATTTGTGCATATATATTTCTTAATGATATAGTGTGTAAAAATGGCTTACCTAAGCAGGGGGAGAAAAGGAGATTTGAAAATTCTGGCAAAGAGGTTAGGCCAACAGCCTGCCCCAGATGCATGATTAATCCATCTAAAGGAATTTATCGAGAGTAGTTCAAATTATGACGAGAAATTTGTTAGGGGTTTTCTTGAGACCATTAACATACAAATAAGTACAATTTAACAACCGAGCTCACACTTGAACAACGAACACATACAGAAAAGGGGAAATACACTCCCCGAGAGAAACTTCAAAGTAGCAGGCGGGGAATCTGTACGGAAGCTCTGGTTGTAGTCTCAGACCTGGCTTAAATACTTGCCGCGGTTATGAAGTTACAAGCCGAGACGGGGCCGAGACGGGGCCGAGAGTGGGATCATAGTATCTGGGAAGGCTGATGCTGGTGGAGTCGGATTGCGGTGCATGTTGGGGAACTGCGGACGGCTTCGTCCCGGGTTCGAATCTGGTCGCTGCAAAATTAAAATAGATCTTTTTTTAAAAAGAATTATTTAGAAGCCATATATATTCTGTATTAGCTGAATTCCCGTGCTTCGCTACGGAATACATTCAAATTAAATACAACTGTCAAGGTATGCAATTAATTTGCTTGTTTAATATCCATAAAACATACTAACTTCAATTAATTCTTAAGAAAGTTCCATCTATTTTAGTCTAGTGGTTAAATTTCATCTTTTGCAGTATTTTAATAATTTTTTCGCCAATTAATTCTTTGTTATGCACGTAATGATAAATTAATTTAAAGTATCACAAAACGAAAAGAAACCACGTGATCAGCATTTAATAAATTAAATTCTAAAAATTAATCTTTAAAAATTGACCAAAAATCAGAGAATGGGGGGAAAGATTCGAAATAGATTTCATTTTAAAGGAACTTTTATGATCTTTCTGGTGATATAAACTTTATAACCCTAAAATTATTTTAAATGCAAACATTAAAGAATGTTGCAAAAACAGCTTACAAATTTAATTGAAAAAAAATCTAAGACGAATTTTTCAAAAATCTTTTTTAGTACACAGCTGCACTATAAGAAGTATCATCATACAAAATTTCCGCCCTTTCGGTCCAGCGGTTCTGTCTGTAAGTTATTTGTGTGTCAGTCAGTTAGAACTTGTTATATATATATATATTACAGCTAAAGTGCAGAAATCAATGTGCAGTGTTTGGACCCACCCATATAGAGGGCGGTTTGCGCGCAAGAAAAGGAAGTTGCTTTTTGTAACGTCTTAGAGTGACGTACTCGGCTTGGATCTCTCACCTAATAACGAGCAAACATGCTGCTCTCGAAATGAATACTTCATTTTGTATTTTTATGTAAATATAAATGTAAATAAACTTAGAAACTTAGCTCTCCCACTCTGGAATCTTTACTGAACTTTGAACTATCTAATTTGAAATTTTCCTCGAACTTTCGTTTCTTGGTTTTACGTTGGACTTCGATCGGCTTCATTGGAGCCGAATCCCGGGATGATTCAGGTGAGAGATATTTACATATTCTTTGACGATCTATATTGAAGTTTCTAATTTACTTGAAAATGGCTGAAAAAAAAATTTAAATTAAGAAGCGTTCCATATTGACGAATTTAACAACTAGATTGTTAAATTCTATTCCTGCAAAATTAGCAGAAGATATTGATAGAACAGATATCGAAATCTAATATAAATTAGAGGAAAAATCAGATGAATTGAAGAGTATTGATAGAGAAATTTAAAAATATATTACTGTTAAGGAAATAGAAACTGAAATAATTTCTTGTGATGAATATAACAGTGAAATTATTGCCTTTAAAAGAAAGCTAAAACAAATTAAATGAAATATCGAATAAAGAAATTGCTTCGAATGAAGTTAATACGTCGGGTAAAAACAATAATATCGATCTGATGAATAGCGATTTATTGGGAAATTCTCGGCGTTTTGTTTTATATGTTAAGTTTCCTAAGCTGACTATAGATAAATTTTTCGGCGACTCAAGCCATTGGCTAGAATTTTGGCAACAATTCGAAAGTGCATACCGCAATAACACCAAATTATCGAAAATATATAATGTTTACGCCGACGTGACGTCAACATGCCTGTTCCTACATCGCTACGCGATGCAACGTCAGAATGTCTGCTCCCACGTCACTGCGCCGACGTCAGCACTCCTATTGTGTATATATATATATATATATATATATATATATATATATATATATATATGTCTCCTTCAGTAGTTGTAAGCCAGAATCCCCGTAACGGGAAATGTGAATAAAGTTTGATTTTAACCAATTCCAATGTTATTTACAGTCCGCTACAGCTCGCAGCAACATATAAGTTTAACTATCTAAAATACTTTCTCGGTGGAACTGCCCTTAATACTGTTAGTGGATTTTCTTTAACAAATGAAAATTATGATTCTGCAGTAAAACTACTAGAATCTAGATTCGAAAGAAGAGACAGTCATTAATTCATTAATGAATAAATTGTTAAATTTAGAGACCTTGCGAAATTCCTCCAACATAAAAGAATTCCGAAAATTTTTCGATGAGCTTGAAATCCAAATAACTTTGGAGTGTTTAGGAGTTTCTTCTGGCTTCAACTGTCATTTCTTGTACCCAATTTTATTAAAACTACTCCCTCATGCTATAGCTCTAGAATATAGCAGATACCGCAAAAATCGGGATGAAATTGATATATCTGAATTTATCCAGTTTTTAAAAACGGAAGTGCAGTTTAGGGAAACTGATGCTAATTAATTCGAATTGTAATATGAATCCTATATAAAAATAGTATCATAATTGCAAACAGAAACTTTCGTACTAAAAATAATTTTAAATCTGCACACGCATTGAAAACTGACCAGACCGTACTGCGTTTTCTGTTGGTAAAATGAACATAAATCCCATTTTTGGGAAGTCGTCCCTGATGTAGAAAAACAAATTCTAAAGAAACAATGTTGCTGCTATAGATGTTACTTGAAATCCCTCGTATCTCCGACTGTAAAGTTAAAATACCTCCTTGTACAATTTGTAACAGTTTTCAGCACACTAAACTATTTTGTAACGCCAGAACTAGATCCCAAACTCTTGAAATTTTAAATGCCAAACCCCCTGAAGTACCGAAAAGCTCGAAACCCGACACTCACTGTAAATTCAACATCTCAGTGCAATTCGGTTGATATCAATCAAAGTGTTATTTTAAAAACTTGTGCTATTGCAGATTCTGAAATAAAATCTAAAAGGGTTAGAATCTTGCTGGACTCCAGAAGTGAAAGGAGTTGCATAACTAAATCGCTAGCACCGGAACTGAAACTTCCTCTCATTCGTAAAGAAAACTTTAGTGTATATTCTTTTGGTGCCAAAATACCAGAGCAATTATTCGAAGTATATTATATTCGACTCAAAAGCCGCTTTGACCCTGAACTCTTCGTTCAAGCGGAAGTAATCGTGACAGATTTCCCAACTCAAGCGAGTGTTAATTCTCCTTCTACTCAGCAATTGTTTGAACTGTGGATAAATAAATAGTTGCAGATTTCCGATTTCGCAGGCCACAAGTCGCCTGTCATTATATTATTGGGAGCAGATTTTTATTACGAAGTTCATACTAAGCCAATAAGCATTTAAAAAAAAAACAAAGATTTATACGCAGTGTCTACAATATTCGGTTATTCGTTAATGGGTAAATTAAATTACTCGACTGGGAAAGACACCGAACTGCATTTTCTTTTCACGTCTGTTCAAAAGGAAAATTCAAAAGGAAAATCATCGACATTAGTTTATTTTGGAAACTAGACTCTCTCGAAATTATTGAAGATCAAAACGAACGTTTTCCTCAAAGAGACTTAGACGCTTTACAATATTTTAATGATAACTTAAAATTTGTTGATGGAAGATATGAAACTAAACTTTTGTTTGAAGACGATAAATTAGAACAGACAGTAATTTCGCATCAGCTAAGAGACGTTTTGATATTTTAAGGGATAAATTAAGTAAGGATAAGAAAATTTGTCAGGAATACTAGACTATAATTAGAGAACAAGAAAATGGTATAGTTGAGGATACTATAAACGAAAATTTCGATTCCGGAAATTCAAAAGTAATTCCCCTGGCTTAAGAATGTTATGGAAGGAGAATGGGATAATTTTTGAAGAAAATTTGGAAACCCTTACAAAATCTTGGGAATCTATTGGAACACTAATCACGATATATTATCCCTAGACCTGAAACCAGCTTCAGAAATGTTAAATTCCTGCATTACAAAATGTCACGTTTTACAAACTGTTGCAAAGATTTACGATCCTGTTGGTTACATTTCGCCCTTCGTAATGCGAATTAAATGCTTATTGCAAGAAATGTGGCAGCAAGCCATTTACTGGGACGAACAGTTACCACAAAATTTATCGGAAAGATTTCTAAAATGGCTCGGAGAGATTAACAAATTAGAAAACTTTAATATTTCTAGAAGATATATTGAACATAAATTTTGACAAAATTGAGCTCTTGGTATTTTCCGACGCTAGCCTAAAAGGATATGGAGCTATACCCTATTTTTGAGACCCTGCGAGTCACTCCTCTTCATTCGTCATGACCAAGAGTAGAGCGGCACCCCTCAAAAGAATCACGTTGCCACTGTTGGAACTATTAGGTGCAGTTGTTGCCTCGAGAATAACCCGTTACCTGAAAACTTTATTTCAAATCCCTATTAATAACATCACGTGTTTTAGTGATTCGCAAATAGTCTTACATTGGATCAAGGAATCTGCCGATGATTTGAAGCCATTCGTTGCGAATCGAATGCGGGAAATTGAAGACATTGTCAAACCTTTTGCTTGGAAACATTGTAAAGGATCCGAGAATCCTGCAGATGTTCCGCCTCGATAACGTTCTGCTGATGGACTAAAATGGAATATGTTATAGTGGAATGGCCCTAACTTGGCAACCGAAGAAATGCCATCCGAACAAGGAACACTTCTTTTGGAGGAGAAAACTATTCCAGAAAGAAGAAAGGCTGTGGTATGCACTGTCACAGATAACCATCATGATCTAGAAGTATTAACTAAATTTTCATCATGGATTAAATTAAATCGTGTTGTAGCCTGGATTCTTCCATTTATGCAAAACTGTAAATTCCCATCAGTAAAAACAACAGGTTTCTTGACAAGTAAGGAGCTAAATGTAGCCGATGTCATAGTGAAAATTGTGCAAAAGTTAGAGTTAAGGATGAAATTCGGAATTTTAGGATAGACAAGGTATTGATTCCCAACAACAAAATAACTAACTTTAATCCATTTCTTGATCATAAAGATTTATTGCGGGTTGGGGGAAGACACATGAATGCAAATATTTCAGATGATAAAAAATCAAATACTTCCTAAAAAACATCACGTGCCAGAATTATTAAACATTACTACGAAAAAATATTTGCACAGAGGAATCCAGCTGACTATTTCTTCGATATGACAAAAATTTTGGATTGTTAACATCCGCGAAGTTGTTAGAAGAATTGTTTGGAAATTCATGAAGTGTTTCTGAAACAGGGCAAATTTAGCTACGCAAATCATGAGAGATATACCTCCTGCTCGAGTGAAGCCCAACAAGATTTTTTCACACGTCGGACTGGAATTCGCCGGTGCATTCATGATCAAGACTCGTAAGGGACGAGATATTAGACCTTATAAAATTTATGTTTGCCTTTACATATGTATGTCCACAAAGGCTGTTCACTTGGAAGTAGTTAGCGATTTATCTTCAGAAGCTTTCTTAGCCTCGCTGAAGAGATTTATAGCTCGTCGTGGCAAACCTCAGGAGCTTTTTCTGACAGAGGAACAAATTTTGTTTGTTCTGACGATAGCGGTTCGAACCTAGCCGTTCTCCGGCACGCCTTTTTCTTTTAAAAAATTAACTTTAATTATTAACTAACGTAATATTAATTTGAATATTATTTTAGGAATATTATTTGAAAAAAAAATTTAATATTATTTTTAAAAAATTCTTTACTTAAATTTCCTTTTTTTATTTTTGTATTTTTATTTCATCTCTTATTCTAATTTTGGGATACCATTGTGTATCTATATTTCTATAATATATAAAGAGAGAGCATATTTTGTATGTGGAGGGTAATGTACAACTTTTGTACATTAAAATGTACCTTACATCTTTTCCTTTGTCAACCGCAGTTAAGTAACCATAGCGACACCCTTTAGCTTACGGGGTCCGTTTTTCGAAATCGCTCTTTACAACGGGAAAATGTTATCTACTTCCTATCCCCATTTTACTTGGGGGGCATTCAGCGTGGGGGGTCAGGGGAAAGAGTGGTTAATTGCTTTCTTATTGCTTTCTTATTGCTTTCTTACTATTGAAGAAGAATTTCAATAGTAGTTCATCGGCACTCCGTGTCTCTTTCATCTCTCAAAAGGCTGAAAATGGATGAACCGCGGGTGAACCGCGATTCTGATGTCTCTCGCCCGAAAAGAAATAGCCTCTAGCTAGAACGACAAAAGATTATTATTCAGTCCTTTTCGGCAAGATTCACCCTCCGTTCCCAGAATGTCACCCAATTGTTCTTTGGGGGCAAAGACGTTCGGAAAGTCACAACGAAAAAGAATTTGAGACTATATCTCTGCCGACATCACACCCTATTTTTCGAGAGTATGTGCTTCGGATATATGCTATCCCACCCCGTAAGGAAAAGGTTTAATATTTTTAAGATTCAAGTAGAGGAGGTATTGATATATACAAAAAGGATTTTTGAAACTGGCAACGTTAAAGGGTTTATTGAAGAAAACTACATTTGGAACTACGCTTTTTATTGGACATTTAAGGTAAAAAAATTTACAATTTATTGGCTATCAACTGGAAATTTATTGGTATAATATTTTGTTCAACCCGGACAAAATCGGGACTGGCCGCTATATATATATATATATATATATATATATATATATATAGAGAGAGAGAGAGAGAGAGAGATGTGATTGAAAGAGACGATACCAAAATACTGCATTATTTATGGGACTACCCATTACAAGAGCTAGAAATTGCAAAAAATTAGGGGAAGCAATATCAAAAACTGAAAGTAAAAAAATTTGCATTTTTGCTCTTCTTATTAAAAGGGAAGGGGGAATGAAACAGGTCCGGCGATTACCCCGACAGTCGAAGATAGTAACCAAAATCCAATGGCGAAAAATCAGTTAATAATGCAAGCTAAAGAACGCAATAAATAGATTCATCTTTTTTCTGTGTAATAAATCCACAGCTTATCCGACGATACTTAACCAGAAACTTGGAAGAAGGACATGCTGTTTTACGGAGAAGTCTCTGGAGAACGGATCTTGTAACCGTCGCCAGTCGATAAATGGCGTCCAGTATACAAATACTCAGTAACCTAATACAAAAACCTCAACATACTTATCCGAATGAATACACCATGAAAGGATGTTTGAAAATTGCGAGATGCATTTTAACCTTCATAAGCAAATATGCAATAAGCAGTAAATGGGATAAATATTGTAATATACGATACGTATAATTAATCAAACGATAAACTTGTTTTAAGACTAATTTTTGTCAGTTAACAAGACTTAAATGTACACTAATTCAAACTCAAATGTACACTATCTGCCAATAAGTATTTGGACACCTGTGATAGAAAAGAAAAACAAAATTCATTTATGTTCAATAGTTGGTAGAGCCTCCACGAGATGCAATTACAGCCTCAACCCTCCGGGGCATGCTTTCCATAAGTCCTTGTATGACGGCTAATAGTTTTTTCTTCCACTCGGCTTGGAGAAGACATGTAAGTTCCTTAACCTATTTTGGACGGTTGTTGCACCCCTTAATTCGGTGATCCAACTCGTCCCAGAGGTTCTCGATAGGGTTCAGGTCTGGGCTCTGGGCAGGCCAGTCCATTCATCTACCCCTATTGTCACCATACCAATCCATGGTGGACCTCGCAACATGACAGCTGGCGTCGTCGTCCTGGAAGTAACGTGGGTCCAACCCACAAAACTGCCACAACCGAGGAAGCAAACTATCTTCCAAAATTGTGCGGTAGGCGTCGGCGTTGAGCTTACCATGAATTGCAAACAAGGATCCCAGACCATAATTTCACCTCCGCCGAACTTTACCGGGGGCACAATGCATTCTTTAAGGGGGCGTTCTCCAGGCAGACGCCAGACCCAGACCCTGCCATCCATACGCTAGAGGGTGAACCTTGATTCGTCGCTTCAAAGAACCGTTTCCATAGATATATGGTCCACTTTCGACATGCTTTGCACCACATTAACCGAACAGCGGGGTTGCAATTTGTGATCAAAGGCGTATGGGCGGCAGCATAGCCATGAAAACCAAGTAGATGTGCTTCCTTACGGATGGTATTCATCGAAACAACACTCCCGGATGCCTGTTGAATCTTCTGGAGTATGTGGCCCATCGGTTGGGAGCGGTTCTTCCCAATTTCTCTGGACTTCACTGGTCGGTCTCTGCCTCCCAGTTTCTCAGGTCTGCCGACTCGGGGCACATTCCGACAATCACCGCTCACCTTCCAATTCCGAATCACATAGGACACTGTCGATTTTGGGTAATTCAGCTCGCTAGATATGTCCCTTAAGGATCGATCATTTCTGTGATACCCGACGATTACACCTTTCTCGAAAACAGATAACTCCGCACATCGTGGCTTCTTGCATGTGACTAATGCCAATGGTGTTTCTTACACGATATTTAACGGCAGGGGGAGTGACGTATATCAGAACCGCAGATATCGTCATTTGCATGGATGTCCAAATACTTATTTATAGATAGTGTATAAATGACTATAAACATTCTACTTTATAGCCGATAAACGGAGCTCAGTATTCTAATCCAATTGGTTTACCGAAATGATTGCAACATAAAACTATATTGGAAGATCGATAAATGCATTTCAATACCCATAACGATATATTCAATAAGCAATAAATGCAATAAACAATACATGTAATTATATAAACAATAAATGTGTTTTATAAAGAATTTCAAATTTTTTCCAGTGCGGGCACTTGTCACTGAAGACATTCGTACATAATCCGCGAGAATCATTGGTTGCTTTCAACGGGGACGCCGTATAGGCGAACCGACATCACCTCCGTTTTCACCGAGTACCCCCAGGGGCAACATCTGGGGTATTGTACCTCCTCCCACCCTCTCTGACCTCATAGAAAGCCTTTCCGCTCGGATTTAAAGTGCCCCTATCCGGCTTATACATGAAGGTATTTAATGGCTTCGTCGGTATTCGAACCGAGCACTCCCAGTTCCCGACCCAACTCGCTACCACTAGGCTTCCTCGGACCACAGAATTTCAAATATTGACAACGATATTTATTTCCTTCAAAATCCAATACAAAGCAATTATATTTCCTAATACAAGCCTTCTTTATAAACGATTCAAATGTATAAATTTCAAAATACGTTGTACACTGCTGGCCACTGTAAATGCAACACCCTGAAGGAAACATGCAAATAACATGAAATTTACAACATGCATTAGCGGAGGTGAGATATGCAAATGATTAGAATTTCAGCGCAGACGCACATCACGCGCGCCTGTGGCGCCACTTCAAAGCGCTATTTAAGGCTTGGAGATTTCGACGATTTCAAGTTCGGCAATTGTGTTTTTCTTGTGGTTTTTTTAAAAAAAAAGATCAATTATGCCTCGTTGAAAACAGCGATCATCTTTTGATCAAGTATCCGAGTTCGACAGAGGAAGGATAGTGGCCTTCTGAGATTGTGGATTATCTTTCAGGGAAATCGGTAGTCGTGTTGGACGAAACCAAACAACTGTAATGCGGATATGTGATCGTTGGATGCAGGAGGGTACGACGGACTGGCGTGTTCGATCGCATCCACCTCAGGGCACCACTTCACGTGATGACAGGCAAATTGTGCGCATGGCTGTGACGGATCGCTCAGTCACATCACGAACCATAGCACAGCACATGCAGTCTGTAACGCATCATCCAGTGTCTGCGCGTACCATTCGACGCCGTTTACAGCAGAGTGGTCTGGCCGCAAGACGTCCATTGCTTTGTCTACCCTTGACGCAGAACCACAGACGTCTCCGCCGCCAATGGTGCGATGACAGAAGGATGTGGACGGCAGATTTGGAATGAAATTGTCTTTACTGACGAGTCACGCTTCTGTCTGCAACACCACGATGGTCGCATTCGAGTCTGGAGACACCGTGAAGAGAGGATGCTGAACAGGTGCGTTATGCACCGACACACTGGTCCTGCACCGGGTATTATGGTATAGGGCGGTATTGGATATCACTCTCGCACACCTCTAGTACGCATTGCCGGTACTTTAAACAGCCAGCGCTACATCTCCGAGGTGTTGGAGCCAGTTGTCCTTCCTTACCTTCATGGCTTGCCCACAGCCATATTTCAACAGGATAATGCGCGACCACACGTGGCACGTATTGTCCAACGGTTCTTCGTCAATCGCCAGATTGAATTGCTTCCCTGGCCGCCTCGCTCTCCGCATCTTTCGCCGATAGAGAACATGTGGTCCATGGTTGCTCTACGATTGACCCAGATTCCATCCCCAGCTGCCACAGCAGATCAACTTTGGCAACGTGTGGAAGCTGCTTGGTCTGCTGTACCCCAAGAACTCATCCAAAGTCTCTTTGAATCAATGCCGAGGCGTGTGGCAGCGGTGATCTCCAACAATGGCGGCTACTCTGGCTACTGATTTTGGCAGGAACCACACTTCACAGAAGTCTATAAATTTAATCATTTGATACTTGGTCAACATGTTATCTCCAAAATAAATTTTGTTGTGATATCTCTTGGTTTTGTTGTGGTATTTCTTGGTGTTGCAATTTGGGTGGCCAGCAGTGTATTTTTATGATAAAAACATACAAATATTGAAATCCAGCGTTCTATATTTAATTCGGAAAACGCAGAATATCTACCTGAATATTCAAAGTCTCAGCCATCACAGTGAAAACAATATTTATTTATTTCATTCTAAGTCCAATACCAGTCAAATATATTTCTAATACATGTATTCTTTATAAACAATTCAAATTTATAAATTACAAAATACATTCTATTTTAAGATGAAAATAAAAGTTTTGAAAATCAAGCGTTCTGTATTTATCACGGAATGCACAGAGTATGTATCTGAATTTTCAAAATCTCAACCATCACAGTGAAAACAGTATTTATTTACTTTATTTTAAGTCCAGAACCAGTCAAATATATTCCTAATACACGCGTTCTTTATAAATGGTTCAAATGTTTACATTACAAAATGCATTCTATTTTAGAATGAAAACAAAAGTTATAAAAAAAACCAAGCGTTCTGTATTTATCACGTAAAGTCCAGAGTATCTAACTGAATTTTCAAAATTTTAAAAGTCACATTGTAAACAATATTTATTTAGTTCATTCTAAGTTCAATACCATTCAAATATATTCCTAATACACGCCTTCTTTATAAACGATTCAAATGTATAAATTACGAAATACAATCTATTTTAGGATGAAACAAAAGTTTTAAAAATCAAGCGTTCTGTATTTATGACGTAAAGCGCAGAGTATCTAACTGAATTTTCAAAATTTAAAAAGTCACAGTGAAAAGAATATTTATTTACTTCATACTAAGTTCAATACCACACAAATATATTCCTAATACACGCGTTCTTTATAAATGGTCCAAATGTTTATATTCAAATGTTTACATTACAAAATGCATTCTATTTTAGGATGAAAACAAAAGTTATAAAAAAACCAAGCGTTCTGTATTTATCACGTAAAGTCCAGAGTATCTAACTGAATTTTCCAAATTTTAAAATTCACATTGAAAACAATATTTACTTAGTTCATTCTAAGTTCAATACCATTCAAATATATTCCTAATACATGCCTTCTTTAAAGCGATTCAAATGTATAAATTGTAAAATACATTCTATTTTAAGATAAAAACAAAAGTATCAAAAATCAAGCTTTCTGTATTTATCAAGTAATGCTCAGAGATCTAAATTTTCAAAATCTCAACTGTCACTGCAATGGATCTACATTATATTTATTCCCTTTGTTATAAAATGAAAAGAAATTTCGCAGCGTCCACCGTTCAGAATATATTCTCTTTTTATGCCCTCGAGTGTGTGAAACCGAAAGCTGAAACTGAAAAATAAATCACCTTTTCGAGAGACAAAGGCCAGGAAGGACGGGACTTAAAAAAACAAAACATACACCCACACACAAGCTAGTAAATCTCCCGAATTTCATTGATCCCGAAACAAACATTTCCTGGCAGCGAAAGGATCTGACAGAGTCACTAATCACCGAGGTCATTAATCTTTCCGAGTTGCGTATGAAGACGTTTTTCAGAAATATCGAACGTTGATTTATGGCAAGTCTAATATTCGGGAGTGGTATCATAACGGGGGGTGGGGGAAAAAAGAAAAACGAAATTTATGCGCATGATTTATTCTCTCCCGGGAGTTCTGTGGTGTTATTTTTCAGTTTGGCGATGATGTGAACAAGCTTGGGGGAAATCGATGTGTCAATAAAGTGGTGCAGAACAGCTCATTGTAAAAAAAGCTTTCTTTTTTTTGGCTACCTTGGCTTGAAACATACTGTAGAGCTTGTAGAATCAAATGACAAATCAATGGATACGAATATTTGTTACTAGGATAATTAGATTGTCAGGTACAACATTTTTATGCTGTGTTGTCTATGTGTAACCTGTTGTACATTTGTACTTAAAAGCTTGTTTGTTTCGAAGAGGAATTTTTTTATGATTAGCCATCTTTAAAAGGTTATACCATAATTCCTCGCTGGAAATAGCTACGAAATTTTTATGCTGTGTTGTCTATGTGTAACCTGTTGTACATATTTACTTAAAGCTTGTTTGTTTCGAAGAGGAGTTTTTTTAAGATTTGCCATCTTTAAAAGGTTATACTATAATTCCTCGCTGGTTATAGCTACGAAATTTTGCAATGCGTTTCTTCTTTATTTTTCCATTAAAATATCGGGGACCATTTTGAAAAATAAAGTTTTACTATGTTTTCAAAATATTTCATGTAGTTTTGTTAATAATAGATTATAGATCTTATTATTAAATACCCATTCTGAAATATTCATTTTAATTAATAGATAGACCCCCTATTTCATTGAAAATCGTAAGTGTACGAACACTTTTGGGAGCCACTGTAGGTTATAATAACCGCGATTTGGCACGGTTTCTGAGGTTTTCGCATTTGGCGGAAAACTTAGAAATCGCGCCAAATGGCGCTAAGCGGCATAGGATACGGATCTCGTAGCGTGCTTCTAACTTCTTTTTTTTTTTTTTTTTTTTGGGGGGGGGGGGGGGTTGCATGAATTGAATTCAGTTAGGGCCCTCTCCGCGCATTTGGGCGGTGACCTGGCATTGACCTGGCGGTCCTTAAAATACGAAATGATATGATTTTTTTAAAGTGAATAACAACAGAATTGATGTTTGAGTAGTATTCAAAAGTTATGTAGTGAGAAAAATAAATACAATATAAATAAAATGAGAAAAAAATATAGCATTGAAATTTTGTTATGGACCATATTATTGTTAAAACTACATATTTTGAGTCTAAAGACATAATCGGAATCTTCAGTTTCACAGCTTGAAAAAGCGGGAAAAAACAACTTTCTTAAAAGTTTTCTACAATTTTCCGATTTTGATTGAACTTCTATTAACGTTTAAATTTATTTCAAGTTAAGTTGGGGGAGCACGCCCCCCTCTCCCGAGCCCCCCCCCCCCCCCCGACACTACGCCTATGATCTCCTATCAGAAACTTCAAATAAAATGCTACCGACGTTCTTCCGAATTGTACAAAATTACACCCATCCCCATAAAAATGAAGCAAATATAGAAAAACAAAAGATTTCATAGTTGCATCGGATTTGCATGTGCTCTCAAACTTATCAATTATTCACATGCCTCGAAACGACTCGGTATTCTGAATTGAAATCGTCCTACATTTTCTTTCTGCCTTATTACTGTGAAATAGTACAGCCTGTAATTTTGGACGAGGATCAGAATCATCTAAGCTCGAACATACATTCCTTGAAATCACGTCCTAGAGAGTAAATATTCGCATGATATCAATGGTTTATTTTATTTCTACACGAGACTGATAAAAATATAAGATTGGGTTTTCGGAGGAGGGGGAAAGCCAGTTGTAAGTAAATATAATTTTACCGGGATAGTTTCAGAAATCATTCCCCCACCGTACAGCTATCTTTCTTTTTTGATTCAATTTCTTTGTAAAATATTCCCTACTCACCCAGTCCTTTAAAGAATTTTATCAAAAGTGAAGTAAAACCGATATTTCCAATAGTCTGGGCTCAGACGGTTCAAATTACATTGAAAATTTACCGAGTGGCTTTGGAGTTAAGATCGGAATGTTGGAATGGATTTACGATAGCTTACAGAGTGGCTCTGAAGTGTAAACTAGATGTTAAAATTGGTTCCAGGTATTTTATGGTGTGAAACTTTACGGAAATTTTCCAACAAAAATAATTTAAATGGCAGCTTTTTATGTGAAGTTATATTTTTCAAAAGCATGTAATTTGATAAGTTTTAAGCGCAATACAGATTTTATGCGCATATTTTTCGAACTATTACTTATAAAAACTTCAGAAATCCCCTTACATACGTATATTTACATATTTTATTTAATGATATACGGGAATGAGGTCACCAGATGACAGCGACACAAGGCTATTTTCTGTTTAGTCTTAAACAGATCACAAATATTACAAACAGCTATCACGGACTACGATGAAGTTCCTCAAAATATTTCAGTTCTAAAACAATATGCACAGGTACAAACAGATCACAAATATTACAAACAGCTATCTAGGACTACGGCGAAGTTCCTCAAAATATTTCAGATTTGAAACAATATGCACAGGTACAAACAGATCACAAATATTACAAACAGCTATCTAGGACTACGGCGAAGTTCCTCAAAATATTTCAGATTTGAAACAATATGCACAGGTACAAATAGATCACAAATATTACAAACAGCTATCTAGGACTACGGCGAAGTTCCTCAAAATATTTCAGATTTGAAACAATATGCACAGGTACAAAAACAGACCTGCAATTTACCCAGAGCAGCCGAGCTTTAACTAAGAAATGAATGAATTAAAACTTTGGAGCCGAGTTCGGCATGCCTATATATTCTTGGCGACATTCTCGATTGTTCTAGAAATGGGAAATTCTAGAACTCGATAATCATGCCATCTGTTGACTTCTCTCTCTGACGATAATTATTACGTATTTGTAAACCCCTCTGGCAATTTTTATTCAATTACCTACTGAAATACGAGCAAGTGTAAACAATTTCACATGCCGTTGACTGTGTAATCTGGTTTTATTGTTACCTACTTTTCAAAATATGTTTAAAAGTAAACAAATAATATAAACAATTTTAATAATGTAAACAATTTCAAGCTCAGAAAACTGATTTTCAAATATATAATTATTAATCTTTGTTTTATTGCATACCGAATTACGATAGTGTAAACAATTTCACATGCTGTTGTCTATATAATCTAGTTTAATTGTTACTTAATTTTCAAAATTAAGTATAAAAGTAAACCAATAAAGTAAACAATTTTAATAATGTAAACAATTTCAAAGTCAGGCTTTCAAAACGTTTTAAAACACTGCTCAAACGCGTTAGCGACAATAATTTTCAATTGCACCAAACACGGTAAAATCGGCGCCAAAAAATCCAAGATGGTGGACGTGGTCCCGTGTTCTGTACTCTCCCCCTGATTTGATCTCTGGACCCCCCCCCCCCCCAAAAAAAAAAAAAAAAAAAAAAAACAACTTATAATAATAATAATAGTAGTTAAATTTAAATCACCAAATGTCACCAAATTTGCTGCCGAGTTCGCCAAAATTCGAAACGATAAATACTGTTTTACGGAAGTAAAATGTTTCAGGTTCATGTTAAACAATTTTACGATATAAAACATAGTTATTATCAAAAAGCGAAAGGTAATTACATTTCATCATTTACAATTATAAAGAAAAGAAAGTATTTTTTTTTTCATACAAGTAACAAAAAGTTTG
Source organism: Dolomedes plantarius (assembly GCA_907164885.2). Taxonomy (NCBI): domain Eukaryota; kingdom Metazoa; phylum Arthropoda; class Arachnida; order Araneae; family Dolomedidae; genus Dolomedes; species Dolomedes plantarius. Next base: position 47,425,129 of record OU015502.1, on the reverse strand, counting down.
TGTGAGTGCACAGCGCACAACTGAGCTTTCACGAGCGTTAACCCCTACCACAAAAGGATCGACAAACGATGCCTCCCAAATATTGGTTACTTTTTTTAAATCAAATTTAGCAGTCGAAACCAAAGACTTTATTTATTTCATGCAGTAATCACAAATACTTCCGAGCGGGTCACTCTTTTCAGCGGGCCTTAGGCACGTGCCTATTTTATCTACAGCAGGAGTTCCCAAGCTTATTTGGCCTACCCCCTCTCCCCCCTGAGATGAACTGACATATTTGCGTCGTTTTATTTAATCGTATATTTCTACCCGTGTCTTAGAACATCATAAAGAAAGCAAAGATGTTGTTAGCATAGGACCATAGGAAGATGTGATGAACTGCGTTTTCTTGGCCACGCCTTCTAACAAGATGTTGCAAATTGAAAATATACATATTTGTTATGAGGGGTACCAGAGATACCCCATTGCGTTGTGTAAAATTGGGAGGTGAACTCCAAAGGTAATGATACGTTTATAAATAAGATAATAACATTTATTATACAATATTATACAAAAAGTTAGGTTTACACATTATAAATGAACATCTTGAGTATATATATAGTTTGTATCAGAATTAGGCCATGTTGTATCCGCTTCCTGCGGCAGAACCATTACGGGTCGATCGCAATCAGTTTAGTCGATCGCGTTCAGTTTATCAAAAATTTATGTTAAAAAAACCAGCACTATTTGAAAGGGGAGAAATGACCAACCTGGGGACCTTTGATGAGGCAGCAGGGCATGGCATAGAGTCTTTTGGGGTACTTCTACCGGTGGATGTCGCAGGTATCCAGTGGCGTAGCGAGGGGTGGGCAAGGGGATCTATCATGCCCCGGGCGCCACTCGCACAGGAGCGCCAAATGGTCCTTTTCACTAATTCTATATATTATATTACTATATGTTTTTCGGAAAGGGGGGCGCAAAAAAGGTATAGTGCCCCGGGCGCCAGTTATGCTCGCTACGTCACTGCAGGTATCGGACGAAGATGATGGGGCCCTTCGGTGGGGGCAGCAGGTGCGGCGCTGGCGGTTGAAAACGGACATCTCGCTTTAGCGGGGGCGTCTCTCTCCTCTCCTGGTCATTGCGCAGCAGTCACCGGTCCTTTTTCACAGCTCGCCACACAATCTCTGCCCCTCTGCCTCAGTTCTTCTCGTTTATTCTCTAAAAAGTCGGGGTGCATTTTCCCCCCTTTTTGGTTTTGACCCTCCCCACGTCGGCTTCTCACGTAAATTTATTGCCGTTCCGTGCACGTTATTCGTGGGCAGGATGATACATCCCCACGGTTGATCCACGTGGTACTTTTATTTCCGCAAAAATTGGCTGTCCCTTGAGTCTTTCCTGGAATTTCTTCCTCCCGTCCTGAGGAATTTTGAGGGTGCGATGTTTCTTGGAAATTAGAGCAGGTGAATGCCAGACCCTCTTTTTCCAATATGGCCGTTTTATGACCCTTAAACGTGTTGACGGAAAAACAAAATGGCGCTATTGTTGGAAGGAGACAAAATGTTCGAATTGTGGATCCTTCACAACAATATTGTTTTAGCGTACTGGTAGCGCCACCTGACTCCTTCGCGGTTTGTGCGAAGCGTGTATTAAGTTGGTACTCTTGACTGAATAAAAGACTGACGCTTGAATTCTTGGTGATAATATATTTCTTGAATTTCTTCAGTTGTTTTAAATCAGACACCTTGAAACTTGAAATTATAAAATTATTTATTAAAATCAATCATAGTGATATTCCCATTACACACAGAAAATTAAGATAACGAAGGATAATATTAAAGTGAAAATTACGAATAACATTAAAACGAAGCCTTTTGTACTATAGCCCATAATTGTGACAAAAATTAGTTGTGTTTTTCATGTGTAGAGGGAGTTAGTCGTCCATGTTTTGATGTACTTTCAACATTGCTTTGTCTTTTGTAATTTTCTATCAGTGTGTAGTAATCTCTTTGTGGACCACCGAGCACGGAACGTCCGCTTAATGGACGATTGGAGAATGAATAAATATTGACCAGGTTGAATGTCAGGCTGTGTTGGTTTTTTTTGTTTTTTTTTGGGGGGGGGAGTCTGGCCATCCTTTTTATCTCAATGATGCAGGGGAAATTGTCAGTATCTTTTTTTGTATCCGGAACTGTTGATTGCTGTGTTTGAATTTAAATTTAAATTCTTCATTCGTTGTTATTGCTAAAGGTTCCCCTTGTACTTATGGAGATTACGTTGTGTTTGTTCTTGAAAGAGGGTCCAAAACCAAATCGGGTATGTTCCTTTTAAGATTGCCTTCAAATCGTTGGTTGAAGTCAGAATGGAGAGTATCCAAGTGCTGACAATATATAATCAGGTCTTCGTGATGTTTTTGTTCTGCTGATAAATTATGAAACTGGCTGAATTCCCCTCGTCCTAAATTTCGTTTGTACAGAAGTTTTGCCACAAATGAGGAAATAACAGTTTTTGTTTTGATTAAATTCAGCTCATCAAATTGGAATTTTTATTTGTTTCATTAAACAAATCTATCAAATAAGCTATATGTAATGTTTGGAATCGGTTAAGTTGGCTCGTAAAGCATCATCTTTGTTTTCTAAGAACTCTAGCACTGAGTCAAAGAATTTCTAAAACCGATCCAAACAGGCACCCTTTGATAGCCAGTGAATTTCTGTATGAAGCAGCAAGCGAATAATTCTTTCTCGTTTTCAATACCAAATTGACCGTATAATCTGTCATCCAATGAATTGCTTCTGATTTTGTTCATTGCTTAAAAGACTGTAAATGACCTACGTTTGCTGTAGTGACCTACGTGAGTGTTCACTCAGATTTTTTCAACTAAATGCTGACGATAAATGACACAGTGTTCAGCGAATTCATTTGGAACTACTTTTTTAAGTATGCATAAAGACACCCCCCCCCCTCCCTCCCGTGTTTTTTTTAAACTTTAAAAAAGTAAAGTTTTTGGATTTGGAAAAATGACCATGACGTTCCAAATAAGCAAACAGTATCATATGTATACATATTCACTGGTGGAGGGGAATGAAAAAAAAATTAATTCGGAATATACTAACACCTAGTTTACCCGTACCGAGTATACTTTTTTTACACGCAAGTGTTGAAGACAATTTAGGATAAAGGAAAGTCCATTGGAGAAAAATTTAATAGACTGAGCATTGCTTTACTTGAAAACTACCTTTACTGTGACCTTTATGAGTTTCAGTCAAATCCTCGCATTTAATCATTTAAACTGGGAATCTCAGACTCCCACCACCACTAATAAAGAAAACAGATTTCAGAAAATAAAAATGCCGTAGTTTATTCCAAAATTTCGGTCTTTGCCGGTGACTTGCGTAAATCTATATACCGGGTGTCCTAAAAATAACCGACGATTTGAAAAATCAATTAAAGAAAAACGGAAGACGATAGAAATGTACGGCTTGCTGCATTCTGCTTAGGTAACTAGGGAATTTATTCTCACCAATTTTCAAAATTAATTACAAAGGCCGTCAACAGAGGGTGCTGCTGACTGGGAAAAACTTTAAATAATGTTTTCAAAATAACCATGGTTTGCAGCAACAATGTGGCGCAGTCTGAGGTCAAAATTCACAGACGCCCGTGCAAACATTTCAGTTTGAATGTTCTGACAAGCAGCAGAGATGTATTGTTCCAGTTCATCTACAGTTTGTGGATTGTGACGATACACCTAGTCTTTCAAGTACCCCAAAAGAAAAAATCTCATGACATCAAATTTGGGGAATAGTGAGGCCAATCCATGCCACTTTGCTTATGCTTCTTGCTTTGAAAACATTGTTTTATAGTTTTTCCCAGTCAGCAGCGCCATCTGTTGACGAACTTTGTAACTAATTTTGAAAATTGGTGAGAATAAATTCTCTGGTTTCCTAAGCAGAATGCAGCAAACCGTACATTTCAATCATCATCCGTTTTTCTTTAATTGATTTTTCAAATCGTCGGTCATTTTTGGGACACCCGGTACATAAAAGAGCTCGTCTGTTTGTTTGTTTGTCCGCTATAGAATCCTAGACTGTTTCACCCACCAGGACCAAATTCGGCACAGTTAATGTTTAGGACCCAAGAAAGGCAACGCAGCAAAAGCGAAATGTGGGGCTCAATTAGTTTTTTTAATTAATTTTTTAATTTTTTTTGTGCCCTTAAGAGGACCACTTAAATGTGGATACAGCCCCTTCAGGCTGCGTTTTGCTTCGTTATCAGTCGAATTCCGATGAGCGTGGGAGAAGAGGGTTGGTGCAGAAACGCTCCCTGCTTGGCTACTCCTCGCCTCCACAGATACTCACAACTTTCCCGGCTCTACTTTGTGTCCTTTTCTCAACAAGATAAATTCCTTTTCGGTGAAAACCTTCTTTATCATTGTACAATATAATCGGATAAATAGGTTTATTATATTTTATACCATGGTTTATCCATCCTAATTTATTTTCATCGTGAAATCTGCAGATGATTTTGATTACACTTACAATTTGGATGTTCATATGACGTCACATTCGTTTTCATGCGGAAAGTGATGCAAACGATTTTTTTAACGGATTTTTAAACGGATGTCGTTGAACATGAAGAGCGTGGGGTGCAGTCGAGTATTTTTTTTATGGTATGCATGAAAAATTTTATATCTATACATCTATCTACCCGAGCAACGCCGGGCAATAATGCTAATATTTAAATAAAATCGCCGGTCAACAATGTGTTAAATTTATGTGCCTTTTCGAAGCAAGTGTTAAAATATTTAATACTTTCAGCAACTTCCTTTGATATTGACTTTGAAACTTTCTCCTTCTTTTCCTATTAATACAAATATCACGAGTTAAGTTGTAGGTTTAAGGGAGTCCGCAACACATTTTAAAACTTTTTTATTTATTCAGTTAAAATTTTGAATTTTTGTGATGGTTAACCAAATAATTTGTAAACAAAATCGCATCATAAAAGTTCTCATAAGGTTTTTAAAAATTTAAAAATTTAAATTTTTTTATAAAAAAGGTGGGGTAATTTAAAATCGTTATAATTCGAAAAATTATTTGTCGAATTTCAAATTTTTTTCATTTAATTAAACAGAAATATATAAGTTTTAATTTTGACTCAGCGTTTTTTAAAATATTAATTTTTAAAAAATTAAAAATATTTAGAGTAAAAATTTGAAAAAAAAATTATGTAACTTTATATTAAAAAATCATAGTTTCAAATTAAATATTTTTCAAATTTGCTGAATCAAAATTAAAGCAAAATAATTGAAAAAGACACGTTCCAAGTTTGAGCCATTTATCTTTAACTATTCTTGACTTATAACAATTTAAAAACCAGAAATGCTGAAAAACCCATCATGCAGTAAAACGCATTTACAGGTTTAAACAAAGATTGGCTGCTATTAGAATGTTGCAAAAAAAAATTAATATCTCCTATTCTAATTAAGATAGAAACGTGACTTAAAAGTCATTTTAAGCGGAAAAGAACGCAGAAATTTTTAAGGCAATAATTTTTTTTCAAAAATTTGAAGAAATTTGTGTCCTAGACCCCCTTAAGCTTATTAAAACTCGGACTCAATTTTCAAAACCTGAAGTAGTTTAAGGGAACGGTGGACCTTTATTTGAGCAAATCTCGTCATTGTAATACTGATTGTGTTATTGTAAAAAATATATATATTTTTGTAGATTATTAGTACCAAAATAATTTTTTTCAAGTAAAAAATCATTTATGAAGCTTCTACAAAGTAATTTATAATGGGTAAGTGTAGTAATAAATTTTAAATCTGTTTTTCTCAAAACAGATTTTCCAAGGTTTTTAGATTTTTTAAATGCTCCATGCTACTTAATTTTTCTTCAAAATTCATGAAATTGATAAGGAAGAATCCTGATGCTGTTTACAAAAAAACTGGGTATGAATTTTACAATTCGACTTCATTAAGGTAATTAAATTTGATTTATAACTTTTCAAAAGGCAAAATTTTGATGAAAATCGGGATGGAATTCAGAAAAAAATCTCTCAAAAATTAACTAATCATGGGATTAAATAATTGACACCCAGATTTGTTTGTTATACGGTTTAAAGAGATTAAAATGCAAAATCGAGGAAATATCTCAAAAATTAAGTAGCAAGGAGCATTTTAAAATTTTGTTTATAAATTTCAAATTTTTTAAAAAATCTTAAAATTATAATGAGATTGGAAATTTCTTTTAAGGTATTCTATTTTTTTATAGTGACATGTGTATATGTACAAAATTTCGTATCTCTATGATGAAAAGTAAAAAAGTAAATTTTAATGTCCACCGTTCCCTTAACACTACAGTAGTCCTAAGGCTAATAAAAGCAGCTCTTGTTGGGAGCTTTGAGACTCTGTGTTTTGCTCGTGCATAAACAGATTACTGAGGTCACAGTTCTTTCACTGGGCCCTTATATTTGGAACATCATTCAGGGTATTACAGGAGCTTAAAGATGTGAAGGTGGGGGGGGGGGGGGGGGGAGGGTTCTTATATTTTCCCCGATCCCACATGAAATAAGTATAGGGTGGGTGTCCCAAATATTGCCTCTGTGCCTAGTATCGCCTACTCGTGTTTCCAAAGTACGATTCGCGCTATGTATGAGAAAATGCAGTAACTTCTTTGTTCTGGGTTTGTACTAACAGCGTCACTAGCAACAAAGCTCTTATCTCTGACAATAGAACCTATACGCCGTCTGAAGTTGTTTTGGCTGTTGTCTTCGTATATTTTGTCTCCAAAGAATCTAGTGAGTGTCCAGGTTGGTGCATCCAAATTCTAATTTTGTTTATACCATTTTAAAGTGCATTAAACAGAGAATACAGAGGTGCAATTATTTTGCTAGCAACGCCTTTTAACAGGTGCTCCAAGTTTCGCCTGGTAGGCGGTAAGAGGGACAGAGGCAGGCGATATTTGGAACCGCTCTGGATTTCACTGGAAATTTCAATTTTTCTAATTCAGCTACATAACTTAAAATGGTACTGGTTTTGGAGCTGGTTGATCTCAGGGTACCAAAGGAAATAGTTCTTACTGATGTTCTTTGAGTTTCCAGCCTAATCAGAAACTAAAAGAATGGATGAAATGTCGAAAAAATGTTAGAGTAGGCAATATTTGGGACACCTACCCAAGTTTCTCCCTAGGAAAAATAAAATCTCATAGCAAACTCAAACAGAAAACTAGTCTCATTTTACAGAGACAGTTTTATACATATGCGAACTGTAATGAACAAGAAATGTAAGTTTCGATTACGGTTGAAATAAAAAAGCAAATATAGTTTAATAATTTTATTAAAGAAACAACTCGGATTAAGACTTATTTTTTACGGAGTAGATGCATAGGACACGTTGTTGCTTAGGGCGGTTGAACTACCACGTCATGTCCAAATCCTGTAATCGTATAATATGGGCAGCTACTTCATGTTCCACTTGCTAAAGGGAAGAATTTTGTTTAGTTGTCCAGATTAAAAGGAAATCTGATTATATCTGTAGAAATTTTCCAGACTTTCCACGTGAGTCTGAATTTTCGATAACGTTTTCCAACTTTGGTGTTGTTACGTAATCATGTAACTTTGACGCACCAGCATGAAATCCGTGGAATGAGACCAACAAAGGCTAAACTCGACTCTATAATTTAATCTCATCGACAGTGGGGTTTACAAAAGGTTTATCAGGCGTGCTCTGTGGTCTTAGAGACATCATCGCACGTTCCGTTAGCCGTCGCCTCCACCTTCTCGTTGATGCAGAGCCATGGCACCCGATTTTGCAGCTCTTGGCGGTACTTCGGGTGGTTGATGGCGTAGAAGAAAGGGTCGAAGCAAGCCGATGCCTTCAGAGTCAGGGCAGGGATCATGGACAGGACCGGAGTGATTCGCCGAAGTTTGGGGTCTGAGAAGCCCGCCATGAAGGCGACCGTGATGTAAGGGACCCAGGAAAACAGGAAGAGAACTATCACGTAAAAGGCCGTCTTGGCGATGCGTAGTTCGGCTGAGGAGTTCTTGAGCGCCGCATTGGATCGGAAGCTGTCCACATTCATTTTTCGAGCCTGCGGAGAGATAAATGAGAGAAATGGAAATACGGATGACCCCCATAACCAAAAGCGATGCTAGTGAGCTGAGTCCTCTTTAATAACCTCTTCATCCCTCCCCTGATAGGATTCAAAATGTTTTTTCTGCGCTTTAGGTACTTTTCCTGGGGACAATCACACCTGGGGAAAAAGTGCCAGAATTAAAAAAGGCCCTTATAGCGAAATGCCGTATAAAGAGCGGCCGTATAGCGAGGTATAGGTGTATTCACTATTTTGTTATAAAGAATTCTTTGTCACAAAACAAGCGCTTTCTCTTAAATTATCCTTACCATTTGTGAAAAAGAGATTACTAGTTCTTATATTTTTTAAACTTTCATTTTTAAGTGGAACACTGAACTCCAAAATATCTGGAAAAAATACCAGTAATTATATAAAGAAAGTTGTACTTGAAATTTCTCCTTATTTAATTACTGGCGTGACGCATAATTGGGGTTTCTGCATGGCTGAAAGCAATGCTAAATTCCTGCTCTTTTCTTAGATTTCATGAAGAAAAAAGAGACTGAGATTAGCTCTAAATGTACTTATTTGGCTTGACAAGCGATATCGTGGCTAAAATTAACAGAATATGACTAGGGAATTGAAATGTAACGGAAAAGCAATCTGTAAAATATCCATGTTTCGTTATAATGCTATGAGCTAAGAATTTCCCCCATTCCATATACTGTTGCACAAGTAATAATTACGCAATATACATATGTATGAATGAATATACTTTTACCAAGCTCTAATAAAATCCTTTTACGTTACGGATTCTTGCGAAATAAGTACTCAAATTTGCTGAGAATAAAACATTTTTTTAATATTGTTCTAGAAAAATCTCTAGCAGATGCAATAGTAAAGGTTTAGGACAAAGAAAAGTTTTCAGACATAACATGACATCAACTGAATTGTCGTTGTCACGAAATACGTTTGATAATATGAGGAAATATTTGAGGGTGGTGTTGACCCTTCTCTGACATTTCGGTTAAGAAGCGGTGCTTTTATTAGGCAGTGTTGATAACTTATGATTACACAGAAAGAATGCGAAATAAATTTGTTTACATTACCAAAGAATAAACAATATTTTAGACAATCCGTGACTAAAATTTAAAATATTGATAACTATTGCTTTGATGAATAAATTAAACGAAAAGGAGAAGCTGCCTATTCAATTTCTAATCAGACTCCCAGTCAAACGTTACCGAATCAAATTTGAAGTTGTTTCGTCTTTTTCTTTGTACAGTAAAACCTTGTTTATCCGGATCAAATTTGTAGACGTTTTTATTTCATGTTCACATTAGATAATAATTTTAACTATGATAGCATGAACGTAACTATAAGTACGCCAACTATTCGCTTTTTAGTTTGATTCAACGTACAGTCCCTGCATAAATTATACGATAAATTATGGGAATAAAATTCTTTTTGTTTAGTTTAAGAAAGCTTTGCGAGACTTACCAATTTTTTCTTAAGAAATTATGTGAAACGTTATTTTTATATTTAATATCTTGTAAACAATATGTAATTTTGTTACAAAACATAGTTTTTTATCTTAATAAACGGTAAGGCCGTCTGCACACGGGGCAACTCAAAAGAAACTGATAACTGACTCGAATCACAAACCAGTCCGTGTTGAGTCGTAACCTATGTAATTGAATGGAGCCACGCACACGGCGCAACTGGTTACAAACTGGTTACTGGTTACTGGTTACTGGTTACAAACTGGTTACTGGCGCAACGGGTTTGTAACCAGTTGCGCCGTGTGCGTGGCTCCATTCAATTACATAGGTTACGACTCAACACGGACTGGTTTGTGATTCGAGTCAGTTATCAGTTTCTTTTGAGTTGCTCCGTGTGCAGACGGTCTTAGTCTGCTTAGTTAAGGATTTTGTTTAGCTTATTTCCCATATTCCCCGGATTATACGGATTGCCTATGGTCCCAGTTAGTCCGGATGAACGCCCTTTTTCTGTTCTTGCTGCCTCTTTTCAAGAAAGTGTGGGTCTTGAATTTTGCATGCAGTATCTCTCTCGCCACCGTATAAGTTTGGGAGTGAATTAATTTCCTCTCGCTTAGCATATCATAACGTATGAGAGTCTTTTTTAAATTTTTCAAACACCTCAGAAAACCTTCACAATGTTTCCCAACCCAAGTCTAGTCTGCGATTTTTAAATAGATCCTTTAAAATTGTAAATTTTTCAGTTGCGCAAATTTAAACACTTCTTTGCTGTTTTTTTTCTGTTTACTTTTCAATAATATTCATCTTTTCTCTGATCAACTCATCTGCCACTTCACAATTGAAGACTTGAGGCGTAGCAAGTTAGAGGTCTTATTCTAGTTTATACCTTAAGACAGTGGTTCTTAACCGGGGATGCGTGCACCCCTGGGGATGTGAAAGAGCATTTCTAGGGGTACGAGAGAAGGTTCTAAATATTCAATGAAAATTACTACCTAACCGCTTATGAGAAACATGCCTTTGTCTCTTCTCCCCCACTCAACAGTTATACCCCAACAACAGTCTAGGGGTACGAGACAACAGTCGAGGGGTTATGTTGCAACAGTCGAGGGGTAACATTTTTAGGGGTACGAGAGAAGGTTCTAAATATTTAATGAAAATTACCACCTAACCGCTTATGAGAAACATGCCTTTGTCTCTTCTCCCCCACTCAACAGTTATACCCCAACAACAGTCTAGGGGTACGAGACAACAGTCGAGGGGTTATGTTGCAACAGTCGAGGGGTAACATTTTTAGGGGTACGAGAGAAGGTTCTAAATATTTAATGAAAATTACCACCTAACCGCTTATGAGAAACATGCCTTTGTCTCTTCTCCCCCACTCAACAGTTATACCCCAACAACAGTCTAGGGGTACGAGACAACAGTCGAGGGGTTATGTTGCAACAGTCGAGGGGTAACATTTCTAGGGGTACGAGAGAAGGTTCTAAATATTTAATGAAAATTACCACCTAACCGCTTATGAGAAACATGCTTTTTTCTCTTCTCCCTCACTCAACAGTTATACCCGAAATACCAGTATATACAACAGAATGAATACCAGTATATACAACAGAAAAAAATACTCCAACAATTATACCCGAAATTAAATTATACCTCCACTAACTAAGTGAATCATTTGATGGATACTTTTTCACGGGAAATATAAGCAAAATTAATAAATGGATACTCAATCCATTTTTGTTTGACATAAATTCAATGGACTACAGCGTTTTATTAAAAGACGATGTAATCGCAATAAGAGCTAATGCACGTACTGAAATGGAATTTGAAAAACTGGACTTAAATCAGTTCTGGTGTACGCAGTTAGAACTATATCCAGAATTGGCAAAATCAGCATTAGAAGCACTTTTACCATTTGCCACCACCAGGGCCGCTCCTAGGGTAGCTCCCTCCCGTGAGCGAGAATAATTTTGCCCCCCCCCCTCATACCGTATGGATTGATTGAAATTTCTCTGAAATATTTTTACCTTAAATGAAACAACGAATTACAGAAAATATTATAAATTCAGTTTATTTTTTAATTTTACAACCTAACATAATAATTATTAATGTATTGATATAATAACCAAATGAATACCTTATATTAAATGCATACAACACATACCTATTAATACATATACTTAATAAGTCAGTCAAAAAGCTTAAATAATCTTTGCTTTTCTTGCATTTTTTAATGCAAATTCTGTTATAATATCTGATCATCTATACTTTCCGAAATGTCCTTTTCGATACTAATAATAGATAAGTCTGAAAGCCTTTCTTGTCCCATTGTTGATCTCAAATAATTTTTTATTATTTTAAGTTTTGAAAAGCTTCTTTCCCTCGCTAGCCACAGTCACAGGTAAAGTTAAAAAAATTCGTATGGCAATCACTAAATTTGGAAACAGATAGATGAGGTTATTTGTAAATAAGTATTGAATCACATTTAACGCGTTCATTTCAGGGGAAATATAGGGTGCAACGTTGTCAATTTCATCGCATAAATCTTCAGCTATAATATCTTTTTCATTTTTAAATGGATCATATAACATACTTTCCACAGATTTACATTTTGTAGACCTATTTGATTTACATGTTTTAAGGAAATCTGATATTGAAATAAATCCCAAAAAATGCTCCCTAATTTCTATTTTCTTTGATTTATTATTCAATAGAAACCTGACAAAAACCGCCCGCACCGACGGGATGCCGGCAATGCGACGTGATTTGATGGGATGATGGGTTAAAAGTGTTAAAACATAAACAAACAATGTTTTTCCAAATGGTTGCGACGTGCAGTAGCGTTTTAAAAACCAAAGTGGTTTTGTTTATTTCCAGTTATACTTGCAAAATGCATTTTTAACTCTAAGTTGTTACCTAGCATAATGATAATATTTTTATATTGATTATTTTACTAATAAATTAGTTTTAAGTTTTTTTAACTGGGCGGCTGACTTGCTGCTCCCCCCCCCTTGACTTGCCGTCCGTGTGCCCTGCACCCCTGACATCCACGGGTTGGAACGGCCCTGGCCACCACTTACCTTTGTGAAATGAGTTTTTGATCACTTTTGCACATCAAAACAAAAGCCAGGCATCTGATGACTTACTCGTGGCTCTTTCAAAAAAAAGATCCTCGTTTAAAAAGGATAATTATGAACAAATAAAAACAACGTTGCCATTAAAAATGTAGATTTATTTTATATGTAATAATATAGTATGTATTGTAAATGTATTAATTTTGTTATTCAATAAATAAATTATTTTGCAATAAGTGTCTTTTCCTAAATAAAAAATAGAAACACATTTTTCAAGGGGGTGCGAGAACTTATTCTCAGATTCAAGGGGGTGTTGACAATTAAAAAGGTTAAGAACCACTGCCTTAAGATGATAAATCTTGCAATTTTAAAAACTCATGATTTATAAATAAAAGGACGGTATGCGTATAATGATAATGGAACTACAAAATCTTTGTCTCTATTCTTCAACTTCCGACTCCTAGGATCTCAGAATAGTGACATTTAACACAGAAAGAGTTATATAAGAAATTTAGCACCAATAGAGGAGAAGGTGGGATTATGAACCCTGCATTTATTATGGACCCCCTTAATATCTGCCCTATGCGCAGGTGCAGCCGCTAATTATAGCTATGATCTAGAGCCCCTAGGAGGCTGCAATGGATAGTCCAGGTCATTGATCCCAGTTCACTCGAGAATGACGTCCTGTGACCAATTGTTTGTTTTTCGAGTTTTCAAACCTTTTCCGAGGAAAGTAAAAGTGAATATTTTACATATCTACTACTATGTTTTGTAAACACTGATTCCTGTGCCTTATTCTACACGACATGAAGTTCCTTTTGAGCTAGTTCGAAATTAAATTCGATGTAACTCATAATGTGAAAAACGAGTTTGTTTCCAAGATGGCGTTGTTTGAAATATGGACCCCATGGGTGCTGGTATTATGGACCCGGGTCCATATTACCAAGAACCGGTTTCGATAATGTAATAATGTTTCCGTGAGAAAATGCAATACCACAGATGATTTCATTGTGATATATTTTATTTTCATGTTTTGCAATCCTTTTTGGTTATGATGGAAGCTAAGAATGCAAGTTGAGAAGAAATCTCCCGCTAGCGAGGAGGCTGTAGTGCTCAGAACAAGTTGGGATAGGGTGAAGATGGTTGAGGCTACCCAGAAGCTAAGATGCAGAGAAATTGGACTAAAGGAGGCTGCAAGAGTGTTTGGTGCATCAAGAATAACTTTGAGATTATTGGCTTCACAAGTGGATAACTTGTGGTGCAGATTTGGTTATACAAAAACTAGGGTTTGGTTTTGATTTGGAGCGCTACGGTCAACTTTTGTTATACAAGGGATAATTAGACCGAGACCTACAGTTAAAAGCCGATTCCGAACGGCTACAAACATCCATGCCATCAATGGAACTCGAACCTACAGGATCTGAACCAAATGCCAGTTCCCCAGCCATTCGGTTATCACCTGGCACAAAAACTAGGGATGAAGCCTGTTTTACTAGATTACACTGAAAAAGAGTTAGTGGCCTATTTGCTAGAGATGTAGTCAGTATTTCACAGTCTCACTCGACAAGATGTGAGGAAATTGGCGTTCCAATTGGCTGAACGCAATAATATCTCCCACACTTTCATAAACGAAGCCGCAGGGAGAGACTGGCTAAAGCGATTCCTCACTCGTCAGACAAATTTCGATCAGAAAACCTACAGGGACGTCATATGCACATCCAGAAGGATTCACCCGTGAGAAGATGGCTGGGTTAATTTTATTTGCTGGAAGGCTTGTGTTCTGGGAATCATTTCCAGGATCTTCAACGTAGATGAGACTGGTTTAAGTGTGGTTCAGTCAAAAGTTTCCCAAGTCATCGGGTTGAAGAGAAAACGTTAGGTGAGAGCTCTGACTACAGCTGAACGTGGTTCTCTGGTAACTGTGCATGAGAGCTGGGGGGAACATATTTTCCACCAATGATGATATTTCCTCGTAAAATCTTAACGGATCAGCTTATGAATGGAGCCCCATCCGGAGCAATTGCGAGAGCTCCGGGTGGGGCTACTCCGGATTGGGTGGATACAAGCCCATATGTTCACAGAGATGGCCCAGACCAGCAAGAAGCATCGTGCATCTTCTGCGAAGGTGCATTCAAATATGACACATGAGGAGAACTTTGGATTCGTTGTAGGATGACTCTACACTGGACTCATTCTGTGTGCACCGGAGCCGAAGCTGAGTTTTATATTTGCGACTTTTGACGCCAAAATTAAAGTTTTTTTTATATAGATAATATTTGATGAGCCAGCTGTTTAATAATATATTATCTTTCTTTCACTTTTTCATTTGAAAACTTTTCTCTTTTTGGTTTCAGGCTGTTTAATAAATAGATAAATGATTTTTTTGTTAAAATAGGTGGGGTCCATATTACCCTCCACTTTGGGTCACCTGCAAGTTTTGACTTTTTTCACTTATGTGACTGTATACATCATAAAATTTGATTTAATGGCAAATCCACTTAAGGATGTTTAGATGATGAGTTATGGAAGAGGTTAGAGCCCCAAAATATGAAAATCAGTCTTTGGTATGACCACAGTGAGCCAAAAACAAAAAGGGGGTCCATAGTCCCACCTTCTCCTCTACCAGTTTCTGTCAATCTATCATCATTGTATAAGAAATTGAAAAAGCACATGTGACATGATATGTGCGAATGTGGGACATTTCTGATAACAACATCCACGGTCACTCAGTCCATAATTTCCTACCATTTGATTCAGATAAGCATTAAATATTCCCAATGTCTGGAAACATGTAATCAAACTTCGCAGTTAACGATGATTACAGTATATTAGAATTAGCGGCTGTTTTCCCTGGGGTGGAAGTACCACTCACCTGTTCCTTGATTTGGTTTTCGTGATTTCTGACTGCGATAAATATTCGCGAGTAGCAGAAGAGCACTATGCTGATGGGAATGAACCATCCGAAAAACCAGGTGCCCACGATATAAGACCGGCCGTTGAAGTCGTGCATGAAGAAGTCGGCCGCGCAGCTAGTGAGAAATCCTTCCGGCACGAACCGGCTCCAGACGTGGAAAGCGGGGAGGAGTGCAAATGGCGTTATGTAGAGGTAAATGAGTACAAGCATGGTTATGGCTTTCGTCATAGTCATTCCCGATTTGCTGAAAGGATGCACTATGACTCTAAATCGATCGTAGGAGATGATTGCATTGCAGAATGCAGATCCAAGACCCGAATAGGCTCCTACAACTCCATACAGTGTGCAACCTGAAAAAAAATTAAAATTTGAAAGTTAGTTAACTGGTTAAGTTGCACTAAACAATAAACGACCAACTTGAATAGATATTACAGGTATATAAAGAACTAGCTGAAAACCCGCACTTTTGCTACGGAGTACATTCAAATTAAATACAATGGTCAATGTATGCATTTAATGCCAAAAAAATTATATATATATATATATATATATATATATATATATATATATATATATATATATAATAAATACGACGATCAATCAATGTATAAAATTGATGTAAAAAGGAACAAAAAAATATATTTATAACAAAAATCGTAAGGGATATTTTTATAGACAAAATAATGTAGAAGAAAATATTCAAATTAAATGTAATAGGACATACTAAAGATTATAGTACAGTTTGAGGAACATAATACCTTTTACTGTATTTTAATATTTTTTTGGATAATGTCCAATCGTCTGCCGCATTAGCAAGAAAAAAAATATTTTTTTGTCTATTTAGTTATGCACGTGACGATAAATTTATTGAAAGTACCAGAAAAAGATATCACGTGATCGGCATTTAATAAATTAAATTCTAAAAATTAATCTTTAAAAATTCAACAAAAATCAGAAAATGGAGGTAAAGATTCGAAAAAGATCTCATTTTAAAGGAATTTTTATGATCTTTCTCGTGCTATAAATTTTATAACCCTGCAATTATTATTTTAAATGCAAACTTTAAAAAGTTACAAAAACAGCTTAAAAATTTAATTTTAAAATATCTAAGAAGAATTTTTCAAAAATCTTTCTTATTGCACCCCTACACTATAAGAAGAATCGCCATGAAAATTTTCAGCCCTTTAGGTCCAGCGGTTTGGTCTATGCGTTGTATGTCAGTGAGTCAGTTACGGAACTGTTTTATATACTATATAGATTACCACCGACATCACCGGTTTGACCATTAATGGTTTCTGTTTTTAATTAAGAATTCTATGCGTCTGCAAATAAGCGCAGTAAGTAACAGCAGATGTTCCTATATCTACTACTACCCTTTGATATCTTTTTTTGAGCTGTAAAGATCAAATCGTAAACCAGAAAAAAACAGTCGTTTTACTGAACTCTAATCTAATAGCTCTCATATATTTTGTAATTTCCACAGATACAAGACCACAATCAGGATTTATCTGCAGTTATCAAGATTGATAACCACGAAGCATGCGCTGTGTAGTTATTTAGACTCACAGTTGGCGAATGGTCACCATGGAGAACCCATGTTGTTGTTGTTGTTGTTTCTTATGCCCCCTTGGCTGAAAGTTCCAGATCTGGTCCATATAGGCTACGGGCTGAAGTGTGCGGCTCCAGTTTTAAATAGCACCACACGGGTCGGAATCCATCTTGGCTATAGGAGAATCCATACATATCCATAGCAAGCTTCTAATAACTTTTTTAATTAAAGAATCAAAGCATCAGAGCTCAATCGCTTGTCTCTTATATGAGTCATTCACAAGCCAAACCAAAGTCCACTTTTGAAATTTTTTTAGTCCACTTTTGAAATATGGGTGTCAAAGCCCTTGATTGACTACTCACTTTATGCAATCATAATAAATTTTTTAAATAATAAGGATGAACACCACTCAATGACAATTTTTTTTTTTTTTTTTTTTGGGGGGGGGGGCGTCGAATAAGTCGTCACTTTTTTCAGAAGTCAATCCAGTTAAGTCCATACTCTCATGTAAACTGTTGCAACAATGCCATTCAAAAGCAGAAGCAAGTACTCGATGATGACGGTCAATCGTTGAGTGTTGTTTCATCACCACAAAATAAATGAGTCACTTAGGCCGTCTGCACACGGAGCAACTCAAAAGAAACTGATAACTGACTCCAATCACAAGCCAGGCCGTGATGAGTCGTAACCTATGTAATTGAATGGAGCCACGCACACGGCGCAACTGGTTACAAACCCGTCAGTCCGTGATGAGTCGTAACCTACGTAATTGAATGGATTCAATTCAATTACATAGGTTACGACGGGTTTGTAACCAGTTGCGCCGTGTGCGTGGCTCCATTCAATTACATAGGTTACGACTCATCACGGACTGGTTTGTGATTGGAGTCAGTTATCAGTTTCTTTTGAGTTGCTACGTGGGCAGACGGCCTTACAGTCTAACTGCTGAAGAAGTAGGTACTTGTGAATTATTAAACAATTATTTCAGTTTTTTACTGTAGTCAAAAAATAATTTGAAGCCTGAATTGGATATTATTACGTTTTTTTTTTCACTTGCCAAGTCTCTTAGTCACACAAAATAATAATGGCGATGACTCCAAGAACACTTTATCTTATAGATTTAATAAGTCGTCGGGTAAAAGCTCCATCTGCAATAATACATTTTACAATGTTTATTTGAATTTACACTGCCGACCATTAAACTTGCAACACCAGGAAGGACAGCAAATAACACAACTTTACTTCTCCTCGGTGCCTCCAGACACGGATACGTCCATCGTGATGCTGCGCGCAGAACCAGGACTCGTCTGAAAAGACGGCGCGGTGCCACTTCTGTATCCAGTTTTGTCGTTGGGCGTACCACTGTCGCCGCGCGTCTCTATGCTGCAGTTTCAGGGGGAAGCCGCAATAATGGTAGCCGTGCGGACAGTCCGTGCTGCTCCAGACGTCGTCGCACTGTCCGTGCGGATACTTGTCGTGCTGCGAACAAGCCCATTTCCCAATTCAAGGTCCGTGTTGTGGCTGTATGATCCTGCAAGGCCGACCTGACATGTCTGTTCTCTCGGGCGTCAGTGGCGGGAGGCCGTTGAGATTCTGCATTGTGTTCAGTATGACCCTCCTGAACCCATCGATTCCTTATTCGCATGACAATCGTTGGATTCCGACCAATGCGAGTAGCAATATCGCAGATCGATAAACCGCACTCTCGATAGACCACGATCGTGCCGCTGTCGAATTCTGACACGTGCTGGTAGTCGTTTCTCTTTCTTATACGAGGCATAACACGATCCTTTTCACAAACAACCAACATTCAAATGCGATTTCCGAATGATAAACCCGCTGCGTAACTTTCCTTTTATACAGAGTTGGAGATGCCGTTTCTTCCTCCTGCGTCGCTCGATTGCTCTTAAATGCTAATCATTTACATATCCCAGCATCTTCCTTTCATGTGAATTTGGCGTTTATATCATCCCACCTTCATGGTGTTGAAATTTTAATGGCCAGCAGTGTATATTTTCAGAGTATAATTTCAGGCAAGTGAGCGGCTCATATATCGCTCTCATTTTAGTCACAACTCTGATCTCTAAGCAAAAGAGAAGCATTTACGAGATATTTATGGAAATTTCCAAAAATTTCAGATAATGCATCATTTTCTACTCTTCACGCTTTGAGAATTTCGCCAAAGAGGACAATATGTTTAGGGACCCAGCCAAATTAATCAGACCATAATTTCTAATAATTCAATAAATTGCGGGTTGAAAGCATGGCTGGAGCAATAAAGTGAAAACTTTTAACTTAAAAGGAAATCGTGAGAAAACAAACACAATAAATTAAAAGAACTGCCTAAAAAGCACTAGATTTCTTGCATTTTAAACATGTTTTCCTTATGAAGATCAAATCTGAAAAAAAGGAAAGTCAAACGGGTAATTCTGAAAGTGGAGTGTTGAATTCTAGAGAAGTTATTCTAGTATGTATAAATCTGAAATTTAAATGGACTAGACACATATTGACCAAGTTTTGTTACATATAAGGGAGGTTAAGATATTCGACCATTTTATTAAAATAAATATTTCTTGACGAATTTTGTTTCAGATCAAAGTGATCAAAGGTAAAATCTAGGTTTAAATATATTCTCATGAAAGAAACGTACAATTTCTTGAGCCGGAAAACATTACATTTATTTCCAGTATGATAGCAAATGCTCAAAGAGGGTATTCGGGTGATGCCCATGTGTAGTTAAAAATACAAGACTGAACAACAGGTATTGTATAAAACAATACCTTTAAGCAAGCATAAATGAGCCCGTCAAAGGCCTGTTTTTACCTCTATAAAATGGGTAAATGCAAAACATGTTATGCCGATGGCTAAAAGGACTTACTTTTGGGTTACAAAAGTTTAATTTCTGATATATTTTCATATATATATATATATATATATATATATATATTGATTTTTATTAAACTGATACTACTAAGAGCCATCTGTAGATGTAGTCCGATCTATCAAGCGGATTTCCACCAAAGTTGATACAGGGACTAAGGACGACATGGGAAAGAGTTTCCGTGAAAATGGCGCTGTTGTTGTTGGCGTACCCGACAGTTTGCACAAAACGCAAATAAAACATCAAAATGCAAAAATTCGTGACTATGTAGTCGACAGAAGCGCCAGTAATTCGGGCTATAAAGATAAGGGGTGAATACCGAAGAAGTTGTAATAAGCAGACAAATGAATAACTAAAAAATTTCTCTAGAACACCGCTTTATGCAGCAAATCCACTTCTCCCCCCTTCAATGTGACCACCGTCCTGGTGGACGACACATTGCATCCTGGACACTACGCTCTCAATGGCCGAGCGTAACATGACACCAGGAATGTTCATCACAGTCCGGGATATGTTGGCGGCTTTAGGGCCGCCAAGTTAGAGACTCCACCAAGATACACCTTGGACTTTAAATAACCCCACAGAAAGATGTCACATGGGTTAGGTCCGGGTGGAAATGCAAGTGGAAAAAAGCGACCGATGACACTTTCTTCTGTAAAGTGATGGCGCAACAGATTCCGCACCGATCTTTATAGCCCAAAATACTGGCGCTGCTGTCGACTACGTAGTCATGAATTTGCATTTTGATGTTTTACTTGCGTTTTACGCAAATTCTCGAGTACGCCGACAACAGCGCCATATCTTTCCCCTATCGGCGACTTTTGGAACTTTTTTCATGGAAACTTTCCCATGTCGTCCTTAGTCCTTCTACCAATTTTGGTAGAATTCCGTCAGATAGATTGTGCTATAGGTGGCTCTGAGTAGTGTCAGTTTAATAAAAATCACCCAGTATATATATATATATATATATATATATATATATATATAGTATATACTACTGTGATCAAAAAATATACATCTATAGTAGATATCCTGTGCAAACTTCTGTCAAACATTTTTACAACTTCTATAAACATCTGGCAATAGTCAGGAATTTATTTCATTTTACCGTCTGAAAATAAATTAGTTTTTAATGAGATAAAAATTTTCACTCTGTAGATTTTTCGAAATGGCGAATTTTATTGAGAAAGAACAAGCATTAAATTTCGTTTTTGCAATGAAACGTATGCTACAAAAGCATTTGAAATGTTGCAAAAACTTTAAAAGACGACTGTTTATCAAAAACCATAGTATTTGATTGGCATAAAAAATTTGAAGATGGTAGAGAATCCGTCGTAGATGATCCGCGATCTGATAGACCATCCACTTCGATTAATGATCAAGATATCGATAAGGTCAGAGGATTGGTGTTTGGTGATCTTCATTTGACAATAAGAGACATCATTGAACAAGTTCCTATATCATTTGGTTCCTGTCAAGCAATTTTAAAAAATCATTTAGGCTTGCGACGCGTCGCTTCTCGAGTTGTTCCAAGAACTTTGAATTTGTTCCAAAAACAACGACGTGTTCAAGGTCCCGAGAGATCCTTCCTCAAGGTGATTCCGTGCTAAAACGCATTATTACAGGTGATGAAACTTGGATATACGCTTTTGATGCAGAAACAGCTCAACAATAAAGTGAATAGCGCTTGAAAGGGGAAGCAAGACAGAAAAGACCACGTCAAATTCTCTCAAAAATCCAGGTAATGTTGGCAGTTTTCTTTGATTGTCGCGGTGTTGTGCATTATGAATTCCTACCAACTGGCCAGACAGTCAATAAATATTACAGTGTTTTGCGCCGCTTGCGTGAAGCAATTCGTCGGAAACGGCCTGAATTGTGGCAGGAAAACTTATGGGTTTTGCACCACGATAATACGTCTTCTCACAGTGCAATTATTATTCGTGAGTTTTTAACCAAATGTTCAACAAATAAGGCTCCACAAGCTCCGTATTCACCTAATATGGTACCGTTTGACTTTTTCTTATTTCCACGGTTGAAATTGTCTCTTCGTGGTCACCGTTTTTATTCCATTAATTCGATAAAAGAAAATTATCTTCGAAATCTGAAGCGGTTTCACAAAAACGACTTTAACGCATGTTTTGATGATCGGAAAAAACGTTGGCAGAAGCGCATTGCAGTGGGAGGAAATTACTTTGGGGGAGGTGCAATAAAATTTAGCCAGTAAATTGATAACGTTTGTTTTATGACACCATTCCGGATACTTTTTGAACACGGTAGTATATATATATATATATATATATATATATATATATATATATATATATATATATATATATATATATATATATATATATATATATATGTATATATATATATATATATATATATATATATATATATATATATATATGTATATATATATATATATATATATATATATATATATATATATATATGTATATATATATATATATATATATATATATATATATATATATATATATGTATATATATATATATATAATATATATACACACACATACACAAAATCAAATCAAATAATTGTTCTGAATTTACAAAATGTGTTACGTTTTTCCAACGTACCAGACTTCTTACTGGTTGATATAAATGAAAATATATAATATAAATTAAATAAATTTATATATTAATGATATAAATGAAATATTGGGGTAAATATCGGTTTCAACTCACCTAAATTTCCGAAAACAGGCCCAAGCTGAAAAGAATTGTAAATGAAAACTGGAGTTTTAGCCATCATAAGTAGATCTGACATTGCAAGTCCAACAACAAACATATTTGCTGGTGTCCGCAAGTTTTTGGCTCTGAAAACAATGATATAAACCATTCATTAAAAAGGATGTCAGAAATACAGCTCATTTATATTTAAGTTCGAGTTTTAGTTTCTAAGCTTTTCATATCTGATTTGTATAGTTACAAGGTCACAAAATTATAAAATCGCAATAGGCTAAAAATGATCTATTAGTTATTACATGATTTTTTTATTATTATAACAATATTAACACCATTTTTATTAATAAAGCTGTAAGGAGCACATCTTAATTAGAAAAGGAATTCATTTTGCAAATATAGGCAGTTTCATTCAACCCAACGTCCGTGAACTATGGTCAGAGCATGGCACAACAAATAAGTAGTATGTTTGAGACGAAAAATTCCATATGCCGATTTTTCCTGTTTTTAACGGAAACTGGACAAAGTCTACTCAATCTTACTCAGTCTTCACTCAGTTTAAGAGATTCTTTACAATAAGTTTTCATATCGGGGATGACGTTTCCGGTTTCCCCTTTGCGAACTGTATTGATTGGAATTCGCCAGTCACCATTACAAATTTAGAGAAAACCTGCTTTTTGAATTTTGTTGAGTTCATCGCACTTATCAGTCATGCCATTCATGCTGCTAATGAGGATGAAGGTTTGGTCCATGACTGTCGTGTGCGCTGCTTTGTGCTGTAGAATAATTATCTAACTTAAGATGTATATTGCAGCATATAATGAATCAAGCATCGAAAAAGAGGAATCTTTGAAGAAGAATGGCTGGCAAAATTGCGAAACAGAAAGCAAAATAGTTCAGTTTATGTAATGGCTAAAGTTACTACAGACATCTGACTATATGTCCTTTATCTTGGAAGTACTGGAGAGCCTAAGTATTTGGAGATCGTAGCCTAATGGTCTAGTGTCAAAATAACCGACATTTTAAAATTGTCGGTTATTTGGCCGACAAAGCAATAAATAGGCATATGACTATAGATCGCTATTCGTTATATATATGCTAAAACTAGAGCATGAGCTAGAATCTTTCATAAAGTTTATTGTGAGATCAGATTCTATATAAAGGTACAAAGGATCGAGAACCTGTGTAAGGGCAAGATGTTGGGAGATGTCTGTAATCTCTTAGAAGCGTCAGAAGCTCTTGCTAAATCAAGATTCTACAACTGTGTCTTAGAATCTTGGGCGGTCGATAGCCAAATGGCTAGGACTCTGGGATTTCGGTATCAGAGTCTGTGTATTCGAGTCCCACTATTGGCATGGATATTTGTAGCCGTCCAGAATCGGCTTTAAGCAGTAGGTCCCGGTCTACAAGTAATTAGCTCTCTCGTAGCCAAAAAAAAAAAAAAAACGGCCGTAGCACTCTTAACCAACCAAAACTCTTAGAGTCTCGGCTTGTCTGAAGAAGGTGTCAAATAAGTGTACTCACACGAGGAAAATATAGATGACCATTCCGTTTCCGACACACGATACGACCATGAGGAGGATATAGAGAATGCCGAGCAGATAGTGCAAGTAAGGGGCTGGGGCCCGGAACTGCCTCCAGTAAGGGCTCACGTAAACATCGGGCGGGGCGTTCCAGCCATTGAACCGGGTCTCGTAGCACCAGGAAGGAGGACTTATGTCGTCCAGGAAGGCCGGATGAGATGAGGAGTTCAACATCTGCCAACGGTACTGAAAGAAAGAGGCAATTGACCTGGAATCATTAAAAACATTGGTAAAATGGAACTGTGCCCAGTAAAGAAAAATACTCTTAAACGTCTGGCTGGTGTAAGATTTGGTTAAAAACATTAGCAATATACTGTAAACATACATTTTACAATACCTGATCTGGAAGTGACTTCGGTCAAATCTGGATCATTTTTGATGCCATTACAAAGGAAAAATCTACTTTCTTGATGGCCAACCCACGATGTGGATTTGGTTTTAATGAAGATGGTATTTATAGATAAAACTTTTTATTATATGTTAAAAACTATTAAAAGGGGGAAGAAACATGAGTTATGCTCACTTTTTTTCTATTAACTCATGTTCCAGTCTGATCATCTCCGGACTTTTCCTTCTTCGATTATATTAACTCTTTTTTTATTTTTAATCATAAACTGTTCGCAATGTAATTCTACTAACAGCTGCTATAGTGAACTGTAGCGCGAGATTTCTATAAATAGATCACTTCCTGTATAGCGCGCATGCGCATTGATTTTCAACACTTCGATTCCCGCGTTAAGTAAATTTTTGTCACTTCGAAAGGGTGCTTCTTACTAAGAGCACATTCTATTTTCATTAAATGTTATTCTTAATATTAATTCTGTTGACTTTCGTTTCTTTTGTCGTTCGATTTAGAAACTTTTAACCACTGAACCTCATGTTGACTACTTCCATTTGGTGCATCGGCACTGGAAGTTTTGATTTGAAATAAATTCATTAGAATAAAACTCAGTTGGCGTTTTCGTTCCCTTGTGGTAGGTTTTGTTAGGCGAGAAATACTCGTACTTCGGTTGCGAAGAGCGACGCCATTGTGATTTCGTTTATGGATTAACACGGATTTGATGCCTTTCCAAGGTAAGAAGAATATTTTTATTAGATGCTCCAGAGCTCAATTATTTGAAACTATTAGAAGAGCTTGATTGAAGATTTGAAAAATTGTTGATTTAGTTGATATAACTGTAGAGATTTATTTAGTTTCTGAGTATAGAATTCCAATTTTATAGAAGTGTTGAAAAATTGTTGATTTAGTTGATATAACTGTAGAGATTTATTTAGTTTTTGAGTATAGAATTCTAATTTTATAGAAGTGTTGAAATGTTGAATATGAATATGAATATATAGTAGAATTTTGATTTATTGAATATTGTTGAAGTGTCACATAACTTGAGAGATGGATGAATTGTCGAAACAAAAAAAGATTAGAGGCGTTGTTCGCGCCGCAGTAACTAGATTTTTGAACAAACTCGAAAACGAATTTGATCAGTTAAATACTGAAGAGCTATTAGAACAGAATTTAATTCAACTTTTGGATTTAATTAAACAAATAAAAGATTTAGACAAGGCAGTTCAGTCTCTTATAACAGAAGAGAAAGAATTTGATTCTGAGATTAATTCTGCTGTTGATTATAATAGTAAACTGACATTGTGGAATGCAAAGCTTTCCGCACAACTGAAAATTATTTGTCGTAATGTTGATCGAAATATATCGGGTCAAGATGATGGTAGAACCAGCGAAAGCAGTGCTAATGGAGTTTCATCAATCTCTCAAAATCATTTGAAAACTGTTAAATTACCTAAATTGAATATTGATAAATATTATGGAGATCCTTGCAACTGGCTAGAGTTCTGGAATAAATTTCAGAACGCAATCAATAAAAACGAAACTTTATCACTTATTGATAAATTTAGTTATTTAAAATCTTTGTTAGGCGGTGTTGCCGCTAACGTAGTTAATGGATTCGCACTAACTGAAGAAAATTATAAAGAAGCCCTCTGCCTCTTAGAACAGAGATTCGGCAAAGATTTCCTGGTAATAAATGCCCACATGAACAGATTATTAAATTTATACCCTGTTAAAGATACAAATAATATAACTGGATTACGTAAACTTTATGACACCTGTGAGGTGCAAATTAGAAGTTTAGAATCACTCAACGTAACCTCTGGAATGTATGGCCATTTATTATACCCTATTTTAATAAAATTAATTCCAGAGGAGTTATCCTTAGCATTTAATAGAAAACGATTGGATCAAGAAATGAATCAATTTGATGTTTCAGAATTATTGAAATTTCTTAAAATCGAAATAGAATGTAGGGAATCTTCCATTTTGTTTCAAAATTCAAAAATTGAAAGAAAAAAACCAGTCAATCAGCATTCGGGTTCAAAATATCAACATAATTTTAGCTATAATAATTACAATGCTCGTGAGACGTCGCGAAATCAAAGTCGTCCTTTCATTTCATCTAATGTAGACAAAACAGTAGAATATTTAGCGCCAATTTCAGAAACGGCATGCCTCTACTGTAAAGCAACAAATCACAATTCTGAACATTGCAATAGCATAACTGTTGATGAAAAGAAGGAACTATTAAAGAAACAAGCGCGTTGCTTTCTGTGCTTACAGCAAAAACACAGAATAAAAGACTGTAGGAAAAAGGAAATGTGTGATATTTGTAATCATAAACATAATCGGTCTATTTGTTTTCAATTTGGCAAAACGATTGACGATAAAGTTGTTACCGCAGTTTCGCATTGCCAAGGAAATATTAAAAACAATTCGGTAGCAAAAAACCAGTCGGGAGTTTTATTGCAAACCTGTACTGCGATGATTAGATCTTCCTCAAACGAAGAAAAAGAACCTGTTAGGATTCTTTTAGATAATGGATCGATGAGAAGTTTTATTAATTGTACAATTTCTCAAAAATTAAAGCTTCCCGTAATAAGAACCGAAAAGCTTTCTGTTTATGCCTTTGGTGTTAAGGAAGCAACTCAAAAAATTTATGATGTTGTAAAAGTCCGTCTGGAAAATAGAGATGTGCCATCTTTGAACATTGAAATTGAAGCATTAGTTACAGACCAGATTTCGGCAGCTAACATACCAACCCCTGACCTAAACATATCTAAAAGCTATAAATATTTAAAAAATCTACAACTTGCAGATTCCTATAATTATAGAGACAATGAAATAGTTATTTTAGTTGGATCAGATTTCTATTTTAACATAGTAAGTGGCAGAATTAAACGATTAGATGATAAACTTGTAGCTTCAGAAACACTGTTTGGTTGGTGCCTTCTGGGAAGAGGGAGTGTAAATCATGAGTTGGTTAGTATGAAAGTTGTAGTTGAAGAGAAGACCATTTGTGATCAGTTGAAAGAGTTCTTTGAACTCGAAGGCATTGGAATCAGTGCAGAAGCTGATGCCAAAGATGAAATTGAAGAGGAGATAATGAGAAATTTTAATGAAGGAATTTCATTTCAGAATAGACGCTACAAGGTCAAGTTACCATGGAAACCTGAAATGAAGCAGATGTTAGATGATAATAAAGAAGTTGCCAACAGGAGATTCCAAACGCTTAAGAAATCATTCATTAATGATCCTTTATTTTTTACAGAATACCGAAAAGTTCTCGATGACTATAGGAAAGAAAATATCATAGAACCTGTAGAGAGGGGAGCGAAAGAAGTGAACTGTTTCTATCTCCCACACAGAGCTGTAATTAGAAATGACAAGAGTACTAGTCGTCTGCGCATCGTTTTCGATGCCTCCTCTCATGGAAAAGGAAAAATTTCTTTAAACGATTGTTTGTATGCTGGTTTAAACTTATTACCTGATCTCTTTAATCTTTTATTAAGATTTAGAACGAACCCCATAGCCATTACTTCGGACGTCAAGGCAGCTTTTCTGCAAATAGAAATAGATGAGGAAGACAGAGACTTTACAAGATTTCTTTGGAGCGAAAGCCACATAGCAGACGAGAACCTTCAAGAATACCGATTGACACGAGTTTTGTTCGGGGTCACATCCAGCCCATTCCTGTTGAACGCTACAATTAAATACCATCAGAAGGGGTATGTAGAAATCCTTCCTCATACTTGTCAGTTGTTGCATGATTGTCTATATGTCGACGATTATATTTTCGGTGAAAAGACTGTTGACATAGCACTTACTACGTGCCTACAAAGTCATGATATTTTTAAAGAAGCCAGTATGTATTTAAGAAAATGGAGAACTAATTCTCCAGAATTATTAGCTAAATTAAAAGCGCTTGGATTTGAAGTTGAGGACTTTGAGGACTCTTTTGACAAACCTTTAGTTCCTTCAAAAGTTCTGGGAGTTGGATGGAATCCTAAAAACGATGTGTTTTATTTTGATACTCAAAATATTGAAAAATGCCTGTTTAAAGGGAACGAGACTAAAAGATATGTACTGCAAATTGCCGGTCGAATATTTGATCCAATCGGTCTTTTAGGTCCGTTCACAATTCGTATCAAATGCTTACTACAAGAGATATGGTGCCTTGGGTTAGATTGGGATGAGAACATACCAAAACAGACTGCTATGATTTTTAAAGAATGGTGTGATGACATAAAAAAGTTAAGTGAAATTCGTGTACCCCGTTACTATTTTGCACATGCCTTAAATCAAGACATTGACAATATTCAGTTGCATTTCTTTGCGGATGCATCTATCAAAGCATACGGGACAGTTGCTTATTTGCGTGCAAAATTGAAAGACAACACCGTTGTGATTAGTTTTGTTGCATCTAAAGGAAGGGTAGCCCCCTTGAAGACTTTATCCTTACCAAGACTCGAGCTAATGGGAGCCCTGTTGTCAGCACGGTTAAGCGACAAAATAATTAAAGGTTTAGAGTTTCCGGTTTCCAAATTTTTTTGGACGGATTCATCCATTACATATTTTTGGATAAAGGGCTCACCTGACAGATTTAAAGTTTTCGTAAAAAATAGGATAAAGGAAATTCACAAATACACTAATCCAACTCAATGGGCTCATTGCCCTGGGAAAAAAAATCCGGCGGATTTGATTTCACGTGGACTCGCTGTGTCTGAATTAAAAAACAGTGATTTGTGGTGGCAAGGACCATCTTGGTTAAAACAAGACGAATCCACCTGGCCTAAGAACTTAGAACCATCTAAGGATTTAAAATGTGAAAAGAACCAACAGACACTTGAAATTAAAACAGTTACAGCTTTAAATACAAACGTTTTAGATAAGAATCAGGACTTTGATAGTTTTATAACTAAATATTCCTCTTTTTCCAAATTGATTAGAGTAACTGCTTACTTAATTAGATTTAGTAATAATTGTAAACTTAAGCAAATGGATAGAAAAAAGGACAACTTAAGTGCAACTGAGTTACAAAATGCCACAAATGTTTTAATTAAGATAATACAAGCTTCTGAATTCAGTACCGAAATTAAATGCTTGAAGAACAACCAACCTCTGCCAAGAAGTAGTAAGATTTTGTCGTTAAACGTTTTTATTGACGGGAACGGATTTTTAAAGGTTGGCGGACGATTGAAGTTTTCTGAACTACAAGAATCACAGAAACATCAAAAACTCTTACCTAAATCACATCACTTTACTCAGCTACTCATTAACTATTACCATATCAAATCTTTGCACTCTGGAACACTAACCACACTTTATTTGATTCGCCAACAATATTGGATACCCTCTGGTCAAGATAGGGTGCGAAGAGTCATTAGTAAATGCTTGACATGCTTTAGATCAAAAACTCAAACTATTAACCAAATAATGGGTGATCTGCCTAGAGACAGAATTGTACCTTCTAGACCTTTTGAAAAAGTAGGTCTTGATTTCGCTGGACCTATCTTAACTAAACCTAATCTAAAAAGATCCAGAGTTATAATAAAATCATACATCGTTATATTTATTTGCTTTTGTACAAAAGCAGTTCACTTTGAGGTCGTATCAGACTTAACGACTGAAGCATTCTTAGCTTCATTGCGAAGATTTGTGTCAAGACGTTCGAAACCATCTCTCATTTGGAGTGATAACGCCACCAATTTTAAAGGCGCTAAAAATATTTTGAATTCCTTATTTCAAATTTGCAAGTCTAACCCAGTACAGAATTTCAGCGCTGAAGAAGGCATTCAATGGACTTTCACACCACCTGCATCACCTCATTTTGGAGGCTTGTGGGAAGCCAACATAAAATCAATGAAGAGAATACTCCTGAAAATTGCAAAAACCACCATTTTAAATTTCGAGGAGTTAAATACAATAGTAGTTCAGATAGAGAGTATTCTTAACTCTCGTCCCCTGTGTCCAATGTCTGCGGACCCCAATGATCTACAGCCATTAACTCCAGGGCATTTCTTAATTGGTGCCCCTATTACGTCGTTTCCTGAACCTCATACTGCTCCAGATTCCTTTTCTCCTTCCTCTAGGTGGGGCTTGATTCAAGAGATGAGGAAAAAGTTTTGGGACAGATGGACCACAGAATATTTAAACCAGCTGCAGACAAGACCGAAGTGGACCCAAAGACGACAAAACCTAGAGGTAGACCAACTTGTACTGCTAAAGGAGCCCTGCAAGACACCCTTGGAATGGAACCTTGCCAGAGTCATTGGAGTTCATCCTGGAGCTGACGGAGTGGTACGAGTACTGGACTTAAACATCTAAGGGAACCTTCCGCCGAGCGATCACGAAGGTTGTGCCCTTACCCATCAGTGAAGATGTTGGACAGCCGTCCAACGGTGGCCGGGATGTTCCAGTCTGATCATCTCCGGACTTTTCCTTCTTCGATTATATTAACTCTTTTTTTATTTTTAATCATAAACTGTTCGCAATGTAATTCTACTAACAGCTGCTATAGTGAACTGTAGCGCGAGATTTCTATAAATAGATCACTTCCTGTATAGCGCGCATGCGCATTGATTTTCAACACTTCGATTCCCGCGTTAAGTAAATTTTTGTCACTTCGAAAGGGTGCTTCTTACTAAGAGCACATTCTATTTTCATTAAATGTTATTCTTAATATTAATTCTGTTGACTTTCGTTTCTTTTGTCGTTCGATTTAGAAACTTTTAACCACTGAACCTCATGTTGACTACTTCCAACTCAGTAATTTTGATTGATTTACTTAATTAGAATACGTTTCTAAAATTTTACTTTATTTTCCAGCAATCATAACTTTTGCCTTAATTTTACCCCTGAAGAGTTACATTAACGTTTTTCATTTGAATTCGGATCATTTAGAGAAACAAAGAGATATTTTATCCCACATGTTTTGATTCTTAAACTTGTTTCATCTTGGAGTGATAAAATAAAATTATTAATATGTATATCCGTAAATAATATAATGAATCTCATAATGCTTATTCAAATGGAATTATCAAATTTTTAAATACATCGCAATATTTTATTTCCTTTCAGTGTAACTCGAACTATCGCTCTGTATTCATCAGACTATGTAAATGTAGATTGCATTATATTACAACTGTTTTAATGCGCTGTGTGTTTGTTGTATTTCCTTTTAGTCTATTTCAGACACACAAGCCTATGCAAAATTTTATTTAACCCATGCAAATACTTATCGTAATTCATGCGTGTAATCTTTATATTTCTATTAATGCAATTAAATGTCTTAAAACTCAGCAGACAGCTGGAAAACTAAACCACTTAAAGACAATCTCAATTTAGCGAATTGCATTGAATCAAGGATTTCATTCATAAACGCTACTTCTTAATTTAACCCAAAACTAAATGAAAGTCATTTCTAATTAAATTTAGGAACAGCTTTGACTTTTTTTATAATTGACCTAATTTAATTTTTTCCCATAAAAAAATGCTTTTTTAGTTTATACCTTGCAATTAATTTTAAAAAGGAATAATATATGTACTAGAGATGTTCAAGATGAATTGTGGGGGAGAAGATTTTTTTCTTCAAATTATTGTTATATTTTAGTTTAATTTCTTTATAGTTACTTTCCAATTAAATTAAGAAATAAATTAAAATTTTTACTGAAAATAAAAAATAATTCTTTAGGTAATACAAACTTGATTTTTTCGTTTTTCTAAAATTTTTAAAAGTTAAACTATTAAATGTAAAAGTTGCAAAATTTGTATATACTAGAGATTCTCGATTTAACAAACTGCGTTACAGTTATTTCTTAATTGAATAATAACTTTAATTTTTAAAAACTAATTTTTTAATTTATTTCATCACAAAGTGAAAAAATATTTCTTTCTCTAAATATAATAAATTGGTTACAGATCCTCTTTTTAACCACTTGCGATGAAAGAGCGACTTCCTTCGTTAAATAAAAGTAATTATTTTTTTATTTTTAATATAGAGTAAAAATATATAATATACGTACCAGACATGCTCAATATAACGAACTGAGTCGATGAAGTTTTTTATTTATTAATTAAAGCCATTTCTTTAATTCTTACTCAATCAAAGTTATTCCTTAATTAAATTAAAGAAAAAATTTAATCTTTTTTAAGGTCAAATTAAACAATAACTTTTTTAATTAAAGTTATTGCTTCATTTAATTGAGAAATCACTTTAACTTTTTTAGACTAAATTATTTAAATTCATTTCTTAACAAAATATGAGGTAAACAAAATGTATCGTTTATTTGCAAAGACATTTTAATTTACCCATAGTTAATTAAGACTGCATTTATTGATAAAACTTTTTATTATATGTTTAAATATTATTAAAAAAGGGAAAAAATGAGTTAAGCTTACTTTTCTTCCATTAACTCAATTATCGGAGAATTATTTTAAAACACTATCGATTGTACATCCTTTAATTCTTTTTCAAGATTCACTTATAATAATATAAAAGACTAGCTGAATACCCTTGCTTCGCTACGGAGTACATTCAAATTAAATACAACGGTCAATGTATGCAACTAATGCCAAAATATATATATGAGGCGTTGAAAGGCAAAGTGGTGTAAGTCAGTAAGTCAAGTGGTGTAAGTCCAAGGCGTTTTACTGCAAAAACTACAAAAAATTCCACTATTAATTGAACAAATTATAATTCATAATAATTATTATAACATTGCAAATAATAATTATCTGCAATTCCTCCATAAATTGAGCATGGAGATTACATTTTTGCCCTCAAATAAAAAAGTTGAAAAAGTGACTTACACCACTTTGCCTTTCACCGCCTCATATATATATATTTATAAAAAAATCGTAACGGATACTTTTATAGACAAAATAATGTAGAAGAAAATATTCAAATTAAATCTAATAGAACATACTAAAGAATATAGTACAGTTAATATAGTACAGTTTGAGGAACATTTTTTTTATTGTATTTTAATATTTTTTTTGGATAATGTCCAATCGTCTGCCGCATTAGCAAGAAAAAAATTTTTTGTCCATTTCTTTGTTATGCTCGTGACTCAAAATTAGTTTAAAGTATCACAAAAAGAAAAGAAACCACGTGATCAGCATTTAATAAATTAAATTCTAAAAATTAATCTTTAAAAATTCACCAAAAAATCAGAAAATGGAGGTAAAGATTCGAGAAAGATTTCATTTTAAAGGAATGTTTATGATCTTTCTCGCGATATAAATTTCATAACCCTCAGATTATTATTATAAATGCAAATTTTAAAGAATCTTACAAAAACATCTTAAAAATTTAATTTAAAAAAATCTAAGAATTTTTCAAAAATCTTTCTTAGTGCACCCCTACACTATAAGAAGAATTGCCATGCAAAATTTCAGCCCTTTAGGTCCAGCTGTTTGGTCTGTGCGTTATATGTCAGTCAGTTAGTCACTTACGGAACTGTTTAATATACAGTGGAATCTCGATCGATCGTTTTCAGATCCATCGTTTTTCCGAATGTGTCGTTCATTTTATCCAGTCCCAGCGATCCTATTGCTTTGTTATGTTTCCGCATCTATCGTTTTCCCGCATTTATCGTTCATTTCAATCGGTCCCTTGAAAAACGATAGATCGAGATTCCACTGTATATAGATTATATCCTGTACATTTCTTTGAGCATTTTTGAACGTCAGTAAGCATTTAATTCATACTGATTTATCGAGCGAAATTCCATAGGACGCAGTTATACTTTTATGTAGCAATCCATATACTGAAAAATAAAACAGTCTGATTATATTTCGCATTCAAAGAATAGCAAAAAATTGCTGGAAAAATTGTGGAAAATAATCTATTAAAAAATTCCGCAAAGATGCATAATAGCTACTCATTCGAGAAAACGAAATTATTTGCCGGACCTCCCAGGAGAATTAACGAAAATGTTGTTCCGGATTTAGAAATTTGTTGCATTGTTGCTGAAATTGCGTTACTGGCATAACAATAAAACAAAATGTCGACTTACATTTAAATTTCAACAAGTGATCACTAAATCTTTTTTGCTGCACTTGGGTAAACCACATTTATCCTACGATGTATGAGATGTTCTGACAAGCGTAGTAAAGTAGCGGGGATTTCTCGAAGAGCTGATTTTTCCCCCCTGTTGATCTCATAAGCAAAAAGGGAAGCCTTATGCGTGCCCAATCGCGTGTCATATAAAGTGGCACTAGCGATATTTTAATTTGCTTTGCTTTATTTTTTGGCCAATCACCAGCACGATTTGGGAAGCCAGAAATACGTAGTATGCCTCATTAATTCTCGGAAAAGGGACTAAAGGTAATAAATAGTTTGTAAATGAATTAGCCTATTGTGGTTTCTTAGTTGTAACCTCGCTTCTTAGAAGGCTTCCATGATGCAAAGCTTTACGTTGGATCTAAAGTATGATATTGTTGCTTCCGATTTAACAGGGATCCGACCGTGTCATCAAACCAGGATACTGTAGTTTAAAATGTTCAATATGACACTTGGAGCCGAATGTTCAGCAGAGAATGAGATTTTTCAAATCCATTGCAGAAATTGGTTCAAAGTGAGAGTTTTTCAACCTTATTATCTTAGAGCAGAAATTTTTTCAAAGCTGTAATTTAAATGAACTCCTATTTAGTGTTATTATGGACATTTTGAAATCCTTTTGACGTGTGATATCTTCATTTTATG
This sequence comes from Dolomedes plantarius, assembly GCA_907164885.2. Lineage (NCBI taxonomy): Eukaryota > Metazoa > Arthropoda > Arachnida > Araneae > Dolomedidae > Dolomedes > Dolomedes plantarius. Next base: position 47,389,833 of record OU015502.1, on the reverse strand, counting down.
TAATAGCTGAACAGATTAGATTACAAGCCCAAACACACCTATCTGACTACCATAAGTAAATGTTCATAAGAAATTTACCATAAGTAAATGTTCATAAGTAATTTACCATAAGTAATTGTTCCTTAATTAAATTAAAGAAAAAATTTAATGTTTTTTAAAGTCAAATTAAACAATAACTTTTTTAATTAAAGTTATTGCTTCATTTAATTGAGAAATCACTAACTTTTTTAGACTAAATTATTTAAATTCATTTCTTAACAAAATATGAGGTAAACAAAATGTATCGTTTATTTGCAAAGACATTTTAATTTACCCATAGTTAATTAAGAGTGCATTTATTGATAAAACTTTTTATTATATGTTTAAATATTATTAAAAACGGGAAAAAAAAGATGAGTTAAGCTTACTTCTTTTCCATTAACTCAGTAATCGGAGAATTATTTTTAAACACTATCGATTGTACATCCTTAAATTCTTTTTAAAGATTCACTTATAATAATATAAAAGATTAGATGAATACCCGTGCTTCGCTACGGGTACATTCAAATTAAATACAACGGTCAATGTATGCAATTAATGCCAATATATATATATATATATATATATATATATATATATATATATATATATATATATATATATATATATATATATATATATATATATATAGAAAAATCGTAACGGATATTTTTATAGACAAAATAATGTGGAAGAAAATATTCAAATTAAATCTAATAGAACATACTAAAGAATATAGTACAGTTAATATAATACAGTTTGAGGAACGTTTCTTTTATTGAATTTTAATATTTTTTTTGGATAATGCCCAATCGTCTACCGCATTAGCAAGAAAAAAAACCAGGAGAATTAATGAAAAGAATTAGCGAAATTAACGAAATGAATTAGCCTATTGTGGTTTCTTAGTTGTAACCTCGCTTCTTAGAAGGCTTCCATGATGCAAAGCATTACGTTGGATCTAAAGTATGATATTGTTTCTTCCGGTTTAACAGGGATCTGACCGTGTCATCAAACCAGGATACTGTAGTTTAAAATGTTCAATATGACACTTGGAGCCGAATGTTCAGCAGAGAATGAAATTTTTCAAATCGATGGCAGAAATTGGTTCAAAGTGAGAGTTTTTTTTACCTTATTATCTTAGAGCAGAATTTTTTTCAAAGCTGTAATTTAAATGAACTCCTATTTAGTGTTATTATGAACATTTTGAAATCCTTTTAACGTGTGATATCTTCATTCTATGTAATAGCTGAACAGATTAAATTACAAGCCCAAACACACCTATCTGACTAACATAAGTAATTGTTCCTAGCAACTTTCTATAATGTTCTTTTTTAACATAACTTTTATTGAACATTGTCTGGCAGATTTGTATTCATAAGAATAACGTTTTCTATCTATTTCTTGTTTTTTTCTTTCTTTTATTGCTCACTTAATTTAAAAACTGAACTTGAGAAGTGAGGGATTTTTCATGATATGTTTTTTACAATTGTTCTCATATGTTGGAGAAAATTCCTCACTTATCTCAACTGAAACAAGCAGATTAAAATTATATGACATATATAACAACGTACTTCTTTGAGTGAGTCTTTTTGAGTTTTGTTTAATAACTCAGCATTTTAGATGATGTACCAGAACATCTAAGTTTAACAAATATCGTAACGTGAAATATTTATAGCCATATGTCCTTATGAGCTTTTTTATATTTCAAGCTAATGTATAACATAAATAGTTTAGTTCTCATCATACGTAACTTAGATAAATATCATATAATTTAAATTGTTTTTGTTTACTGATTTAAACTGCTCAGAATTGTTTATATTTCCAAGATATATCATAAATATGAACACTTAATTCTAGTTAACAAAGACATTACACAGAGGACATGTATGTGTATACGCTTATATTTATACACAAAAATATTTTTTTCATTAATGACAGTATATAGTGACTTTAGGTCTATGTTCTTGAAACTACATTTAGAACTAGAGAATAAATTTTTCTATAATTTAATACACTCATTAAGCCTGCTTAAAAGTGTGCATAGCTCATACTGAGTTACTCTTCTCTTGAAAAGGTATAAATCACATGTTAACTTTAATCAAGTTTTTTGTCCATTTAAAACAATATACATAATTAATAGACCAAAAATTAATTCATTTATTTTATTTTCGCAATGGCAACTTATACGAAGTACAGCTCTTAAAAGGATTAATATGATACTGTCATAAAAAAAATTTCAGGTAGTCTCTTCTAACGAAACTACAGCAGGTTATTAACGTGTAGGATTACTTATCGTTGCTTACTTTTTTTCCACATTTTGGTACTTTTCTGTTTAACTGTCTACTGCTTGCCCAAGCGATACAGACTGGGTTTGGCACGCTGCCAAAATTATAACTCGCGACGACGGACGTCTGAAATTTTGCTTTACCGCGGACCGTTATGGAGAACGTTATCCTACGTTAAAATAAATCTTTCATTTGACATTAATATTTCAAATAGAAATTGTTGTATGTGATTAGTAAATTATTGTAAGACATAAATTTCTGTGACATTAAGTAAAGTTGCATGGCTCTATTTTCTATCAGCAAAATATAAGTGACTTTTCTCTATTATTTTACAGGAAAATGGACTGAACAATGATGTAGCCAGAAAAAAACTATCTATGAGTGGCCTAAGTCCATATTTGGTTGATAAAAATGGGATTGCTTTGGAAAGACCCAAATTTTGGGGGAGGAGAGAAGTTATAGGCTTCCTTGTAGCTTACGTTTCTGGTAATGAAATTGAATTATGAGAACTTTTGCGGAGAAAATTCTAAGTTTAAAAATCATCGAAAAGGTCTGAATTTATAGACTGTTTATTGAGTTTCAAAGGTTACTGCCTTAGAAAAACTAAGTAGTTGCTTAACTAAGTAGTTGCTTAACATTGAAACCTCGTAATGCTAAACTTAAACGAGACTAGACTAGACTAAAAAAACAGCTATATGAGAAGTTTCACTGCTATGAAAGACTACAAGCTCTTGCCTGTGGAACTTCACTTCAGCATAGATCTCTATTCTTCAAGCAAAAAACGATCTGCGCTGACAATTACCTTTATAGGTTCTGGAATCTGATTTAATTTCTGTTTTCGATGTGCAATACATGTATGTAAGGATGTTACTTGCTGGATTTCAACTGTAAACTTCATATTTTTATATTTTTACTAGTGTTTGTATTAAATCATTAAAAAATCCTGAACAAAATTATTCGTATGGAAAACCGCACCAAAACCCTTTAAAGTATTCATATTTCAGTACAGTAGAAAGCCTCGTAAGCCCTCTGACACGTATAAAACCGAAGACCAGTACATCATGAATTTCAAGCAAAGTTAACAGCTTTCATTTTAGCTTACACAGCTTAAACCAAAATTAGTAAAACTACCAGCCATTGACTTGTAGCTGACTTTAGACCGGACTATAACTCTTTATTAACTGATTAATTACCCTTTGAAGTTTGTTTTCTGAAGGTTTCTTGACTCTCCATTTCGACCTTGGTGATATGGAAGGTGGGTGGCTGGATCATCTTATTGGTGGTCGGTGAATTTGAGACCTAAGCTGTGTGGAAAACAAATTCCAGGAAAAGCTCTTTTAATTAGTCTTGAATTTATACTAAGTCCTGTCCTTCACCTCCAGAATAGAATATCAAAAATATTTTGTTCCGGAGGACATGACAGTTGTTATAACTCACCAGACCATATGTTCCCCAAAAGTTATAAGCAATCAAAACATTATCAGGAAATATATTTGCCTCTGCTAAATTATCTATATAACTCTCAAAACGTTATAACGATTACTGAGAACTGTAGTCAGAAGGGGCGACTGACCAACTTCCATTCCCTGTGTACAAATACTTTCTAATCGGTATATTAAACTTTAAATACGTATGCCTATAGTCTTTATAACGTTTATGGGAGGAGGATTGTTAATGGAACAATTATGAAAAGAGGTTGAAGAAAATGGTGTATCTGGCTACGATGCAATAGCAAGCAGTGAGCAGATAGTTAATTACAGACGGAAAAGCGTGATGGAGCTAACTGACTGTAAGCAGTCACCCTGTAGAACATTCCAAAGACATCCTGTTTCTCTTATATTCAGATTTCTAATCGTCTAAAAGCATTTGAAAGATTATCAGAAGTGTATCAATATGACTCAATCATATGCAACTAAATTTTAGTAAAGAAGCGCTAGCTATAAGTTGTGGGATTAATTCAAATAGAAAAGTCAGTGCTTACCATTCTCGTGTTCAACGAAATGGTCGCTGTGCGGACTGCGCGAGGATCTTATTTGCGCATCAGTAGCGCTGATGTGAATTGAAAAGATTTTATGAGTTAATCCTAAGGTTTCAGGTTAGGCCGGGGCAGCATTTATGTCGGTAAGCCATTTAGTGTCTGCCATCATGTCAAAACTAGTATTTTTTTGTTCTGCCGAACAAAATTAGATTTAAATACCATTTTCTAACTTGTTGGAACTTTTTTTTTTTTTTGCAATATCACATTATAACGTTTCATAAAAATGTATTACGCGTTAAACCAGTCTTAGTAGTTATAGCTATTGAACAATTTCAGTTAGGACTGGGTAGACTAAAATCAAATTTCAACAAATTCAGTTATAATACTGTGCCAGGTATGCGACGTTTTACCTACATGTAACGTAAATAGAATTCCTTCCCCATGAGAAAGAAACTTACAGATGTCAAATTGCCCTTACGAAATATTCCATTTTTAAATTCTATTATTTCCCACATCACATGTGCTCAGCTGGGAAAATTGCTTCCTCTTGGTGCTGTTGAACTCTCTCACAGAAAGTGATTTAACGAAAACCTGGGTTTAGAGAGGGAAACTCTAATTTAGTAAGATTTCATTAGCGTTGTATTATTTCTGTCGACTTGCTTTATCAGTTCACAACCACCAAATTTCCTCCTATCAATCAGAGATTTCTAAAATGGACAGTCTGGCGGAAACTGATGACTCAATTTAACCGTCATTAAATTTGCAAAAGAGTGGTTTTGAGTTTGGAAACTACCTGTCTAACGACCAAACTACGACGACATCTGACACACCAGCTCCAGGAAATATTATTAATTGAATTGAAGATACCATCCGGGGAAGAATTTCTGAGTAAAAGGTGCCCAGTATTAACATTTCATGGCAACGTCGGCTCTTAGGGTTATATATATATACAGTGATTTCCGCTTATAAGAATCACGTTTGTTATTACTGTTTTTGATTCTTATAGCCAAAATTTAGGTTTTTGGACAGGCACACACAAATCTATATATACATATATTAGATAATTTACCATAAAATACTCTTTAATTTACGTTAGTTATCTTTTATTAAAATTATTTTTTATAATTTTAAATATACAACTTTATTTCTAGACTTATAAGTAGATACACATAATTATAGTAAGAGAAGAAAAGAATCCAATATTTGTTACAACATACCTTCTTAACAGTTTTAACATTTCGACTACAGGAAGGGAGCAAGAAAAAGTTTTCTTTGGTAGTTTGACGTAAGGAAGTTTTCAGGAGGCTTTTTATACCTCTTTTAATACTAATAGTCTCAGACGAAGATTCACCTTTTACGTTTCGCAGTTTGATAAGGTGCTGAATCTACTAATGTCACGTTTGCCTAAGTGATAGTGGACACTTTGCCGAAGATTTATGTGTTTCGGGATCCAGGAAGCCGCAAACAGGATGTCGGAGGTGGAAAAAAAGAGTCCCTATTTTTGTTTGTCAGTGGAGAAAAGTGAAATCGGACCCTGAAGGATAAAGATGCCCCTGGGTCAAGCTAATAGGACAGTGTAGTGCTAAAGCGTTTAAGAAGAAACTATTATGTTATATCTAACAAAGAAAGGGATGAATTTTATGACTATATTCCATCCCATCTTATCAATCTTTCTTTTTAAAAATAAAACGAACGTTGTGCCTTTTGAGGGTTTAAGCAGCTTTTTTGGAAAAATGAAAGGAAAGCGAAGAGTGTGAACTTATTCTTAAAACCGGTGGATGGATTCTTTAAAGCGAAAATTTGAACATGGAAATAATACATTTGTTTTTGTTTTCGCGATATAGATTCTTATAAACGGTTGATTCTTATAACCACTGATCACTATAAGCGGTGGTTACTGTATATATATAAGAAATAAACATCGTCTCATTTTAAATTTAAACTTATTTAGTATTAGGTCTACGATTATATAATTTTAGGCTATGAAAGAAAAAATATGCCGACCTTTTTTGGGAGAGGGCAATTGCCCCTACTGCCCCCCCCCCTTGAAGCCGCCATTGGTATCTATGTACCTTACAACCTATTACACAGTATCATGCCCATGGCAATTCAATATATTGTAAATATTATTGTCTGTATATATTATGCCTTAAGACTATTTCATAAAACTCTTTTGAGTTCCCAAGAGTTTGTCTTCGTGCGAAATAATTCCTAAGTGTACTAGTATATATATAATCATCTTTTTTACACTGCAGTTTCACCACCATCAGCTAAGGCTGTACTTGATATTGTTGGACGAGCATTGAACTCTAAGGAATATACGACATTGCTACATTTCACAGAGTACTTGAGTCTACGATGGAATTCAGAAGAAAAAAAAAATTCCCCAAATGTTGTCTCAAAATTCAGGTGCGGCTTATACACGCACGCGGCCTATACACAAATAAATACGGTATTCACAATCCCGGGAAATTAAAGAAGGGTTATTTTAGTACATTATAACATCCGTCATCAAATTAAAATCTTCTCAATAAATAAAAGAAACTGTTATTTTAAAAATCTTGTTTTATTTATGTATGTATATCGGGAGAAATTCACATGCAGTTTTTAATAAATTTTGTAGGTATTATTTTGGATAAAGATATCAGATTGCTTCTACACTGATCATCCGCATCGAGAGTACACTGGGCTTGTGTATCCGGTCTCGAACTAGAGCCTAGAACTGAAAGCCCGGACTCGCGGAAATAGCCAAAGTCTGGTCCCAAGACGAATATGTGACTGTCACTTGAGATCTGGAGTTCATCTTAAAATAAAAAATTATGAATTGAGGCAACCATATATATTTGCTGAGTTAAGGCTAAGGGGCTATAGGTAGTACCTCTACTGGGGTATTGGATTCGCTTTGCTCAATGTTAGCTTATGGAGAAAATGTTTCCAGGGATTATCAACATGGATTTAGAGATTCTATCTTTAAAGTAGGATTATGTTCCTTCATAACAGTCCTACGGAAAGGAAAATTTCAGACGCTAAAACCATCCGTCAGTCCGTCCGTCCTCGCGAGTTATAATTTTGGGAGCGCACCAAACTCAGTCTATAGCTTGGACAAGTTAAACAGAAAAGTACCAAGATGCATCAAAATTTTGACATACATATATGTATATATATATACATACGTACATATATATAGATACACATATACATACAAAAGAGGTAAGCAACGATAAGTAATCCTACGTTAATAACCTTCGGTAGTTTCGTTAGAAAAGACTACCTGACATTTTTAAAAATTTTTACTTTGGAATACAGAAAGAAATTTTCTGTCTGGGTATCTTTTTTATTCGTTAAAATAAATGCGAATAATATTTTGAAACTTGAATTATTGGGGGGGGGGGGGATGGTGTATACTGTGTTTTAAACGCACATCATTTCCTTTGGTGGACGACATTTCTAAAAGCAGAATAAAAAAATTTCTCTCTCTATTACGGAGTACAATTTTTAAAAAAAAACTCTCAATCCAAGTCATCAATCATTGGAAAAATTTTCTAATAAAATTCCTAATTTTTTATCCTGTTAAACGAAGATTTCGTCTAAAAAAATGAAAGAGAAATTTATTTTGGTCATTAATTTACCATGTGAATAGTATTCATTGACAGGTGAAAATGATCGAAATTTCTCATACTGGAACATCTGATTTTTGACCGTAGCCCAAACCCGTAACGAATTCCGAATTAAGTCGTAAACAAGGAGCTTTTTTTTTTTTTGAGGGCAATAAATCCAATTTGCGATAGAACGCGTACGAAAAGAGTTCTGCCCCGAAGATAACACTCCCGACTTTCTAAGGTATCCGAAATTCATCACGATAATCCATCATGAATGAAGGTCTTTAGATGTTCATTATCGATTGAGAGTCAAGGCAAGGGGAAAGAGATTCGCAAGTACACGGAATTCTAAGGCTTCCCATTCCAGAGATCACAGTTGCTGATGCTTTTAATCCCCGGCATACATTTGGACTTAAACATGTCGATCATGAATCGAACTAGGATGATAAAATTGGACAACATAACATATTTTTCTTTCGTAAACACTTCGATACCGGAAGTTCGAGACTTTAGAGCACAAATAATGTAAACATAGCACTTATAGCGCAGATTTAAACTAAGATTATTGTTGCTTTCTTCGACCTTTCGGTTTTTCAAAAGCAGTTAAGGCCTAACATGTAAAAAGGTAAAATCCTGTAAAGGTTTTCCCACTTTCTTACTTTTGTCAATTCAATTTTTACCTGAAATACGAAAAAAACTGAAATACGCCAGGAAATTGAACCAAGGGCCCTATGTTTTCCAGACACAGATGTGCTGGTCATTACCACCACAAAGTCATATATTGATATAATGAACTTCACCCCTCCCCCTCTTTAGAAAGACAAGATAGGTTCTAAAACACTCTGAAAAATTCAGTGTGATTGCCCCCCCCCCCCCCCGTAACGACAACGACTTAGGGCCTGCTGACATAGGAGTCCGTTGCGTTGCGTTAAGAAAAGATGACGTTGAGACGAAAATAAACCAATCATAGGCCTCCAAACGATTAGCAATGAAATTTTTAACGTCTATGATTGGTTTATTTTCGTCTCAACGTCATCTTTTCCTCAACGCTACGCAACGGACTCCTATGTGAACAAGCCCTTAGCCTCTCATTCTAAGTTTCATATTTTATCCTCACCTTAAAGCAACTATACTGACTGGGAATTCGAGCCAGCGCCGTCAGAACAGGTCATCACATCACCAAGCTACATCTCGATCGTCATAAATGTGGCACATTCTTCCCCGCCCAATAGAGAACGGGATACCTATTATATCGGTTACGTCTCTGCCACACACTCGGTCATAGGGTTTTCCTTTTATTAAAAAAAACTAGACCGGCTCTAAGATAAGATAATTCTAGAACGTCCCATATACTCTTTCTGGTCAATTCTTACACATATCTGTTATTTAACTTGTAGATATTAGGCCAATTTTTTTCGGTGTTTATTTAACCAGATTTTACCAATTCGGGTTTGCAGTTTGAACGATCTTGACGAGCACATACTTCAATATGATTTAAAGATGATTCAGGGACTGGGCTCTCCAATACGGCATTGTACCCACGGTCTCAAAGCTGTCAGTAAGAACCGGAACATTATCATATGGTTAACTAACTGTAAGGTTGAAAATCAAACCTTCTCCAAAGTTCTGCCACGACATTGGTGGTACATTGTTGTGCATGATATCCTAGTATTTCGCAGCATTCAGGGTTTTGTCGATATTATCCTGTGGGTTCAAACCAGACCATGAAAGCAGCCCCATAACATGACAATGCTGTCCACCAAATTTCATTACTTGGATTATACAGTCAGTAATGAATTATTGCGCTATTTGACACACCTAAGTACGGTCACCCGACTGATGGAGCAGAACTTTTATTTATCAGTCCATAGGATAGTAATCTACACTTCAGGGTTTCTGCTCCTTACAAGATGTAATACTAAGTTGATCTTCATGATCAACGATTTAAGAAAAGCTGAAAGACTATAATCTATGACATGATGAATACTTCGAACGATTCCTAAAATGAGAGTACTCGTATAACATTCTCACATTTGGTTTTTTTAACCTCGATGTTGTCAAATTACGATTTACTCATACCGTTCTGCGCAAAATTTTCTTGTATTTTGCATTTCTTTACTAGTTAAACATTATTCTCATCATTTTGCATATGTTACTGATTCAGTAGTCTTCCTCAATATTACGGTGTCCCGAATTGAGTACTTGTTATTGTGCTATCCCATGATAATTTTACATTCAAAGCCTTTTAGCTGAACGGGGTCTCTTGCATTCTCACTTTGGTCTTCATCTATTAAATGCATGTACATGTATTTACAGCTGATTTATAGATATATTGCATATGTAGATTATTTCTTATGATGAGGTAGTTTTTGCATATTAATGTGGTAGGTCAGTATATATTTGAAATTATAATGATTAAAAAATGTGAAGAAACTGACACCTTGAAAACTAAATCTGGACAGATGACAGGAAAAATGTTTTTAATTAAAAGTTAAGTCAGTAGTAAAATAGAGGCTGCAAGTCGAAGAATAAAGTTGCTGGTGGTCTATTCCACAAAAATAGACGTACAGCAAATCAGTTACCTTTGAAACTGAATTTGCTACCTATATAATTTTTTAATGGGTATCACAGGTGCTGTTTTAAATACCGAAACTAATTTTTAGAGCAAATTTATAAATTATTCTTAAGCAGTCTTTGGATAGTAAGTTTTTTTTGTGATAATATATAATGACAAAAAAATGTAATCCAATGTTTGCACAGCTCTTGATAAACTGCAGAGGTGGCTATTTCACAGTTACCATATACATTTTTCCCATACGGTGCCTCAAAAAAAAAGAAAAACTACGCAGCATTGACCTGTTCAAAATATTTCAGAATAACTCAAAAGCACCAGACGAGGGGTAGCAGCGGGGCGTTTCATGCTACAACGTTAAAAGAAATGGTCCTGCTGGTAGAGGACAGATAACCAGCAGCGGCCACTCCTCGCATCACTGTTGTAAATAAACCTTCGTCCGCGCAGCACATATCATGGACAACCTCCACAGAGCAGAGACAAGATACCAAAGGCCCACAGTAGAAGTAACAGACGGAAACGTTAATTTGGAATAGACACTTTAGGTTGAGCTAAAATATTCAAACTTGAACTTCGACGAGGCAGAAGAGAAATCAAAACAGGAAAGCGTCTGGAATTTTCATAGATTAAGAAATGCTGTCAACAACCACTGTCATAATGATACTAAAATAGGTTGTAATGGAACACAGAACGCATGAGCCAAAGAAGAACAAAACAAAAAAATTTGACGGTAGTGTGAACATAAATTTTGCAGTATATCCTTGGAACATACAAAAAATATTGTTAAAAAATGAAACGTGAAATAATTTTAAAATTTAAATAGAAATGATAAGAAGTCAAATGAAAAGGCGCAGTGTCCTGCAATAAGATCAAGAGGAACAAGAAAAAGCAGAAACCATGAAAAATGAAATTGGTTTCTCCCATGAGTCAAAATTAAACAAAGCAACTATAAATGCTTGAATAAATACCGAAACATGAAGAGAAGATAATTTAAAAAGTTTGGTGTTGCATCAATATGATACATAGGTAAAGTTGCAATTTTTCAAAGACCTGAAGTCTCGACTCTTTATTTCAGAAATTAAGAAACTTTCGATGCTGTACCATCGATGCTGTACATTCGATGCTGGGGTCTTCCTTATGTTCCCAACTTAAAATGCCTTGATTGTAAGACTAAACGTGGTAGAGTGCCTTGTTGAGATCTTATTTCAACTCTCTACCCAAAATCCAACCTTATATAATTTTTGAAAAGTTAAAAGGCCCCGGTCTTCACTAAAAATGTCCTATACCTCTATTCCCAACTTGAAGTAAGACAGAAAGAAATGAGGACTGAGTTTCTAGCTCTCAGTTCTGCATTTTGTCATTGTTCGAAAATTCTCTGTCTCTCTTTCTCCTATTTATCCATTTACTTTAATTTATTTTTGACCTTGCTTCAATAGTAGCTCTATTCCTTTCATTTTAAGGGACTTGAGTTCAGCCTTCGCTCATTCGCTTGTCTTCGCTTATTTTAGCTTAACTTATCTTTTAGTTTTAGTTCCCTGTCTCCTTCTACAGCTTATCGTCCCTCTCATTCACTTGTGTTGTTTTTTTTTCTTCTTCTTCTTCTTGTTATAAGTGGGATCAAGCTTATAAGAAACGTTTATTCTTGAACCTCCACACTGGAAAATTTCTGTTTGTAACATGAAGGTGAAAGACCTCCATGGTACAAACAAACCTTTCATACATGATACCCTCATTCAAAATCAAAAGTTTCATTTTCGGTTTTAACGGAAAGAAAGTCAAATCTTTGACATGAATTTTAGGAAATATTTTAGACTACAGAATCTTTCTCGTCTTTATTCAAAGCCTACTGTTATAAAAACAGCGGATTTTTACGGCTCAGAGTAAAGAGTTTTACCACATTTTTGTAAATTTTTAATATCAGAAACTTGCATTGTTTTGGATATTAGTTCCTTTGGAAGTAGCCAACCTGTAAAACAACTGCATCTAAGCGTAAAGTTATCTGTTTCCTGCATTGTTTATGTTTCAAGTTTTTAAAAGAGGTTAAAGGTTGTGCTCGGAGATAAACCGGTTGTCTTATTTATAGAAATGAATTGTTTAGCATTAATATCCGTTAATTCTAAGAGGAAAATAAAGGCAATTTTTTTCTATTCGTTTTCACAGTTCTCTTCTGCCTATTAATTGTTCTACATATCGTCTTAAATATGAATATTACTTTGCGTTTCCGTCTTGCTGCTATCCCAGTAAAATTTTTTCAGTGTTTTGAGTTGTCCTACTTTGTGATATGTATCATAATTTGCTTATGTAGCACTTGTTGTCTCGGCGAGAATTATTCTGCTGATCATAATATATCTTTGCGGGACTGTAAAGTGTTTGGACCAGGTTTAAATGCTAATTTCACGGTGCCAGTGAGATATTTTTTCATACAGCTCCAGGATTTGAAAAATCAAAGGTAAAAGTTTTTGTAAGATATCCATACCAATAACTTCAACTATATTTTAAGAAAATTTGAGATGGATTTTACAGTTTCACGGCAGTAACAGATCACAGAGCTGCGAATATAAGTTAGTTTGATATCTTCTGTAGATGTTGCTAGCACGGAACTTTGACATTTATCAAGTATTTTTGTATGTTTCGAGACATTTATTTTGAGCCCTGTGTTGCCGATTTTGTGCATTAAATAAAATGTAATTGCTTTCATCTGAGTGCTGTCAGCCTCATCACTGCAATTAGAAAACTAAGGTTTAACTCATTTGTTTAGTTTGTGTATAAGAAAACGATATTAAAATTTCTCTGCTCAAATGTTTATGATGCATACATCTTTTAAGTTTCTGTTGAAACAATTTCAGAGTAATTTAATATTAAAATTTCAAGTTGTTTATTGGCTAATAATGATTTTTAATCTTTAACAGTAAGAAATAGTTAAGAATTCTAAAGATTAAAAATCATTATTAGCCAGTAATAAATAGTTAAGAATTCTAAAGATTAAAAATCATTATTAAACAGTAAGAAATAGTTAAGAATTCTAAAGAAAATTTTTATGTCACATACAGCCATGTGTGACAGTTTCTGATTTCAATCAGCATTAATTCATTTATAAGTTTTTGGCATGAGTGTTATATGATGTTTGACGTGTGACCTACTTTAAGAAGTTTGTTAATTATGTAACTGATATTTTATGTGGTTATCTGTAATTATCATCTTTAATTTTCTTTATTTGATCTATACTTTAGGGTTTTCTATGCCACCATAATATGAGGTTTGGTTTATGTTTAGCATATCTAATGTTGAGCTTGTTTTTCATTTCATTCAGAATTCTTAACAATGATTATTCATACTGAATAGTTAACAAACATGTAAAATTGAATACATTTAATGGGTAGAATTGTAAAATATTTGATAATAAAAAGTATTTATATCATTTTAACTTATTATAGCTATGAATCTGAGCCTCAGAAACTTAGTATCCAAGTAAGTGGTCTAAAGCAGAAATGTAGAATATGGTACCAACTTCTTCATGTCAAAGATGGACTTTTTGTTGCTCGTTACAGACTTTATGAAACTTGTTTTGGTGTTAAAATAGATATCATATATGATGACCAGTGGGTTGCTGAAGCACCATATATCATCAAAGGTAAATTTAAATATCCTAAAATTTTGATTATATCAAAGAACAACATAAAATTTACTAAAAGAGAATTATGTAAGTGTATGCTTCAAAGTTATTTATCTGTAATTATTGTTTCTTTATAAAACACATAAATATAATTCTTGATATAATAAAATTTAACGCTTTAAATATTTTGTTAATACTAATAAAATAAGTTATTCAGTAATTGAGTACTGAACTTATATATTATATTGTTTCTGCTGTTTTTAAATGAAGGTCATGTAAGGTATTGTAATTTAAAGTCATATCTTTATCCTGAAAATTGCACATGGAAAGCAAATATTTCGGAATATAAAATAATGAGATTAAAATTTATATTATGTAAATTGTCTTATGGTTAGATTTTAAACTGTAATTTTGCATGTTTAATGTTTACTCTTCTTATTCATATATTTTTCTTTCATTAACAGTTTAAATTTTTTTTTCTTCTTGTGTATAGGTATATTATTTCATGAACAATGCTATTGTCCAAAACCTATGGTAGAATGGATGTCATCATTAGATTGCCCTTCAATGTATCCTCAGATTGAAAAGGATTTAAAAAACTTTCCTTCTATTGACATGATTCAAGTGATGAAAGATGCCCTACAAAGATTTAATCATCCTAGCTCATATAGTATTTGTCACTATTCTGTTGTATCTAATCAGGTATGAGTTGTATCTTACTTGTGAATTTAATGTTTCACATACCGCTATTGAAGATAATTTTTTGTGTTATTTCTTATTTTCAGGTGTACAGAAAATGCTTTGGACAATATGTAGGTTTTAGCATGTTTATGGATGAAATTTTATTGTCTTTGACCCGCAAAGTAAGAGTACAACTCATTAAAAATGTTTTATATGTTAAAGTACAAAATTCAAATGCATATGCTTAGATAATTAAATCATGTGAATCCTACAAAATATAAATCTGGTTTGACCATTGATGTGTTATTAAAAATTGTAAAGCAGAAGAATATTACATTTCTTCATTTCCTATTTCCCTTTTCATATGAAGGAATTCCAATGTTATTTTCATCTGAGGGCTTCTAATATGTATGTAGGTCAGTTAAAGTTGTTGAAATTGTAGAAGCTATTTAAATTTATTTTTAATTGCATGTGTTTTGTTTATAAAGTATCAAATATTTTTATAAATTTACTAGGAAAACTCTAAAAACTTCTCATTTTAAGACTATATTTTATTGTTGTGTGCATTTTGTTATACGTTTTTTATATTGATCATTTAATTTTTAAAACTGAAGTGGTAGTGTCAAGACTTTATATAAGCTGCTTGTATAGATCCTGACAGATTATATTATCTGGCTTTACCCAAAACAAAATATTGCAAAAATTGAGGAACAGTGAAGGACACGATGAATTGTTTAATGAGGATTTTAGTAATAATACTTTTCTTTGAATAATCAATATTAATTACAATTGAATGGATTAAGATTTTTAGGAAAGAGTTTTTTAAGCCTAAAAAACTGGGAATATGCTTGCACTTTCACTCTGTGTTGAATATTATAAACTGTAAATTTACATTTATCAAGTATTAATAATTGCTATGAAATTTCATATTGTAATCTATTAGTTTAATACCTAATAAATTACTATCTATATTATATTTTAAATTTTTTAATGAGTCTGATTCAGTGGTGCACTCAGGATTTTTTCTTGGGGGGGGGGGGCGAGATGAACGGATAAAGATATTTATAATGCATGGGGGAGGGGCTGGATGAACGGATAAAATTATTTATAATGCAAAATTAATATTCATAATGCAATATCTATTTCTTTGGGGCATGCCAGGGCCCCTTGCCCCCCCCCCCCCTGGATGCACCACTGGTCTGATTTGCCAAATAAGCCATAAAATTTACTCTTTGCTACTTTACTAACTCATATCATCATTTATTCCTGAACTAAATGAAAACTGAATGTGAAATCTTCTCACTCATACAATCAATTTTTCCCCCAACACAGTAGATACTTTGTCCTGAGGATATTCATCCATTCATACAGTTATTTTGTAGGTTATTTTATTATGAGAGCACCATATAGCTGAACCAGCATTACACCCTACGAGGGGATGGCACAGAATCTGCGATGCCTGAAATGGGATTAGAACCCAAGTGTTCTTTATGGAATCTCATGAGATTCCATAAAGTACACTTTAATACGCTGCTTGTATAGATATTACGCCAAGGTTAGCATAATATTATGCTAACCTTAGTATAATCACACTTTGTTTGCATTAATATATCCCCTACATTCATCTATAAATAAAAGAAAATGATACTGTTTATTGAAGATAATTTTTCTAACTTTTCATCTATTACAGTTTTCCTGGCCTTCCAATTTCGCTTTCATTTAAAAATCCAAATATTTTCCACTATACTGTATGTTTGAAAACCTGTTAGTGGGCTTTCCCCTTACTGCTGGTACATTTCGTTGGGTCATGGAAGATAACTGTTGTGTCTATGTAGTTTTGGTCATGAAATGGTTAAAACTTTGCAGATAAATTATTTTTTTTAAGTAGATTAATAACAAAAATTAGTTTAATTACTTATCTTCCCAGGAATATATGATATTAAAAGTGAGTGCAAGCATTTCTATTTGTCGCATGTATTTTGAATAAATGGGGGTTATTTTATTAGTATTAAAATTTATATCTATTATTTTCAGCATTGCTCTTAACATTAATTTTCAATATACGTTTTATTAAGTGTTCATCTTTTTCAGATGTATCTACCAGATATGGAACTTCTTGTTAATCTTGGAGATTGGCCTTTAGAACAAAAACCACTCGAACAAAATCCAATTCCCATATTTTCATGGTGTGGATCCAAATCAACTAGAGATATTGTCATGCCCACATATGATATTACTGAAGCAACTTTAGAAATGATGGGAAGGTAGAGAATATATCTTTAATATCCTATTTTTCAATAATCAAGTAAATATTAACTAATGTAATTGATTTAAATTTTGTGACAAAGTATAAAAGTTTAATTTTACTAATTTTCTTAAGTGTTAATTTTTTGCAGAGAAAATTCTTTTCTATCAAAGAATGAGGAAAAGAAGGACAAAAATTGAACAAATAAGACCAATTTTCATCCTTTTGGAAAACATTTAATTTTTTTTAGCCACTCTTATATTGCTGACCAAAATAAATTTAAAAAATTTAGATAGCCAATAAAAGTTAAATTTAGTAATAAATATTATCCATGGATATAATCTTCAAGTGTAAGATAACATGTGAAAGAAATGTGGCTTAGAGACAAGACAAGGTAAAATCTTTGAACCAGTAATTGTGGGCAACTCATTGAAATTCAGTTTTTACAATCCCTAAAAGCCAAATTGAATAACAAGATTTTATAGTATCCAAATTGTTAGTTGTATATCTCCTAAAATATTTCTTGATTATTTTTATGAAAAGCTGTGTTTCATTTCACACCATAAAATATATGGAATAATTAGTATGCCGAAAATGTTTTGTAGCCTTCCCTCTTAAAAAAAAAAATTATAATTTTATAATAATAATAAAAAATAACCCTGGATATACTTTTACAATTCCTGTGCAGTAGATCTAATGTTTACCTGAATTGGTACCACAGTGTGAGGGTTCCATTAAACGTTTTAGTTTAATGAAATTTTTTAAGTATTCTTATCCTGACCTTAAAAGGTGTGCAGTTCAAAAATATTGATATTAAATTTAAATATGTTTTCTTACTTTTATCATATAGCTAAAAATTTTCATTTTCATGGCTTATAATTTTCCTATGAACAAAGAATTTAAGCCCATAACACTAATATCCTAACTTACACAATTTATTTTCTTAATCTTGAAGGTGCTGTGATTTTGTGTTTGTGTTCCTGAAATTTGCTATAAGGATTGCTATATTATTAGTCTTAAATTAAATTAGGGCCATGAGATTGTCTGAAAATGAGCAGCTGCACTGGAGAACTCTGTAGGCAACATATAACATTTTAGTTTGATGTCTCATATGGTTACATATTATGATATTATCAGCATAAAATTTCACGAGAAGGATGTTTTGAATTTCATGATTCATGGTACCCTGTAAATACATAGTTTACCTGAAAATTGCAGCCAAAATATTCTTTGCATCTTTGGCAGCTAGTTGAAAAGCATCTTTCTAAAACCTGAATTTTAATTTGTTTGTGTATTTGTATTAATATATATCTCATTGAATTCCCAATGAAATGAGAATAAAAAAAATTACTTCAATTTTCATGAACTGATTTTACATAACATTATATTTGAATGTGTTTTTTTAATCTGGTTTTTAGAGTTATGGTTGACATTTTGTCTGTCATGGGAAATTCTGGTCCTTCATGGGAGGAGAAGATCAATATGGCATTTTGGAGAGGCCGTGACAGTCGACAAGAAAGACTGGATCTCATCAAGATTGCACGACAGCATTCTGATTTAATCAATGCTTCTCTCACTAATTTTTTCTTTTTCCGTAAAGAGGAAGAAGAGTATGGGCCTAAAACAGAATATATATCTTTTTTTGATTTTTTTAAGGTAAGCTTCAAAGTCTTTCTTTCTTTATAATCTTACATCTTTTTTTCTAATAATTATTTTATTTACAATTATTTTTTTTTACTTATTTTTAGGCAGGGTTCATATAAGCAAATAAGTCCCTAATTTTAAAAATTATTTTAACAATGCCTAGTGAAGCTCAGATTTTGTTTTTTAAAGCCTCCAAAAGATATTGCCATTTATTGCTTTTTTGCAATGTAAATAATTTTTTTTCTATTAATAAAAGGTGCTGTTCTAAATATCACACTTTATATGTTCATATATCAAAAACTCTGAATTTTGGCAAAGTTTGATAATTTTTTTTTTTTTTACTTAAGAATTCTAAAATCACTGAGAAAATGCTTTCACGGATTCTTGTAGAATTCTTGGTTATACCAATTTTAAATTTAAAGAAGTCATGTGGATGCATTGCTAAGATATTTTAATATGTTATACGTATGAATATTGTTTTCACTTATGAAACATTGTAAATTGTAATTACATGTTAGTATAATTCTGTATCTTTTTAAATCAATTTTCTAGACTGATATAGTTTATATAAGGTGTTTTATAAAGATTATATCAGTCTGATATACTAATTGATATCTGTTATATTTAAAATCTGGTGGTTGTTCTTATTCCTTTCACAGCTCAGTTATTTTTAAATATATTTTTATCTTTATTTCAATAGCTTAATTTTAATTATTTTATTTTTTCAATAGTACAAATATCAAATTAACATTGATGGAACTGTTGCTGCATACCGCATGCCTTACCTTTTAGCTGGTGGAAGCCTTGTTCTAAAGCAAGACTCGGAGTTTTATGAACATTTTTATAATGAACTGGAGCCCATGGTTCATTATATACCTATTCAACAGAACTTATCTGATTTGGTTGATCAGTTACAGTGGTCTATTTCACATGATGCAGAAGCCAAAGAAATTGCTGAAAATGCCAGAGGATTTGCTCTGTCACGATTAATGCCCAAAGATATCTTGTGTTATTATGCAGTGTTATTCAATGTAAGATATTCTACTTGCATTACATTTCTCAGTTTTTTTTCTTATTCATTGAAATAGTGCCTGCATTGTATTTATTTCAACTTAAATTCTGAGTATTTTACCTTATTAACAGGTTTCCTTTTCTTTTTTTTAATACAAAGTTTTGATCTATTTTTTTCATATTATAACTTCTGATTATTGATCTTTTGTTTTTAATTAACTATGTTATAAATTATTTTTTTTCTATTTTGTGTAAGTCCAGGGCTATTCAGAGAAAAATAAAAACTAGGAGTGTGTGAAAAGTATTCAAGGACAATCAGTATTAAAATTTTTCATTGCTGAAATACAGCCAATTTTCTTTTTCTTTTCTGATGTCATTATTTCATCATGCTAAAACTCTAGGGTGTAAGGCTTGTGTTTTTGTAGTATACTCCAGCTTTATTGTTCTTGTAGTTTTGTCTTGAACTCAAAACTGAATTGTTTCAAAAGTTTTTATCAAACAAATCTGTTTAATACACATTGTTGACCCCATATGAGAGGTTTGGATTGCATATTTAGCTTTGTTTCTGTCATTCTTGAATATGGAACTTATATAATTACCACAACTTTTAGTAAATTAGCCTGTTGGGACCATATGATTTAAAAAAATACATATCTAAAGTTAAAATGGATCAAAAATTATGTGGAGTGACTTGTCAAAATTAAGGTGGTTCATGAGATCTTCGGTCTCAATATTAAGCTATAGGATATTTTCTTCTCATTACTTTTAATCTTAGATTACCAAAAGTTCATTTTTTAATTGTGTTTTCTACATTTGAAAATAGGTCTTTTATAGCAATACACATATTTTTTGGCAATTTTTTTTAGTTTAATCTTAGTTTGAAAAAAATTTGAATTTTGTAGTGATAGACATCAGTACCTGAATACCATAAAAAAATAGCTATGAAAAAATTTTAAATTTCGAAAACTATGTGCTCTTTATTTGTTTACATTTATATCCAAATAAGATTAAAAAATATACATTTACTAATATGTGATTAGAAAATTACAAAGAGGAAAATTCCCAACAGCTTAACACTGGGATTAAAGATAAGTGGCATTGACTGTCACAGTACATCAACATGAAAATTTTGTCATGATCATGCTCTAAGCTTGAGGAATGGTATATCAATCCATGAAAATTACTTAAGAGAAAACCCCAGCAACTAAAATAGGTTTTCTAAAAATTGTCTAAGAACATATCTGTAAGCTAAATCAAGTGGGACTATTCTCAGTTTTCATAACCCCATTGATAGCAAGATTTTTCCTTTCGTCCAATTAGCCAGGTGATGGTCAAATGGCTAGGGTGCTGGCATTCAGTTCAGATCCTGTGGGTTCGAGTCCCACTGTTGTCATGGATGTGTGTAGCCATTCGGAATCGGCTGTAAACTGTAGGTCCCGGTCTAATTAGCCCTTGTGTAGCAAAAAGTTGACCGTAGTGCTCCAAACCAAACCTTTCCTCTAATAATCAAGGAATTTATTGCTGTGAACTTACTGTATAGCTTCAAACATTTAAATTTCACAGGACATTATGTGTTGTCTTGTATCAATTACTTTGTTTCTTTTTCATCTTTGGGATTCTTTAATTAGTTTGCACATTCCCTCTTTGCTTATAGATGTTTTATTACCTTTGAATTGTTTTTTAAATCATTCCTTTTCAAACTAATTTAAATTCACTATAATAAGATACTTACATACTCCTAACATATAAACTAAAATTTTGGATGTTAATTATTTATTATACTTATAGTTTTATCCATTGATATATCATAATTTTTCTGATTTGTAGGAGTATGCGAAAAGATTAGAGAGTAAAAGCCAGATCCATGAAGATATGGAAAATGTCAAGCAGCCACTTCAAAAAAATTGCTTTTGTTCTGAACTAGAAAAAGTAAGTAAATACTAGCTTTGGTTAGTATTCATTTGGGGCTTTTAGTGAAGAAATAAAGTTAAAAATTCCTAAGATCCCTGAATTTTTTTAAGGTATGGTCATTTGTGTTAGGCCTAAACACCATTTTATGAGTGTTTGGAAAATTGATACTTACCAGACAAGTCATTTGTGATTTGTCTGGTGAGATAATTGTATCTAATGCTCCATATGTTAATGAAGTTAAAGGATTACACCTGTTTACTACACCTATTTACCAGAAATGTTACCACTCTTAAAAAAATTGTGGATTTGAATCTTCAGCTTAATAGCTTGGGTTATTACTTTTCAGTATGTATAAATATCATTATAATAGTACGAATGAGAAAAATATGCAATAATGCTGTAGTCTGTCAAAGCAAAAGTTAAGATTTTACTTCATTATTTGATTTTATCATAAATTCAAAAGTTATTGTGTGGTGTGTATGACTAAAATTACATTTTATGTATAAACAGATTGTTTTGATTAAGATATTAACTAAGCAAAAAGAAAAATTTCCTTTAAATGCTGCATTAGACATAGTTTTAATTATACTTAAATTTGTTACAGGCTGCCAGTGTGAAGGAAGAATTATGAAGCTCTTGTAGAGTGTTTGCTGTTATTTTCCATACATTTCAAATTGTACAGAGAAAGAATTGAAGATTTTGAAATGAGCTTGATGGAGGTGATAAAGGCATTTTTCTACTTTTATTTTGCAGCTTCTGTACCGTGAATATTACATTCTTTACTTTGAAATCAGTATTGAATGTAGTTTCTTTTCTGTCTTTCAATATATAGTGATGAATCTACTATGCAAGTTCACTATTTGTACATCTTTACATATACTGTTTTTTTGACTATGCATAGAAGCAAGTTATTGTCTACTTAAGTTGAGTACAGCTTACAAAAATATAAAAACTAAGGAAATGTTTGAAGGATTTTTTTTATTATTTATTTAAAAATATGTTGAATTGACATTGTTTATCTTGATAATATAAACATTATCTTTAGCAATGTCCGTATATTGTATCTAATTGGTTTTCTTTATAAATGAGGTGGTTCCGATTGTCTCCAATGTAGGATATTAAAAAAAATGGCAGCTTTATGAATAATATCTTAATAATTATAAGTACCTTTACACTGAACAGAAATTGCATATACTTATAACTGAAACTCTTTGGAAGTTTCTCTAAAAGTAGGTTAAGTATTTAATATCTCATTAAGATGAGATTAACTCTCCTGGAAAATAATCTTTGAATGTGATATATCCTGCAATTTTTTTTTCTTATGAACTCTCAAGCACACTTTGTTTCTTTTCCATTTGGTTACAAAGCATTCCTACATGGTAATCTGTTCTTGATTTTTGAAAATTAAGATAAAACTCAACTAGCCATAAGAACAATATTTTTGCCTGCAACCTGCCAAGCATAAAATATTTTATAAGCAGTTTTTTTTTCTGAAACCCACTTTTGGCATGTATGTTTGTAGCCATTTTGAATTGGCTTTATATGGAGGTTCCAGTCTAATTAACCCATGTTTAGTAAAAGCATCTCACTGTAAACTAACCAGCCTGATATGAAGAAACAAACGGCGGCATTTCATTAATTATAACAATGTTAAGCAATACTGAATATGTTAACAATTCAGAATTATGCTTGACCTAGCAAATAAATGTAGAGCATTGAATATTAGTGCAGATTATCTTGGTTATGCAGACACCCATAGTTTTTTCAAAATAACTATAAATACAATTATTAAGCATTATTATTGTAGTACAAATCTTTCAAGATTAATTATGATTTAAAGAAATTGTAAAATTAGAGATTCATCTACAATGACTTTTGATGTTTATTTTATATTCATATTTATATTTTAACAATTGTCATGCTGAAGAGCCTTTTGATGAATTAGGCCCCTGTTTGAATATGCAACATGAATACTAAATAAATTTTGCTCAGACCTATTTATGTATATCCTCAACACACATAGAATATTATGAGATTTATTTTTTTTTGTATAGTTAAAATTTTAATTAGAAAACCATGTAACTGATAGTTCTCATTTAAAAATGTTTACAAGATAAAATTATCCAAATGAGGTTCCTTGTTGAAATACCAAATACAAAAATTACTCAGATTTGCAAATTTGTCAGATTTTGCAGAGTGTAACTGGGAGATATATTTTGTTAGAAATTGCTCTAGGAGAAGAAGAAAAAAAACCACCTGTTTAATAAGAGAGAAACTTAAATTGACTTTCATTATTTTAACATTTATTCCTTCATTTCCTAGTTTCAATATTATTGTAAGCACTTTAAAAACACATTGTGATGGTTTAAAACCAAAGAGATCTGGAAGATTTATTACGAGATGTATTATTTTGTATAGTATTTTTTAAATACTTTGATATGGTGTTTAAATGTGTTTTATACTACAGTTTGTTATTTTTATAATAAATTATTTTAAATTTTTGATATTTTATCCTTTGCATCATTTTATTTTTATAATTAAGTCATAACTGATTTTCTTCCATTTCAAAATCAATGAAAGTGCATCACATATTAGGCTATACCACATATCATTATGTGTCTTTCCCCTTAATAAGTAGAAAAGTAATGCAGTAAAGTGTCTGCTAGGTCCTGAGAGAGTAATAAAAAACAAAACAAACTTAAGTAAGGATTATAGTAGTTTGTTTTGAAGATGAGATTTCTTTTTAAAATACTCTTTAAAAAATCAATGTTTTCTACATGCCAATGAGTTGAAAGATTTATAATGACCAACTGAAATGCTATTGTAAAAAATATTTACCATCAAGCATCAAATTCAGAGATTTTAAAAAAAAAAAAAAAAAAAAAAAAAATCAACTATTAATTATTTCAAACCTTTATTGCTATAGGCATTGATTAATGCCATAATTATGGAAGCCATGTAGCTGTAGTATTTTATTACTAAAGCATATCTGATCTCTACCTAGGTATGATTTTTGACTTTCTACTTCAAAAATGAACTTTTACCAGAATAAAAATTCACTTTTAAACCTAAGATTCAAGATGCACATATTTTAAATCATTTCTATTAGTAGTGATTTATAATAAAAAAAGAAAAAACGAACAAGATACAATCTTATGCATTAATCTTTTATATATATTTAATTCAATTTTTTACCTAGAAGTGAAACTTAACATTTAACAGACATTTTAGAATGATGAATAGTTTACTTTACACTTTTAAGAAAGACAAAGTGTGCAAAAAGAATCACATAAAGGGATAGATAATCAGAAAGGGAAGAATAAGATGTGAAAAATATATGACCAGGTTAAATGTTCATGAGAACTGTTTCAATATATCTAACATAGTTTTGAGATGTTCAGTACAATAACTGATTTCACCAGCCTTCTTTATGCTTCTTTCTTCAAGACAACCAGGCTTTTCTCGGGTACTTCTTCGCTTTTTAGAAGACCTGCTTTTGGATTCTAATTTACGCTTCATAGAAAGTGTTTCTGCAAAAACTTCTTTATCTTTCACATCTTGACAACTTGCCTGTTGAGCATTTTCAGCATCCATGCTTGATTTATGTGAGTCACTAATGTTTTTATTTTCAAGATCATTGGAAGAAATCTTGTTGGATGCAAATAGTTCTTTCGAATTATCCTTTGATCCAGTGCATTGGTCAGAAGTTTCATTTGCTTTGGTCAGTTCCTGAAAATCAACATTTTTTTCAACTCTTTTGTTTTCACTGGTAGACTTATCATCCATACAAATTGTTTCTTTCACAACATTCGAATCTGGTTCATTCTTTTCACATGACTTTAGACCTTCAGATTCAGGTAATTTAGTAATTTTTTCGCTTACACCAGGAATGCAATTATTATTACTACTAGGAATAGTTTCTTCGACAATGCACAAATTTGTTTCCTTCTTTTCACATGAATTGAGATCATCTGCTTTAGCTAATTTAGAAGTCTCTATGTTTACATCATGATTGCTATTATCAAATTTACTACCATTTGTAAGATGGGTTGGTTGAACATTTGAAGAAATATTCAATTGTCCTGTAGACTTTAAAGTATGGCTAGATGATACTGTGTCATTTTCAACTATCGTTTCAACATTAGTTCCATTGTTTCTAACCTTGTCAACATGATCAAGGTTAGCTACAGGTAACTGAGAATCCACTTCCATTTTTGAATTTTCAGTAGAAATTTTACATTCACTTTCTACTTCTGATATACCTAAATTTGTTTGAACTGTTATGCAAGTTATTCCACTTTCTTTAAAAATAGGTAAATCTATATTCTTAATAAGAGATGATGAATGTCTTTCAGGTGAGGAGTTTTTGCTCCTAAATTCTGAGCTAAGATTTTTTGAATATAAATCTTCTGTCAACAAATGCAAATCAGGAAGTGACAAGGCACTCTTTAAATGACTGCTACAAGATGAGTTTTTACTGATCTTGTCAATTTCATATAATGATATACTTCTAAATAATTTTGTTGATTTTAATTTATATGTTTCGAGAATGCTTCGAGCCTCAGAATTCTTATCAAACAATTCTATATTTTGTTTGTTAAGCTCTTCTTCAGAAATATGCTTGGTAGATTGAGAATTTTCACAAATACTATCTTTTTCTAATCTTATAGTATTACCATTATCTCTGTGTTTAGACCATTCTGAAACAAAGAATAATATTTAGTTACAATTGAATATGTATATATTAATTTATATATATAAAAAAAATTACAAGAAAAATATCAGTATCCACTTTAAACAAGCATATCAGCATTAACTACAATAAAGAAATGATATGGAATTTCATAAGTACAATGTAATATTTGAAACAAATATCTGCAATTACTTAAGTAACAAAAAGGAGCAAGGAGTTTTAAAGAACTTTAAAATCCTAATCTATTTATTATCAATGAAGGAACTTACGCAGTATCAATAAAGGCTTATATAAATTTATATAGGGTTACAACAATAGATACCTTCACATGTAGTATGTCTTCAAGTTGATTTTTATCACTAATAAGCTTTACTATGTTTTTTCTTTTCTCAAAGGGATTTTACAAATAAAGTGATGTAATCAGAATGAACCATTTTTGTACTGGTCCTTGAAATTTTGAGTTTATGGACAAGGAGGAATAAAGAAAATGTACGAATTGGTACAAGAAAAACTAACCTCATAAATAACAAGAAAGTAGGGTATTTACCTTAATAACTTAAATAATTCACTATGGCTATAAGAGCAACAAAGTCATATCATAAGGGAATATATGCAAAAAATTTAATTTTGCAGTTTAGAAACTGGATCGTTTAATACACCTTATATCTGAATTTATTCAGAAATTAATAAAAAAAAAAAAAAACTTACGAATATTATTTTAAAAAAAAAACACTTTTAAAATTTCACAGTCATGGTAAACTTTCTGCACTTTAATCATTAGCATTTATTTCCTGCAAGGAAAAATTCTGCCAGAACAGTAAGGGACAATTAACAAGTCTATGGACTATCAAAGGTCAGAAGTCATACAACTTGATAGAAAACACTCACGTTGCTTGAAAATAAGAATTAATTCCAGATAAATGATTATGGATGTTATGTATTAATTTTCCTGTAGAGTAGAAAATGGTAAATATATTTGATACTTTCCCTATCTCTTGGAATGAAAAATTAAACACACACATACACACACAAAAAATAAATAAATAAAACTAAGTAGCATATTTTGAACACTTACAAAATATACTACATACTTTCACTGTTGATTTCAGAAATTTTTCACAGTTGACTATGACATATCATTTTCCATTATATGCATTAACAAGTGTTTTAATTGCAATTAAGTTTACAAAAAATTTTTTTCCTATTAATCAAACAATTTAGTTTGAAAATGGATTAGAAAACCACATTCTATGTATCATTGTTAATACACATAAATTGGTCAAACCTACACACTATATGTATTTTCAATTTTTTTTTCTCCCTTATTTGCTTATAAAATGACAAAAAGATTTTCTACTCTTATTTTATTTCATATTCACATTACACTACCCAAAATCCTATACCAAGTAAAATGTCACTATTATTTGGTATCAAATAAAATAGTCAAGAAATTCCAAAATTCTGTTGTAGGCCTAGGACATAGAGCTGAAATCATACTGAAAAAATACACAGTATAAACTGACATGTGTGAAAAATAACAAGACATTTGGAAAATTTATATACATATAAATATTCGTGTTTTATTTGTTTCTAAAGTCTGTAATATCATGTAGAACACTAGAAGTTTCTTTTAGCTTAATCAGCTCTCATTAAAATCATAGATGATGATGCGGAAAAAGGAGGGTAGAGAAAATGTTACAATATCTAGAAAACATTGGCACTTTTAATTTTATAACACAACCATGTCAACTTAGCTAAATGAAAACTCTTCTAAGATAGGAGGATTAGGAAATAAGGATTAATCTGAGATATCGAACAGATCTTAAGTTGTAATTCTTCTTAAGTGGATAGCATTCTCTATCATTATTTACCTGGTAAATTTCTGAGAATATTTAACTGATCTTCAGGAATATTCAAATGTTGTCTTATAACTTTTGGATCCCACATTGAAGATTCATCAAATGTAAATACACTTGAGCGAATCATTTTCAAAAAAACTAAAGAGAAAAGGAACTATTTAAAGGGCTATAAATATTATTATAGGAATGACACTGATGCATATCATAAAATATGCATGATTTGGTATCAACTATTACTTCAAATTATTTGTATTTATAAATTTACATATAAGTGGTCAATGAATAAGACATCAAGATAGACAAGGAAATGTAATGCTAGGTTAAAAAAGGTTACTTTTAATTTTGCAAAGGCAGGTAACACACCACCGTATACTAACCGATTCAAGAGTAATATAACATACTGACACAGGGAGAAGCGCACATTTTTTGCTTCTGCAGGAAGCCAATGTTTAAAAATCTTGAACTGGTATCTGGACAGTCTCATTACGACTTAATACTAGACAAGGTTTATGCTCAAATACCAGGCTCTTTTTTTCACAGAATTTCCTTGGTGTTACAGTTAATGACATAAAATTCAAGATCTACCATATATTCCCTGGTGTTAACAGTTAATGACACAAAATTCAAGATCTACCATATATAAATATATATATACATATATATAAGGTAAAGTGGGGTAAATGAGAACACAAAATCATATAGTTCCATTTTGAATCTAAGTTTTTAACAAGTTGTTGTATATGTATGAAAATTTGCATATATATTTGGTTACAGTCTACATTTAAAGTTTTATTTTTTATAAAATCTATCCACAACTTTTTTTTGCCATAAATATTTTAAAGTTTTTGCATTTTGTGTGCTTACTTGCCCCCACACTTGGGGCAAGTGAGTATACAGGTCCCAATAAATCATAGTTGCTTATGGCAAAATAAGTGGGACAAGTGAAAGAATAGGTATTTCATGCTGAACAAAAGGCTATTTATTATTTTTTTTTTTTACATTTTTTTGTTGTGGAGGTATTTGTTGTTCAAGTTGGCAGTGTCAGCAACGTCTGAATATTAACAAAATAAGTATATTTGTATATATTTGTTTTAGAGTCACAAATGTTAAAAAGTTCAAAACAAAAAAATAATTTGGTAGGTATAAACATTTTTCCATTTTACAACTTTTTTCTGTAAATAAAAACTAAAGATAACAGTAGAGCAAGAATTTTCCTACAAAGTACTTTTGATTTTTTTTTTTTTAAAGTTATACTGTTTAGGGTTTTAAGCCTGCGTTCTCACCCCACTTCATCCTATATAAAATTATTAAAAGTTCTAAAAGTTAAGATTATTGCATTTCATTCAATTCTGTATCTATATCAAATCACTTAAATTTTTGTAAAAATGTATTTTTCAATATTAAAAGTTTTCTTTACAATTATTTAATGTCACTATAACACATGTAATATGATGGAGTAGACAATAATACATTTTATAGTCTTAATTTTAAAAAAACTCCTTGCAATAATATTAATTAAATGGAGTTATTAAATCGAGTTACATATGTAATGAAAAAAAATATAAAAGAGATTCATTAGAGTTATCTTTGTTGTCTATCATGTTTTAATTCATTCACCAAAAGCATATATTTACTAAAAAGGACCAACAGCACTAGATGAGTATTAATTTTCTTTCTCTAATTTTATACATTCATCAAAAAAGTTATTTAGTTTGTCTGTGGACAAAAAAAAAACTTATGAAATTCTTCTGATACAGAAAATTTTACAAAAGAAACAAAATGTTTTAATAATTATTAATTTATGCAATTTTTCAAAATATTTATGAAGAGACATGTTTACCAAAAATTAGGTTAAACTAAAAAATTAATCAATTGCATGACAATTTTTCAAAAAGGCAAAGCAAAACAATTTTTAATTTTTAATGAAATAACAATGCATCAAAACTATTCATTGTACAATGAGCATTAGAGATCCTATGGATATCAGCCACAGGTGAAATTTTAATGGATTACTGAAAAAAAAATCTTTAAAATTTTGGTCATTTTTCATAACATACAGGATACCATATAATTTTATTTTAAATGCCCACGAAATAGCAGAAAAATAGTTGAAAATTTTGGGATATAATGATAAAAAAAACTACTTAAATAATTTGGACATTTTAAGAAATTATAAAAAAAGTTCGAAGTAAAAATGTTCTTACTAATCCCATTTATAGGTTTATCCTAAATACTATTCTCTTATTAAATAAATAATTTTCTTCCTCTAAAGAAGAATAATTGTTATTTCCCATGGAAGAAATAATTAAATATATAATGCTGCAATTTATCTAAATACAAATATCCATTTCATACAAACTCAAAATCGCATGATTCAAAATATATGAAAAGTGCTTGTACATCTTCCAAAATTATTATAAAACACAAACATTTATAGTACATTTTTAGAAGGATTACTTTGACCTTTTTTTCTTAGATGAAAAATGGGTAGAATTTGTGAAAATAATACATTTTTTTTCGGGGGAATAAAATAAAATATTCCTTTTCCTTTAAAAATGACAGGCAAAATAAAACTTAAATAACTCATATTTATGCCATAAAAGCGTTGAAATCTTGCAAGAAGTTTGTTATATTTTTACAACCAATTGCATTTTCTCTACTGTTTAAATATGAGCAAACTTGTTATCATAAACAACAAAATGAATGAGTTAATAAGTTCCCAGAATAATTCTGACCTATAAGCATTTTAGCATCAATTTATTGGATGCTTTGTTCTGTTAATTTTAGAGAAATTTGTACCAAAGAGAAACATACTGATTTACACATTTGACAATTTTATTCATTTTGCCATTGTTTTCAAACTTTTTACAGAAAAGGATACTGGCTTTTCCTCTTCCTTCCTGTTTATATATTGAAACCCAAAATGCAAGTGAATGCTTATGTGCATGTATGAAAGTACAAGATTTTAATTTTGGTGCTATTTACTTATATATGTTAAAAAATCAAATTTTGTTATCTGCAGGTTAATATTGCATTCATTTCTTATACTCAGAATCACAGCTTATAATTCCTTTTACTATTTTAAATCTAATTTTCCTGAGATGTAGAAGCAAAAGAAAATTTTATACAATACTGGATTTTAAATTGCTGTAAAATCAATACGAAGGCTTCTTTCTAAGAGGGGGTGGAGGTGATATTATATATATATATATATATATATATTAAGTCATTAATACTACTGATTTCTATAAAGGTAGATTCTAAAACTACTTTATATATAAAACTGTCTTGATATGTTTTGACTCATAAGTTCATAGGAACTCAAGAATTTTTGCACTTCTGAAAAATGTGAGAGAATTCTATTAAAAATTATGGGATGAGAAGTTTTTTCAATAAATGGGTTAACAATAAGACTCCTGAATATCAATTTCTTAAACAATTACATTTCCAAGGCAATAATACTAAAAAAGTTGAGAGGGAGAGAAAAATATCCTTAAAGATCAAATATTTTTTACATGCATACCATAATACATTCATGGTATAACACATTCCTGTTATCCATGTAAAACCCTTTAACTTTCTTTACAGAAACTTTAATATGGATAGTAATTAACTGTACATGTAATATAAATAAACCTAAGTAGTATGAACAAATACTTTCTTCTGTCTCTTAAACATTTAGACAAACCTCCCATGTTTTGTATTTAAAAAAAATTATAATAATAAAGGTTACAAAACAAATACTTTCTCATTTAATTTCATATTTGTCTTATGATTTTATGTTTCTTACCCATTAAGTGGATTAACTTCAGGAAATATAATGTAATATACTTTTAAAATCACTTAATTCTCAGAATGAATGTGAAATTATTTCATAAGTGAAATGAAAGATAACATTCTATTATTGGGTTTTAATCTGATTCCTATTTTAGCAACAGATAACTGCCATAAAAAATATGCATAATCGAATCATTTTACTTCTGATAATTATAAAGAATTTTATTACCAACATGCACACAATAGTTGTAGAAATATTTCTGTTACTTGTATTATATATATTTTTTAAATTAGCATGTCTTACAAGTGAAATCTTTCATCTTGAAACTGAAATTATATCAAAACCATTCTAGTGAAGATTTCTTTAGTCTTTAGGATCTTAGAGAAATGTAGAATGCATTTACAGACAGTTGGGGGGGGGGGGGGGGGAGGAGGGGGCTTGCTTGAGCCTTCCTTAAATTTTCTGATTTTTAAAATTTAAAAGACTACTCCTATATAAGCACAACAGAGAAGTTTTATGATAGTATTCTTAAATTAAAAAAAATAAACATTTTAATTAACTTTATCCATGGAATATTCTAGGAACCACGATTCTAGGTAAGAGATGCAAACATCCAAGACAGAACAATAACAGCAATATAGTAAAATGGTAAGCGCTACCATTTAATATATTTAAGGCTTCTTCTGAGGAGTTGACATAACATTCACAGTAAAATTTAAAAGCCAATCAATCAAACAAAAAATAAACACGATATTTGGAATTAAAGCTATCTCAATACTGTGAATTCCTGGAAAGACAATAAGAATAGCTGAAAAAATTGTACATCGTATTCCTTGCGTAATGATTCTCCAGGGACATTATTATCAGATTCAACAAAAAGAAATATAGTACACAAATAGTATAGAAATTACGGTAAAAATTTTCTCATACGCAATCTCTTTTGTATTCTGAAAGGTACAAAGTTTAGAAATATACGGTTTATCTTTCCTGGGAAAAAATGAAATCGAAAACTTTGGAGACACCCAAAAATAATTTTATGATCATTGCATAAAATTCAACAATATAGTGATTCAGCAACTAATGCATACTGATAGATAACTAACATGTAACACAGACCTTTGAAACTTAAAATAAGTCTATGAAAAAAGCTGATCAATTTTGCACAAGCAGTTCTTGCGCAAAACAGTGCAGACGAACAATCGATTTAAACTAAGAAATTTCTTATAAAAAAGATTAGAACATGGGGATGTGCAATAAATAAAAGTTTTAAAATATCGTACAAGATTGGCAATTTTAGGTTCATATTTACATGCTGTCAAATAACATTTAAACCCAAAAATATATTACGTACTTTACCTATTCACAAAATCCCGCTTCCCGAACTTCTGCATCAATTCATCTAATATCTAGTTTTAGAGATAGTTGCCACTTAAGATATTATTTCTTCATTATATTTGTAATAATAGAATGCAATGCTTCTTTCCTGATTAATCACACATGTTTTGAGTTTTATCAAGAACAACACTTTTCTAATTCTTATGAAATTTGAAAGAATATTTTTTAATGGCGATTTCTCAGTTAATTTGTGTATTTCTTTGACGTCATTGCGAAATTTCGGCAATAAAAACTAAGATCTGGCATCATGCATAGAAAAGTTTTCATGTGTTAGTGTTGTGTTGTGGTTTTGTAGATGTTTGTCGTCAGTCGTGCTTCCCGCTAAAATTTAATCTTTTATTGTATGTTCATGGTATTTTAATAATTTGGCAACTTATGATACAATATGAAGTGCCATTATGAAGTACTCGGGGTGGATAGTAACTGTACATCTGATGATCTAAAGAAAGCTTATAGAAAATTAGCATTAGAATGGCATCCGGGTAAACTGATTCAAATTTTATAGTTTTATCTGTAATATTTTTAAACTATCATTTGTAGTAAAAGGGCATGATTATCAGCATTTATAATTTCTGATCTTATTTTTTTTTCTCTGTCGAAATCTTTTCTATGCATGATGCCAGATCTTAGTTTTTATTGCCGAAAGTGACAGTTACTACATTTGTAAACTGTTATATTTCAAAGTTTATAGTGTTTCTCTTTAGTTTTTTTTTTTTAAATTTTATTTTGCTTGCCGTATTTTCCTCTTCTGGGGAAATTTCATTCCAAACGCCAGCATTAGCGACTTCAATCCCTTGTTGATCCTTGAGCCCCCTGTATCTAAAAAATAAATGATTGATCATCCCCTATTGTTACGCAACGATAACTTTATTACCAACTGAAAAAAAAAATTAAAATGCGACGAGAAGTGTAAAAACAAGGGAAAAAGTAACTGATTGCATCGTCAATTAAGGAGAGTATGAGAGAATAACATAGGCTGAAATATTTGTAATGATAAACTTAAACTAAAGAGATTATCTAAGTTTATGCATCCAACCATGCACAACAACAACAAAAACAAAAACAAAAAAGTGGATAGAAAGAGAAAAACGGGATATATAAAACTGATTGCAAATTTTTTAAAATCAAATATGAAACACCATTTAAAAAAAATATAATAATAATAATCAATTTGAGATTGGTGACACACATATGCTAAAACTTCTACCTTCACCTTCACAAAAATAAAGACATAAAAGGGTATGAATTATTTAAATGTGTAATTAAATTGTTAGACAACTGATATCCATGCTTCATGTAAAGAAAAATATCAGAATTGCAAGTCCAGTTTTTAAACAAACCCCTTTTGCATGCCATGAAATGAATGAGTTGGGTTATCCTCAAATATATGGTTGCTGCAATAAAACATATATTGTTTCTCTCAGCACTTTGGTTTGAGTATGGTACAATTCTATTAAATCTGTCAAATGGCAGTTGTGCATGTAGAAAATTAAAATATTTGAATCAAATCAACTGTGTACATAAATTTGTACATAAATTATACAAATATTATTTTAGAGTAGTTAGGCTGATGATCTTTAAAAACTTAGATGTAGATTTGCCAAGTATTAAACTTTTTGAAAGTTTTCATTCTCTGTACCATATTATCTTTGTTTCAGAGTTGAAAGGATCTTTGATGTTTGTCATCAGCCATGAGTATTGAAATGCCCTTGAAATTCATTTTAATTTTCAAGTTTGAAAGTTCCATTCAAGTTTTAGCATTCAGTTATTAATTAATTAAGAA
Source organism: Dolomedes plantarius (assembly GCA_907164885.2). Taxonomy (NCBI): domain Eukaryota; kingdom Metazoa; phylum Arthropoda; class Arachnida; order Araneae; family Dolomedidae; genus Dolomedes; species Dolomedes plantarius. The sequence continues at coordinate 47,354,768 of OU015502.1, read as the reverse complement.
CCTATGCTTCGTATCTAAGTAATAAACTGTGTAACTGACCAAATTTCTGAATTTGTTGCATGAATTTCATGAAATTTCAGCATAAATAGAATATTATAAATTTTAAAATCACTTGTCATATTGGAATGGCAAGTTGTAGGGTTGTTAGGCTAATGTCACATTTCAGAATTTAAAAAAAGATTTATTGATTATGTGTTCTTATTTTATTATCTCCTTTGATCATATAGGACAAAACTCTTGATTTATTTGACATCAAAATTAAGGCTTTGGGGTAAATAGTATAGGTTCTATAAAATTGAGTTTTAGATGAATATAAACTGATTAAAGTGAAATGAATATCAATGAAATTCTCTGATATTTCTCTTAATTTATCAACTTTTTATCACAATAGTCTAGAATAATATATATCTACTTAGGACTTGATATCTGTTATATACCATCCTTCATTTTGTTTGTACAATTTCACATTTTACTTCTTATGCCAGTTTCCAAGAAAGGTGTTTGCTTATACAGATAAGATGTTTTCTGAAGCATGTTAAAAAGTTTCAGTGAGATTCAAGGATTATAGAATTCTTTTTTTTTTCTTAAAATCTCTCTAATTAGATATCTTTCTTATGCATGTTTAGTTATTCTCATCCAAAAAGCACCTGATTCCAAAAGGTATTGAGGGCTTACTATCATGTGTCAGTGGAAAATTATATACCTAACTTCACTAGCCTAGGCTTACAATTGCTGCTATTTGTTGCCAACATTTTGAATCCCAGACTTATGGACATTACTTATTATGACAAAATATATGGAAAATGCACTTGTGGGAGAAGCCATGATTAAAAATATATACACCTTCAACGTACTCAATAGTGTACAAGTAATATGCCGAAGGTGTATACATTTATAGTTACTTGACTAATCATCAATCTTGAACAACACAGTTTTTGTGAAAAGTTTCAAAAAGGGCTGCAAATACCTCTAAGAGAAATAAAAGCATTTATGTTTATCTGGAGATCAAAATCTAAAGGCAAGCTTTTAAATAACTGAGTTGTCAATTCAATTGGAAAATATCTCACAGATAAGTATTTTGATGTCTATCAATCACTCATCAGCTCTCATGGTGTGATGCCTCAGCTTTTTAATAATTAAGTCTAATCAAACTTTATTTCATGAATAAAATTTTTAAAAAAATTTTAAATTACTTTCAGGCAGTAAATAGAAACAGTAAGTAAAACATGTGTAGATTCTTAGTTTCTTCTGGGTCTCAATGCAAAGATATCTTAATATATACATTTTGTTGTTTCAAAATGATCCCATGCTCTTCTAAATTCCAAAAAGGGCTCAACAAGTATTAGAATTTAAAATTTTAATTTTCTAAAGGTGTTTTAGTTTTCTTTTGTTTTTCCTTAAAAGACAACTTTTCATGGTAATCTAAAACCCTTAATTATGTTCTTCTTTACTTTTTGGACTTTTAATCTGTAATTAATATATTTATGCATCCTTTTTATGATAATGGCTTTTAATCACTTATCTAAACTTTGGATATGATTTTATAAATCTAGAATTATATTAACTATCTAAAAATAATATTTAATAAACAGTATATTTTCTGAATGATATTTTGTTTAATTCTATATTAGATAAAAATTTACATCGACTTGAGGAATCTAAAGAAAATTTTCAACTTATACAACAGGCATATGAAATACTGACTGATCCACAAGAACGTGCTTGGTATGATCGTCACAAGGATGATATATTAAGAGGAGGTATAATTTCAATGTCTTGTATGTAAAAATTTTAAAATTGAAAATTTTTAAAATATTGATTATTTTTTCCCTGAAAATGTGTATGCTTAAATCTAATTTCTATTTATGCTTTTATTATTATCTTGAAGTTTACTTCTTTACCATTTGGATATAAACAAAAAATGTAATGTAACTTTTGCTTTGATTGATAGTAATAGATATTAATTTTTAAAAGTAAATATATTTTCATTCTTATGTTTGGATTATTCAGAATTTTTATTTGATGTAGTTCAGTGTTTCTCAAAATGGCCTGGGTTACTATCATCCAACAGTATTCAGATTACATCATCAGAATATATGGGTTACTATTATGGTACTCTCCCCTTCCTCTGTCCTGTGTTTGTGATTTTTGAGGAGAAAAATAAAAAATTCTGAACTATATTGAATTGTTATTCCTTTGATACTCTTTTTGCTAAATCATACTTAACATAATATAGTTTGATTGTAATGATAATGAGTGATTACAAAATAATATTTCAATACTGAATACATGGATAAACTTGTAGGAAATATATTGTCATATTTGGTATATCTTAAAGCAGTCACGAATCATCTCATTCAACACATTTATCTGTATTATGTTATAGTGCTGATACTTATCATTATCTTAGGCAGTCTGTACCATTCTGAGTGTTCTATTACGCTTGTACACATTAATATATTTGTGCATGTTTGAATGTGTTTAATATTTAAAATTTGTTACATACTTTATGCTTAATCTTTTTTTTCGATATTAACCCCCCTCTGCCCCCTCCTTGACATTCCCTTGATACTTGATTCTCCCCAGGATGGTTGAAATGCACCTATTATCCTCTTGCTAGAGAAATGCTAGAATAGCACTAGCTTTATCATCTGTATACTTTATCAAACTTTATTATACTTTATAGTAACCTTTCCTGCTTTGTATATCTGCTGAATTTATGTTTTTACTGATACATAGCCATTATACTGATTTTGTTTTAGGAGCTGAACAAGCCTACAAAGATAATTGTTTGGACGTGTATCAGTATTTTAACACTAGTTGCTTTAAGGGTTATAACGATGGTGAAAAGGTAATATTTAGCATAATTTATTTTTTTCTGTACTATTGAATATATTTTCTTTTAAGTACACCTGTAAAGTTAGGTTGGATATAGTTTATATGTGTATTTGTTTCTTGTATAGGCAAGAGCTAGTTCAAATTAGTAGATTGTAAGTGAAATAATTGCCTCTTAATTATTTTTGCAGAGATGATAAAATTGTTAACTTTTTAAATATCAGTTGATATTATGCTTTTTTTGTCATTCACTATAGAGAAAATGTTCATAGTTAAGAAGCAGCATATTATCATCCTGATGATAAAAATAAAATATTAAAAAAAAAATTTTTTAAGTGATATTAATTTCTAGGTATAATCAGAAACTGTTAACCCTTTCGGGACAAGCGTGTCACATATGCAACGGCAGCGAACGTTATCTCACAGCTGGGTGTGTCATATATGAATCGCCGTTTAAAGTGACTCTGCAGATAGGTGTACCATATATGACTTTTTAGATAGAACAGAAAATATTATTTTTTTCTGGCCACTAGATGTAGTCCTATGTCTGTTATAGTGATATTTATCGACAGTGACATATGTTGACCTTCATTCCTGTGCAGTATTTTTTATTTTTGGTATTTTGTTTCAGAATGACGACGAGATTCGTCAAAGCTGAGTAATGTAAATAAAGAGTCGGCCTTTTAACTTTGTCAGATGATATAAACAAGTGACGTATTTTCGATGCTGCGGAATGCTTTTTTTTGTGTTTCTGTTTTTCTGGCGATACGGGGATAGATGGTTTACATTTTAGAGGTTTTATTTATTCCTCTGGTATTTTGGCAAGTGTTAAGAGGCATATTTAGTATCGTTTATCAAAAAAAATTTTACTCCATAATGGCAAAACAAAAACGATATTTATCAAAAGAGGAATATACACTGATGCTACATTAGTAAACAGTCATAAAAACCAGAAAACAGCAGCAGACATTCTATTCGTGTGAGATATGCAACGTAGGTCTTTGCGTACACCCATGTTTCAAAGAATATCATACACTGTCTCCTTTTTGAAACATTGCTCCATTTTCGTTGTTTTTATTCTGGTTTTTTATGAAAGAGATTTTAAATAATTTTTAGTTTTATTAATGCATTGTGTGAAATAAAATCTGACTGTTTGGATATTTTTTTCATTTATATTTAGTTGTGGTAAGTCAAAAGTTTTATTTTTATCGAATTTATTTTATAAAATTTGTAAGGAAAATATAATGATAAAGTGTTAAAATTAATTCTGATAACTACCTGAGTGCTCCTCTCATAATGTACCAAAAATTGGAACAATTGGACAACAAATTTAATTTATGCAAATTTTTTTCCAAAGTTAGGCTTAGCAGCACGAATTGCCCATCCCCAAAGGACAGTGCATCTTGTTAGCGCGCCATCCCGAGAGATCAGTTCGGTGACTGAGGCACCCGTCTCGAAAGGGTTAAAAGGTTTCTTAACTTTTTGAAGATGCCTTTCATTATGTAATAATTGTAAATTTTAAGATTTTCAAACCATTTTTTCTTTGCATCATAACTTTTTAATGTCATTCTTAAATAATAGAAGCATTTAAAATCTGATTTCTCTCTGGTACTGTCTTACAAAAAGGTTATTTAAACTAGAGGGGGATACTGAATGGTGTGAGATCTGTGTTTCTATCTACTTAGGGTTTAACTTTTAATGCCATGTATCCAAATTATACATTATTGTTTTAGCTAAAAGCTATATGACTACCTTATATGTCCAGTCTCTATTAATTTTCAGTTGTGGTTATTATTTTTAATATTATTTTAGGGGTTTTATACTGTTTACAGACAAGTTTTTGAAAAAATTACTGCAGAAGATAAACCATTTATGGATGATGATGAGGATATGGAAGTGCCACAATTTGGATGTTCTAACAGTTCCTATGAAGAGGTACTGTGATTTCTTCTGATTGGGAAAAGTTTCTTTCTAGCCTACTTCAAGAAATTTCTTAAAATATGACTGATCTTAATTTATTTAACTGATTATGAAAAATTCTTAAGATATTTTTTTTGGTAAAATTTAGTTAAAATTTTATAGTTTACTGATACATATTTTTGAATGGTTAAACTTATTTTCACAGGGCTACATTAAAATTGCTTATGCTAACTTTTATGGCTTTTATCCATCTTGCTAGAATGTATTAGTTATATTTCCCTCATTTCTCAAAATTATAATTGTATCAATAAAAAATTAACATCGCTAGTGTGTAAGATTTTTTAAATGTCAAAGTAAACATGGTTCAGTTATAATTTTTTTATATAATCATCGACATATTTAGGGAAAATTATTCAATTTTTATAAAAACTTCGGGGGAAGGAGAGAAGTTCAGTTATGTTGACACTAATTTATGCAGATAAAACTTAGGATGTTTACATTAGCTATTGACTTTTACGTGGAGGTATCGAATTCTCAAAGAATGTTTTTAAGTATATTTATATCATTAATGCCACAAAGCAGTTATATGCTTAGCCACTGCAACTTTATTTTGTAATCATTGCTACATCCTTAAAGTTTACACTTCTGATTTAGTATTTTCTTTTTAAACATTTTTATCGTTAAGGTATTCTTTTGTATTTAACTCTATAAAGAACCAAATTATAGTGAAGCAGCTTTAATGCTAGCCTTTTTTTCATAAAAATCTGTGGGTTCTAGCCGATTACAGGCTTAGCTCTCTATTGCCATTTGGAACTTGCTTTAAGCTGTAGGTTCCGGTTTTGTTTTACCTAACAAAAACTAATCAATCAAAAACAACTTGCCTGTAAGAGTGTTAATTGAGAATTGTTTTAAATATTTCTAAATTGCAATTATTTATTTTGATATTCTAATGCAAAAGAAATGTTATTTAAATTTTGTCTTGCCCTGCATTGTTATTTTTAGGTTGTTCATAATTTTTATGCATACTGGCAAAGCTATTGTACTGCAAAATCATTTTCATGGGTCGATAAATTTGATTTATCCGAAGCCCGTAGATCTGGTGTTGGACGTCAAGTGATTCGTGCTATGGAAAAAGAAAATAAAAAACTGAGAGATCAGCATAAAAAAATGAGGAATGAGGAAGTGAGAGTAAGTTTAACATTATCCTGTATTCTATCTTTACTTCCGTCTTTTTTATTTTAATGAAAAGAATGAAGTATTTCATACATTTTCTGTTATGAGAAGTTAGTGTATATGAAATGCATCTTTTGAATTGTATTATAAAGTCTTAGTTTTGTTTAACATGTTGCAAGACAAGACCCGAGAAGTGGGAGTTGCTTTGAATAAGTATCAGAAATTATGTGTTTGAGAATTTAGCAATCCTATTTTTGTCTTAGTTAAGTGAAACCTATTGTTTTAAAGCTATAATTTGAGCTTAATTTGTTGTCCCAACTTTTCATGATTTGAGCCTAATTTTGAAATTATGAAGTTAATATCTTGGAATAATAAAGTTGTATATTTGTCTTTGCTGAAAGATTTATTGTCATCAGCCTTAGTTAACCTAAAATTTTGCTAGTATTGCTTCTTGTGAGGTGAATACTATATGTATCAGATAACGTTGGAGAGATAACAGGAAAGAGGAGTTTGTTCTCTCTTGTTTTATTGTTATGATTATATTTGTTTTAGTTAAGAAGGTGTTTTTTTTCTCAAATGTTTGAACTTCATTTGCTCTGAGTTAGCTAATCAGTATGTTCCAAAATTTAGGTGAATATTTTGAAAGTTAAAACAGCAAAGTCTGCAGTTATTGTGCATTTCCTAAGACTTACTTCAATTGTAGTTTCTTGCATACCATTCTTCTATAAAATGGAGAAGTATAGAGATTTTTGATGCGTCAATCAGAGAAGCACCAAGATCAATTAGTACTGATAGCATCTGTAATAACAAAGTGATTGATACTGTGACTTCACACATGTATCGTGTGGGTTCTCACGACCTCCGAAGATCCCTCCCACAGCTGCAAGATTAAAAACACCTCCATGCATTCTCACTGCATTCTAAATTTCTGTGGGGGATTAAAAAGCTATCACATGTGGTTTCCTCGTCAAATTCTAACATTCCTGGTTTCAGCAGGCTCATCCCACAAGTTTCATCTTTACCGACAGATCTGGGATCAGTCGCTATTCCTCTCGTAAAAATGTCCCTTCAGGGTTGTCATTCAGAATATGCTGACGTTATAGAAGTGATACGTTCTCATAAAAATGCCACCAGGATCCAGGACTCATAGTGCACGAAATCTCTCGATTTCCCCCTCCAGGGATCCTGCCATTTCTAAGAAGACGGCCAGCACCGGCGAAGAATTCAAGCAGAGTATATATGTGAGATTCTGTTATTTTTGGGAGAGCCCCTGTAACATGTGGGCCAGAACGGCGAAATAGATTTCTGCTCCCCGAAAGACTGAGTTTGCCTCTATTAAAATCTTTTGCTCCTGTCTGGTGACGCTGTAACCTGCTTGAACCAATCTCTTACTTGTTATGTTTTGTGTAAATAAATGCAGTACAACCTCCCAAATCTGGAATCGTTCAGGACATGGCAATTCCGGGGGAGAATGTGTAAATGGTCTCCTTGCCAATTGTGGCGTTCACTTCTGGAGCGGTTTTCTGGCACAAGTCAAAGGGGCGAATGGTGCCAGGGGGTCAACGGGGAGAATAGGGATGGGAAGTTACGAGGCGAAGTCTTTTTCACAGCGAGAGGCAGGAATGTGAGAATGGTCTCTCGCATCGATGCAGGAACGTGACTAATGTCTCAAGAATGTCTTGCGGGTGGCGCGATCGCAAATGTGTAAATACGGCATAAAAGAACAGACAATCAGCACATTTTTGTCGATGTCTAAAACTTCCTGTATGTCCAATTTATCCAAGTTAATATTGCCTTTATGCTCACATCCTACTAAATCTGCTATTTCAGCTTCTTTCCCAGACACTTGAAAGCCCTCAAAATCGCTGCTGTCACTTCCTTGAAAGGAAGTGCATTTTTTTCCTGATCATTTTGGTGCGATCATTTTGGTAGCGACCACCCAGATACCATGCCAGTTGGACACATTTCTATTATCCTCAGTACACCGCAATACACACTCAGTCCTGAAAATAAAAGCATGTGAAAATGATTGAAATTTCATGACTTTCTTTCAGTTTTGTTTCAAAGACAGCTGTTGTTATGATTATAGATCTTTATATACTTTGATGGATAGATCGTGATTTTGGTTTACTCGTGCCAAAAAATTTCAGCATCCTGATGCATGACAGGATGTAAAAGTGCTGTCATATTACAATTTCTCTTTAAATGCTTTGAAAAGCCAGTCATTTGATTCTGGATATTGTTTCATTTGAAATCTCCTCATGCACCACAAGGTATAACAAGAGGCTTACAGATGTAAGTGAAAAACACAAAACAAGAAAAATTAAAAATTTAAATTACAAACAAAATTTTGCAAGACAGCAAGACTTTTAACACTCTTAATGAGAGAAATGCAGGATTGATTTTGAATTTTTTCAGTACAGGATTTTCTGTGTTGGTGTAGTTTGTAGTTTTTGCTCTGTTGTGCAGTGTGTTAAAAAAAATTTTTTTTGATGAATGCTTCATGTACTATGTTATTTTAAAGTCATTTAAATTTCTTGATTCAGAGAAAATTTTCATAATTTATTTCGAATCTAAATGAGTTGATCTCTTTAGAAGTATCTCTTAAGAAATGATATATTTTTAAGCATATTTTCCATCAGAAAGGAGAACAAAGCTATCTCTAAATGATAATAATATATTTTTTTTTCCATTTTAGGAACTTGTAGCATTTGTTAGGAAGCGTGATAAAAGAATTCAAGCTCATAAAGTAAGTAAAGGCCTTCTTTGAGTTAATTATGTAGGATAATTTTTAGATATTTCTAACATTATGTATACATTTTTTTGTATTCAATATCTATATTATGATATCTATATATACTGAATTAAAATAATGTCTCCTAATATTAACTAAAATTGTTTCTTCTAAAAAAATTTTAGAAATTCCCTTCATCCGTATTTTTTTACTTCTAATCAGTTTTTTCAGTTTAAAACTATACTTTTAAAAACTTTATTGAAGATATTGACTAGATATCAGTTTCAATTACATTACACTAAAATTTGAGATAGTTTGATTTTATCTTTGAAACTGACTATTTTTAAGTATTGCTTTTAAATGTAAGGAATAGGATGGTTGGAATTAAAACATATAAACTAATTTTGCATATTTTTCAGAAAAGACTTTCTTAATTTTATTTTTAATTATATCTACTGTGCTATCAATTTTTTTTCCTCTATTAGATCAGTCTAAGCAAGTGTGCAGAACTATGTTTCCCAGTGTCTGACAAAGTAGACGCCAAATGAATAAATGCGCCAAGTAGAAAAATTCGTCAGACCGCTTACTGCTTATATACTCTGCACCGCTTGCTCCTATTCTCCCCATGTTAAAGCAGTTTGCGTAAATTATAAAATTCTGAATGAACCAAGCATTGTACAAAATTAAAACAAAAAGTAGAAGAATCCTATCAGCGAGTACTTTAAATTGAGATAAAAATGGACTTTCCAAGTTAAAAATTAACCGAGATATGGAATTTTTAATTTTCCGTAAAGTTAGGTATTTTGCTAGATTTTACTTCTCGCCAACGAAGATTTTGTTCAACATTTTAAGAAGACCTGTAGAGTTTAATATTGAACAGATTCGATTGAGGCTTGGTTTTTTCGATAAGTTATTCGCTAACTTAAAATCTTTTATATGTTTCAGTTAAAAAAAATAAATATTTCTAATTAGCATAAAACTGTAAAATTAGCATCTCAGGGCGATAGTACACCAAAATGGCAACCATAACTCAGCAACACCGCTATTTTCCCAACCGTTCAATCATACAAGAATTGAGTGTCGCCTTTCATAAAACCTAAGTGGCTTAGTGGTCAAGACATCTGCCTTCCACTCCGTGGGCGCGAGTTCGATTCCCGCAAAAGACTTCTTTTTCTTCTGGAGAATTTTTAATTATTTTGCATATGTGTGTCCGTATTTGTTTGTTTGTTTTAAATGTCCATAGAATATACTAAGGATTGAATTCAAATAATAAGGATTAATTATTATTCATATTTCACTTTTCGCTACAAACTTTTCGCTACATACCACATGGGTTTGCAAATTAAAGAAATATTAATTTCTCAATAAAATATACATATACATTGTGGCAACCCAAATACAAAATATACATATAGCAAATGATTCATCTTTATATATATATTTCTTCTGTCCGCGTGTATTTCACTGAACTCCTAAACGGCTGGACTGATTTTTCTGAAATTTTGTGTGTCCCATTAAGATGATTCGAGAATGGTTTAGATTCACAATAAGACACCATGGGGGGGGGGGGACATATAAAAATAATTGAAAACAACTGATATCACTGTGGAATCCATAGTTTTCGGGGTCGCTAAGATTAATAGTGACACTCCTGATGTCGTTTAAGTGCAAGTTCAGCCCCCCATTAGCATAGGGGGGGGTGAGGGGGGAAGAAGAGGGAATATAAAATGTCCAAAATGACCGAGAGTAGTGTCGAATCCATAATTTCGGAGTTACTGAGGGGAATATAGGAAATTAAAAATGTTGTTTATAATCAAGTTTTGAGTTAAATTAATAATAGAGTGAATTTGTAATTTTACTTTATCATTTGTATGCTGTATTTACTTTTAAATACCTGTAAATAAAATTACTTAAATTTTATATTATATGTAAAATCCATTCCTTTTCCTGTGCAATAAAAAAAAATTGAGACAAATAAATACCCGGGCAACACCGGGCAAACAGCTAGTGATGTATAAATAGTGTTTAGTACGATATTTCCCATTGTGTTTATAAAGATTGACTATAATAGAAAAATGCCATCCAAATTACAATTAAAACGAAAAATCAACCGGGCCTATTACAGAGATTCGAAAAAACAAAAAAGTTCTCCAATTAAGTTCACAAAGTGACACATTTGTAACTGATGATGAGACTCCAGGTATCAAGCAATTGTTTGCCCACAAAAAAGCCTAGTTTGTGAATGGTTATTTACCTATTTCAAAAAAAACTGATATCCACTAAAAAAACTTTTAAAAAGTAAAAAAAAACGCCAAGCTTCAAAATAAAAGTTACGACTAAAAAATGGTGTGATATCAAATATCCAAGCTTATTAAGTTCTGGTACTTAATTTCCTAATGACGAATTTTTCACATCTAAGTGATGTGGTTAAGCATGACTTGTTGATAGAAACCCTTCTTCCCTAGACCAAACTCATCATAACCTGTTTCTCAAAATTTAAGTTTTAAATATTTATACATACCAGACTTGGCGGCCGTCTTAAAAAAAATAAATAAAATAGTTAATGTGAATTTAAAACATCAATTTCAGATTTTAATTGTGCACTTCGGTGCTCTGTTAGACAGTATGTTTATAGCATCATTCCAACAAAAGGTACGACAAAACATGATGTTATATCCAATTTTATTAAGCGCTGGGACTCAATTACATTTCTTAACAGATTTTTAATGGGATATTAGTCATTTTAATCAGTCTTCTATTTGAAGTTAGTGCATGATTTCAAATAAAACAAACCGTTAGCTAGAAAGAAAAATAATAAATAATGTTGTCATTCCCCAGAGGAAAAATTTTGCATTAAACAACAAAAAATATGAATACCATGCTTTGGAGTTACGTTGCCCAAATCTAACGTGAAAAGAAATTTCAAATCTATAGAATAATTCGTGACCATCTTAAAATTGCTGCTACATTCATTTTAAAAGTAACCAAATAATAGGACACACATATTTTGCATAAATAACTAAAATGAATAATTTATAGAACTAAATAACATACTTTCGACGTATCAACAGACAAAATTTATTTATTCCAAATACGAAAAGACGGACGACAAGCCTGGTATGTATAAATATTTAAAACTTAAATTTTGAGAAACAGGTTATGATGAGTTTGGTCTAGGGAAGAAGGGTTTCTATCAACAAGTCATGCTTAACCACATCACTTAGATGTGAAAAATTCGTCATTAGGAAATTAAGTACCAGAACTTAATAAGCTTGGATATTTGATATCACACCATTTTTTAGTCGTAACTTTTATTTTGAAGCTTGGCATTTTTTTTTACTTTTTAAAAGTTTTTTTAGTGGATACAAATATATTCAAGTATCCCCTATTTTCTGTATTTTTTTTTAAATATTAAAAATAGTTTTAAAGAACTTTTTCCATGCATTTTGTTTAATTTCTCTAATTTAAATTTAGAATGCAGATAAATATATATTAACTATAGTTATTATCGGATTCCAGATCTAATTTTGATAACAGTATTAAGGAAAATGCCTGAATGGTATTATTTAAAACAGCAATTCTCAACCTGTAGTCTATGGGACATTTTCATGTGTTCCGCGAAATATTGGCTTTTTGGCATAATAATAATAATAAAAATGTATGTAGTAGACCTAGGCCTATACAGGTTTTCATTTATTTTAGTATATGTGGTCCGCCATTGATTTGATAAGGCATCCATCTAGTGGTCCTTAGGCAGGGCCACCCAGAGTAGGGTCAACTGGGGCACTTTGCCCCAGGCCCCCAACTGCCGGAGGGGCCCCAAAAAAAATTTTAAAAATTTATTTATTAGATTTCCTCCGAAAGAACATTCTGAAACTTGTACCATACTTCAAAATTCAAAATAATCTCCTGAAAAAGGGCCCCCCCCCCCCCCCAAAAAAAAAAAAAAAAAAAAAATTATTCATTTATTGAGATTTCTTGGGGCCCCCAACAGAAGTTTGCCCCAGGCCCCATAAAGTCTCTGGGCAGCCCTGTCCTTAGGTATGAAAAGGTTGAGAATCACTAATTTAAAACACTGGTGTCTAACCTTATGGCTAGTCTGGGCTGCTCTGAATGATAAGAATTTGTCTTTATCATATAAAATATATGATATAATTTAATTAATGTATATAACTAAAAAATTATTATTTTTCATTACAACACTTTTTAATAAAAGCAGGCAATATGAACATAAAACTAGTGAGATGTTTGACCTTTTTTTTTTTGTGAATGAAATGCATCACTGTCTGGTATGATGGAAGTGGTTGCTGATTCTTAGTGTGCCCTTAAGGTTTTCTTTTCAGATTTCTCACCAAAAATTTTTTATCTAATTTTACTCTCCATGTGGTTCATCTTTGAAAATAGTTGTTCTCTAGAGTATTTAGTGTCAGAAAATCATGTCAATAAGACATAATTGTGAAATGAGGTATATTTTGCTCTGAGAGGATAAGATATATAAAGATCTTGTGGTGGTGTATTAGGAGTTGTCTTTTACTGAAAGTTGGACATACCTGTTTTAAAAGAATAGAGAATATCCAACTGGTATACTTTTGCAAAATTATGTTGATTTCCTTTTTTTTTTAATTGAAAATAGATAAGTTTCTGTAACCATGCTTTATGAGATTGTAGTTTTGGTTAAAATTTTATTCTCTATGATCGCTAATATTTAGTTTTAACTATTTAATAGTATGAAGAACTCACAAAAAGTGTGCTCTTGACGTATTTGTAATTCCCATCAAGAAGGTAACATGGACAAGACTTTGTTATTTGCCTTTTATTAAATCTTCATTTATCTCTCATGTAGAAACGTATGGAGGAAGTTAAAGCTGAAAAGGCAAAGAAGGCTGAAGAGTTGAGAAAAAAACAAGTGAAAGAGAGAAACAAGTTAGTTTTTTTTTTTTATGTTTGATTTAGTTTTGCATGCAATAAATGATAGCCTCTGTTTCTATGCACCCACTTTATTTTCATAAATTATTTATCTAAAAGTTTGCAACTGTGCATTAGAACTATTTTTTTCATGCAATATTTGTTCTGTGTGTTGTATCTGTTTTATTTTTTTTAATTGTTTTATTTATTTTGGATTTTAAAATTATTAAGACAGCTGTCATTTGAAGCAAGATTAACATCGGTAGCAATTTTTTTCCACATCTATTTATTGAAACTTATATTTTGCAGGGCATTATATCAGTATACTATTTTAATAGTTAAGGGTTGTTATAGTTCAGGGGAGGGCAATTGTTTTGGCCCGGGGGCCACTTTGTGTAAGCGGAGGTTAGCGGAAGGCCGCACCTTTTAAAATTATTGCATTTATTAGTTAACTTTTCATTTCAGAAAAGATATAAATTGTATCATAAAAATCAATAAATGTATATTTAATAAAATATTGGCAGTTTTTCTGGCTATCTTGGAATTTTTGGCTGTCTTTGCCCGTTTTTCTGGCTGTCCGGATTATTCTGTGTATCTTGGCGACCCACAAAAAAATCTGTAGCAGGTCGCATGTGGCGTGCATGCTGGTATTTGTCCACCCCTGTTATAGTCAAAGGATAAAGTTGAACTGGAAATAAAAATTTGATCTTCTGTGGAAAAAGTTTGATTTCTTCTTTACTTGAACACAAAATGAAATGTCCATAAGCTTAAAAAAAAACTTAATCACGTCCAGTACCAAAACCAAATAATTATAATAACAATGTACCTGTAGTAATATTATTTTGACTTGAAGCAAATCTTTTTCAATAATTTTTATTAACTTTTCAGTAGTTATCACCAAACTATTAAAATATCAAAACAGTTTGAGATTAGTTTTTTACAAGTAGTGGCACAGTTCTTTTTAAAATGAGGTTTATGAGGATTGTATTAATTGAGTTAAATAATTGTGATGATGGTTTGAGCACTTCATGAAACATTGTAAAAGTTTGCATTGCTGTATTTTCTGCTCTGTTGTTTCCAGTGAAAGACAAGCCAAATTATGGATACTATATTTTACACTACACTCTTAAAAGTTTATCTACATTAAAAAATTTCCGCTTAAAAAAGTGTTAGGATTTATTTACATAGCTTATATAAACTTTTCCTTACACTTTTAATCTTAAATATTGAACTGTCGAAAGCTGAAGGCTATCTGATATACTATTCTGATATATCTTGAACAATTGATTTTTAAATAATGTGTTTATTTCATTTTAAAAAAATTCATTTTATTAAAGTATACTTGAAATTTTATTTTAGGGCTTTTGAAAATTATGAAGAAACTGAATGGAGTTCAATGTCTCAGTTTGAAAATCATTTTAATGAAATAGAATCGACTTTAGATGCTACATTTGGAAGCAACACTGGTGATATAAATGGTAAATTGCAGTGCTTGTATTTTTTTTTTATTATTATTTTTTTATCGCTACGGTCATTTTTTACTACGCGAGGGCTAATTAGACCGGGACCTACTGCTTAAAGCCGATTCCGAATGGCTACAAACATCCATGCCAATTGTGGGACTCGAACCCACAGACTCTGGTACCGAAGGCCAGCATCCTAGCCATGCAGCCATCGCCCGGCTGCAGTGCTTGTAATTTTTACCTTTAAAAGAGTATTTTTTAGTGTGCTTTGATTTAATTTCAATTTAATATGTACTTTTAAATGGCATAATGACAGTTAATTGAGCTTAAAAGATTTAGAGGTAAGTATTGTTTTTTTGTTTTTTAAATATAATTTATGGCATTAGGGAAGAACTCGTAAATGCTGCATAATATGTAAATGCATAATGTATCGCATCAATATATAAATGCATAGTTGTAAGCTTATTGTAAATGAATTCTCTATTTCGTTTTAAAGTCCGATTTCTAATGCTTCTCTTTTAGAATGGGAATAAAATAGCTGAATAGACCATAAAATCAAAAGTAAACTATATTAAACAAAATTTCTTCTGCAATGCCAATGATGAATTACTTTACAGAGGATATTGGATCAATCTCTCTCTCTCTCTCTTTTTTTTAAGTGAGGAAAATTCAATAGTCTGATTCTCTATATATTTTTTGAAATCTTGACCAACAAATTAAGAATTGCATTCTTTAATGTAAATTTTAATAGCCCAAAAATGCAAAGGTAATTATGTATTTCAGTTATTTAAATTTTACTAAAGTAATTTTACCAAAAATTTAAATGACGCGCTTTTTCTGCTCACAGAGAACAGAAGTTTAGCAACTGTTTCATTATTGAGTTCTGTTTTATCATAAAAGTTCTATTTTTTTCTTAATTATTTTTTTTTTACAAAATTAGCAGGTAATTTTGTTATATGTGAGGGAAATTTCTTTTTTCCAAAATCAGGCTTTAACTTTTCTGTTCTGTATAACTAACGGGCCAGTTCATACTTTTAAAGAAGTATTCAAGTTTATTTTGCTATTGAGGTAGCATGCTGTAGAAACATGTTTTAAATTTAGTTTATTTATTAATGTGGTCTGGATTTAGTGGTAATCTATTTATTATCAATTTTAACTTTTTGTTCTGTTTTCAGAAAATGATGATGAACTTGATCAACTGGGTGATTTATACTGTGTGGCATGTGAGAAAGATTTCAGGTCTCAGAAAGCGTAAGATAATTTTTGCCTTTAAAATATTAAACAGTATTCTTTTAGATTGTCGGATCACTCTGGAGGCCTACCCGAGTTCACCAGCTGACTAATATGAATGGTTCTTACTTACACTGGAATTTCATTCTTTTTTATAATGGAATACAAGTCTCTTTAGTACAAGATATGTTAAATCTATGGGTTCTCTGAGCATTCCCTCAAACAGTGGAGAATGCAGCTATTTATTCATCCATCTCTCGAAAGGGTTGTTGAAATTATGATAACCAATAGCCTTCTCATTCTGTCGCCAAATTTAAAATAAATTTGCAATTTATTATTCTCTTCAAATCTATGATACAGTCGAACCCCATTGTAGCGAATCCGGTATATAACGAACTCATGGATATAACGAATGAAAATTTTGGTCCCACTGGTTTCCGGTTGTACGTAATTTAATTAGTATTGTGTCAGTTTAATGTAATCGATTCTAGTTAATTTAATTCATTAATGATCATTTTTAATAGATTTTATCATTTTTTAAATACATCATTATTGAATACACATTGCAATTAATGAGTTATACATTTTGTGAACTCTAACATTTTTCTTAACGGTTCGAGTATAGCGAACCACCGGATAAAGCGAATAAAACCTTTGGTCCCTTGAAGTTTGTCATAACGGGGTTCGACTGCATACTTGCAAATCCTAGTATTTCTACTTTTATTTTTTAACCGGCGATTTCCCAATATTCTTGATATTATTAAAAATCAATATTTTTAGATTTATGTGTGGTATTAATATGTCTAGATTTTTATGTATTTGGTGAGAAGTATATATATTTTTACAATTACGGTTTCAATTCTGATATTGAGAACAATAATTTTAACAAATTCATTTTTAGTTCTTTCGTCAGCTTTAAAGTTAAGTTGCAACTTGTAATCTAAGATGGCCATGAAGGATTATAAAAGCAGTTTTTATATAGTATATTAAAAATTTGTCCCATTTTTAAAATTAATTTCGATTAAAAGTTACTTTTATGCCGAGAATCTCTCAAACTTGACAGGGCTGTTATCTCTATGACTAATAGCATAATTTATAATCAAGTAGGATGTTTTTATAGCTTTGTAAGCTATCATATTTTGGTAGACCTAAATTTTTGATCTGTAATAAATAGTACGAAAGAATTGGTAGCTTTTCAAAATAAAAACATATTAGGTTTTAAAAATTAGTATAATGAATGAGCCTTGATGTTATACTCTTAAAATTATTTAAATACATGTTTTAAACACTGTGTAGTTGGCTTTTTTCATTAGACAAAAATAGGGGGAAAATCAACCAAGCTTTCAGAACCTGTGATTAAGGTAATTCAGTTTAAACTAAAGATTTTTCATTCTGTTTGTTTTTCCATTATTCACAACTTTAAAATACAGTAAAACCTTGTTTATTTGGACTAACTGGGACCATAGGCAATCCGGACAATCGAAAATCTGGGTAATATGGGTAATAGGGAAAGCAAAATCCTTAACTAAGCAGACTTACCGTTTATTACGTTAAAAAACTATGTTTTGTAACAAAATTACATAGTATTGTTTTGAAGACAGTAAAAGATATAAAAATAACTTTTCACATCATTTCTTAACAAGGAATTGGTAAGTCTCGTAGAGCTTTCTCAAACTCAACAAAAAGCATTTTATTACCATAATTTATTGTACAATCTATTCAAGAACTGTACATTGAATCAAACTAAAAAGCTAATATTTGGCTATTTAGTAAAAAATTATTATTTTATTTAGTAAAAAATTATTATCTAATGTGAACATTAAATGAAAATGTCTACAAATCTGATCTGAAGATCTGGATAAATGAGGTTTTACTGTATATTAAAGTTTATGATAATTTTTCTTTCAATCTAAATGTATGCAGCGGGGGGTTTTATTGTTTATGAAGGAGGAGAAGCCTCTAAGGAAGGGGGTAAATGCTACTCTTGAGCTAAGATTAGGTATTGAATAAAAATTCGATTTTGTATTTAATGTGCATGTAATGTGTATATTTTGTATTCTTCATTGCTAGGACTGAATAAGGAAAACTGAGTTAAATTCATTATGTAGCTATAAAGAAATATTTCCACTTTAACAATAAACAACTGCTGAAGTATAATCTTTATCATATTTTGAGTTTATACCTTCTTCATCTCACACACTCTTCATTAACAACTTTGTACATTTCTATTTCAAAATCAGTAGAAGTGAGGGAAATCTGAGAATTTTCTGTTTATGTTTGAAAATACAAACCGATAAAACTTAATTAATTAAAGAGACTAATTATAAAACATAATAACTTAAAACTTGTGAATAGTGCATAACAGGAACACATTTTAATATCCACGATAAAATCCATATTAAAAACTTCCTAGTTGGTCAAATTGACTAGTTATGACATTGATAGAAATAGGTATATCTAAATTGTTGGTATTCAAGTGTTGACATCTAAAATAATTATTTTTTATTATAGATATTAATAAGCAGGTTGTTCATGTTAATTATGAAATACTTAGTTGCTAAAAGGCACTTAATACCTACAGACAGCTTTAAATCTAACTTGAATTACTGCAATCAATACAGAATAATTTATTTGTTTATTAATTTTATTATGATTGATAACTATTTAATTATTTTCTGTGACAAGAGTTTAATGAAACATCATAAAGGAAAAATTTTCAGTTTGCTAACCTTCTAACTTAAATTTTATTTATATTGTCAAAAAAAATTTTTTCATGGTATTTTTATTCTGTGTTTTTCTTTAGTTTTATAAATCACGAGAATTCTAAAAAACATAAAGAAAATGTTGCTATACTAAAAGAACTCATGGAAGAAGAAGAAGCTATGGCTACATCTGAAACTGTAGAAGAAAATAGCATTAATGAAGGTGACATTTCTCCCGATTGTGATCAGGAAGGAAGCATATCTAGTGAAGCACTGTTAGATGAATTAATTAAAAGGTAAGCTGCATTTTCTCCTCATGCAACCCAGGCATTTAATTCTTTGAGTAATGCCAAATATATATTAACAGGGTGAATTGCCTTTGTGTATTAATATTTTATTAGTTCTACGTTAGGCTTGCCTTTTAACTGACTAAGACTTACAATTCATTTTTATTTAGGTAAATCAACTGAATAATAGAATATTCAGTGTTCTTAATTTTATAAATGTTTAATTGTGACCATAAAATTTATAGGTGAAATTTTGTTTTTTTGCTTTTAAAAATTAACATTTTATCAGTATTTGTATATTGAATGATAAAGGCTATTTTTATTAAAGTTGTGTACTTTGGGAGTTAAATATATATTGACTATGAGGATTTTTATTAAACTGACGTATTTTTAAAATGCAAATATAAATTGATTTAATGTAAACTTAATTTACAAATTTTTTTCATACCTAGCTCTACTAAATCTAAAAAGAAAAAGAAGAAAAACAAAGAAGCGATGTCTACATCTGAAACTGTAGAAGAAAATAGCATTAACGAAAGTGACCTATCCCCTGATGGTGAGCAAGAAGAAAGCATATCTAGTGAAGCCCTATTAGATGAGTTAGTTAAAAGGTAAGCTGCATTTTCTCCTAATGCAACCCAGGTATTTAATTCTGATAAATTTTCTTTTTCTATTAATACTGTATTAGTTCTATGTTAGGCTTGCCTTTAAACCAGTGGTTCTCAACCCATAGAAGTCAGTGGACCACTTAGCCAGAAATTTAACCATATGCGGACCACCATCACCACCCACCGACTTAAGGAGGGAACCTTCCAGGGGGTATAGAATATCCCTCAGGCAAAAGAGATACAGGATTAACATACTCGCATTCTAACGTATCATATTCTAATAATAAAATAATTATGTTAAACCTTTAAGAAATTTTAATTCAACACCTGATAGTCATTGGATATATTCAGCCCATCTAGTTCAGCGAACATTGCTTTCAAAATCCCCATTTATTTGGCAATTATTTTATATGTGGTGCCGGACCACTTTCAAGGCTCTTGGGGACTACCTGTGGTCCGTGGACCATCGATTGGGAACCACTTCTTTAAACTGACTGAGACTTATAATTCACTTTTATTTAGGTAGATGGTTGAATAATTGAATATTCAACATTCTTAATTTTATAAATATTCAATTGTGACAATATGAGTGAACATTTTCTTTGTTGCTTGTAAAATTAATATTTTATTTGCATTTGCATATTGAATGATAAATGCTACTCTTATTGAAACTGTACTTTGGGAGTTAAATTTATATTAACTACGAGGGGTTTTATTATATTTACGTATTTTAGAATGTAAATCTTTTTCTATTAAATTTGCATTTTTTTTTCATACCTAGCTCTACTAAATCTAAAAAGAAAAAGAAGAAAAATAAAGAAGCTATGGCTACATCTGAAACTCTAGAAGAAAATAGTATTAAAGAAGATGAAGTTTCTCTTGATGGTGAGCAAGAAGAAAGCATATCTAGTGAAGCGCTGTTAGACGAGTTAATTAAAAGGTAAGTTGCATTTTCTCCTCATGCAACCCAAGTATTTAATTGTTTTAGTAATGCTAAACGTATATTATCAGGATGAACTTTTCTTTGTGTATTAATATTTTATTAGTTCTATGTTAGGCTTACCAATAAACTGAGACTTATAATTCATCTTTTTTAGGTAGATCAGTTGAATAATTGAGTGTTCAACAATTTTGATTTTATAAATATTTAATTCTGACCATAAAATTATAGGTGAAATTTTAGTGTGTTGCTTGTAAAATTAACATTTTATTTGCATATTGAATGATGAATGCTACTTTTATTAAAATTTTGTACTTTGGGAGTTAAATATATATTAACTATGAGGGTTTATATTAGACTATATTTTAAAAATGTAAATCTATTGCTATTAAATTTACAATTCTTTTTTTATCATGCCTAGCTCTACTAAATCTAAAAAGAAAAAGAAGAAAAGCAAAAATGCAGCTTCAAGTAGTTACATAGTAAGTTCTGTATTAATAGTGTCTATTACTACACGCCTGTGTGTGTGTGTGTATGTATGTATGATATATATATATATATATATATATATATATATATATATATATATATATATATATATATATCTGTGACTGGGTACAAGTTCCTAAGTCAGTTTTTTCCAAGATGACTGTTTGCTTATGTCTCTTTAAAAAAATATTATTTTCAATGTAAGAAGTATCCAAGTCTGTCTGATGCTTTAAAAGTGTTTTCTAAACCATTGTACAGACTTGGGTACTTCTTACATTGAAAATAATATTTTTTTAAAGAGACATAAGCAAACAAAGTCATGTTGGAAAAAACTGACTTAGGCTCTTCTTGTACCAATCCACAGATATATATGTGTGTTACTTTTTATGGCACATATAAAAGGGAGCCTGTTGCCAGTCCTTATTTAGATTCTTTATTGCAGGATGAAACTCTAGTAGATGAAGTTGAATTAAAAATGGAGGACATCCATATTGTCGAGGAGAGTGATTCTGGGTGTAATGTCAGTTCTGAAGTAGAACTGAATGAAGTTTGTTTAAATGCTGAAGAACAACAGGATGCAGGTTCAAAAGCAGCACAGTGCAGTGACCATTTGGGAACACATCAATGTTCTAACACAGACGAGGTGGACGGCTCAAAATCCAAAGAAATTATTGATAATAGATCAAAGTTACAGACTAAAAGGTAGAAGAAATCTCTTTATGCAACAGTCATTTGTTTATATTTCAGTGTGCACTGATTTGTAAATCCATAATGATATTCCATTGTAAAACTGTTGTTGCCAATCGTGTGATAATTAGCTTTTAGACATTTTTGCTTAAAAAATGTCCATGCAACCTGTGATCCATACTTTTAATAATAAGTAGGTTTAAACAGCATATTCAGTCAGAAAATTTCTGCTTTAAGGATTTATACATACCCATCTATTTAACAGAACTGTTAAATATCTATGTACCAAGGCAAAACATTTAGATGTACTTAAGCAGATATTATTCTAGATCTATTAATCTATCAGTTCTTCCTCACTCAGATAATATATAATCTATATATATAAGCCCAATAATAGTAATTTACATTTATAAATTATACTGTTATATATATGAGCCATTTACTGCACAAATTGATGTGTTGTTTATTCTACTGTGTCCTTCTTTATTATACTACTGTTGTCTAACTTTGAATTTTATTGTAATTTTCAGAAATATAATTTATATTACTTAGTATCACTGCAGTTTTATACCTTAGTTCTTTTTGACTTTCGGTTTCGGATTAGGCCGACTTTCGGATTTCCGAAGTTCGGATAATCAGGACTCCACTGTATATATATATGTATGTATATAAATAAATTTTGTGTATGTAAATAAATTTTTGTGGATGACAAAAATTAAGTTATATTACTATCTTAGGACATTGATAGAGAGTTTGAATTAACACATCAGTGCTTTAAGTCCCTAGCGAAAAAATTCAGAGCCTTTTTCATTGTTTTATGGTTTTATTTGTAACTTATTTTAAAATTAAATGGTATTTTTGTTTCACATCATTACACTTATTAAAGTATTTTGACCCAGCAAATAAAAATTTTATGTGTTTATATGGCGTTAGAGATGATGAGAACTGAATGAATCATTTATGGGATGGTATTTTAAAGCTTTACTATGTATTTAACATTGATGTCATATTTAACATTTTCATAACATTATTGGATGGTATGTTTAATATTTCTCTGCTTTCATTTAGTGAGTTTACGAAGAAAAAGGGCAAGAAAGATAAGATCTCTAGAAATGAGAGAAGTACACCTGAAATCGACGAAGATTCGACAGAAAAAGTACTTATTTAAAATTTGTTTATTTGTTTTTTTAAATCTTATTTAAGTATTATGATTTTTTTTTGTATAGTGATTCATTATTGCAGAGGTTTATGCTTTCGTACAACTCTAATGCATATGTCAGGGTTGGAGTGAGCAGCATTCAATTCAATTAACCTTTTCAGGGGCGCCATTCGCAGTGCAAATGCCCAAATATAGCCTTTTTTTCACTTGCATTCAATGTTTTCCAGTTAAATGGACAGAAAAATGGCTAGGGCTGCCATCTATTATCAGTTTAAAGAAGTAAAAATATTTTGCAGCCTTTAATTGGAAAATTTTCAAGATTTTTTAGGTTAAACAAAATTGGGGGGCGGGGGGGGGGGGATCTGCACCATGCAAACGGTGGAAGTTGTTGCCCCAGAAAGGGATAAACTATCCAATGGGTGGGAATAATGTTTATTCACTGTGCACATTATAGTTATTTACTTCGTCAACGTATAAGAAATATAAAAGACTGGAATATATTTACAAAGAGCAGAGAGGATGGATAGAAACATGTGTTTCAATTCATATCCAATCTCTAACTCCGCAGTGTGACACTCACACTACCTTACGGAAAATCAGTTTTGTTTGTCCACATGATTATCTGTGGGGCAATATGCCCAGCAACAGCTAGGTTCTAAACAGAAAAGTGCAAGAAGTTATAAAAAGGAAGACAATATTAAAAGTAGAGAATCCATGGAATAGAATTAAAATTGGTGGGGCATTATTATTACTTTTATATGTATATGTATGTAAGGGCACGGTAGGCCGATTAGCAAAGGCATCATGCCACTGATCTGAGGGTTGCGGGTTCGATGCCGGTTTCTGACAAATCCACCGCTGTGTACACTAATGGCAGCTGATGCATGTAAAATCTGTCGTGGTGGCAGTATCCTCCAAGTTCTCAATTTTACCTCTGGAGGTGCAGGGTTAAGTGTTCCTGTCTCATCACTTGACTTGATTCAAAATTATGGGACCAGCCCATAGGGGGATAATGCTGGTCCACCTTTACACTCCCAGAAAAGTGGCCAGCAGAACCGCTGTGTCATATGACAGAAAGGATAATGTCTAATCATACCATATATATATATATATATATATTCTATGTGTTTCACATTGGAAATGCTACTAAAGAGGATAGATGCAAAAATTTGAATTTGACCAAAAGTATTGACTCTATATAGTTCACATGGAAGAGGAAAAATTACAAATAGTTAAGTAAAAGAATTAAGTTTTTATTTCAAACTGTCTTTCATTATGGAGTTTCTGGTGCTGATCGAACAGACCAGTTCAATAAAATACCTAAATCATAAGCCTTTTTTTAAATCCATTTATTCATTTGATACAGATTAAATGTATTTTAAGAAATTGCATTTACTTTTAAAAAATGAATACAGTAAATTAACTTTAACATCAACAACAAAAAACAACTATGTATATTCAGCCAATATTTAGTTTTTACAGATCAGAAAAATTTTGCAAATTTGGTTGAAATATTGGTTAGAAGGAAAAGGTATTGCGTGAATATAGTGAATGCCTATGAATCTTGTATTTATTGTGTTTTAACTCGGCACTTGTCGAAATATTGAATGTGATTTGTTTTGTTTTTCAGCCGACTACTCTATGTGGTACATGCAACAACAACTTTTCATCGAGAAATAAACTTTTTGAACATTTAAAACAGACCGGCCATGCCGTATATAAAAGTGGATCAGAAGCGTCAGGGAAAAAGCAAAAGAAAAAGAAGTTATAACACTAGCCATATTTAAATCTTTATTTATTTTAGTCACGTGTTTTCTTAGCATTTAATGTGGGTTTCCTGTTTTCCAAAGCGTTAAAGATACAATATTAGTTCTTATGGAAATTCCTTAATGGTGATGTTGCTTATGAGTCTTTTTTTTACCATAAAACTTGTGATTTCTTTTCTATATAATTAAAAAACATCTATATGTTGCTTGAATTTTTTATCTCTCTTATAAATGAAGATGGTTAATGATTGTATATCGGATTGGAATGCTCATAAGGGGATCTGAGGCAACACATAAAAATTTATGAAGCTAGTCAGACAGATTGTTACTGAAGACATAAAACTTGAATGATTCCAATCTAAGAGCTAAGGCATTGTTGATAGCTCATTTCTCAAATAGTGCAAAACAGGGATGGCCAAATTGTCGACAGCTTTGATCAACTTTGTTGCTGTAAAAGGTCTCTGCAGTTGACCAAATGTTATGCACCCCAGGAAAAGGGGTAATGCTAATTTCATAGGAGAGTGAAAAACCTCATTCGACGCTAAATTATGAATTTTCAAGTTTTAACGTCAGCTTATTTTAGTAACATTTGACAACATATACACAAAAGATTAGCCTTCCATATTAATTAGTTTGCTGTGTAAAGTTGGTATTGTCAAAATATATTAATACAGTCAAAATACAATCGTAGTCAAAAGTAT
The DNA here is from genome assembly GCA_907164885.2 of Dolomedes plantarius. NCBI lineage: Eukaryota > Metazoa > Arthropoda > Arachnida > Araneae > Dolomedidae > Dolomedes > Dolomedes plantarius. The sequence continues at coordinate 47,329,169 of OU015502.1, read as the reverse complement.
GATTTTTAAAACTCTACTTTTAAAATGCTGTCTCTCCTTCACTTTCCAACCAAGCAAGTATTTTTTTTTTAAATATTCCTAAAGTTTGCTGTTGAAGATGTATTCAAATGCTAGAGATCAATTTTCTTAACTTAAGGTATCTTTTCGAGGGCTGCATCTCATATAAATTTATATTTCCCCATAGCAGACTAATTTTTAACTCTTAACTTAAATTAGTTATTTATATGAAAATTGTTCACCGATGCTTATTTTTATTTTTACAAAATTTCCTTCATTTTTAAGTCTTTTCAATATGAAGCATGAGATATTAATGTTACATTATCCATTTTCTGTTAAAGTATTCTGATTACTTTTATATTTTTGTTCTAAACTTCTTGTGAAACAAAATTGCAAACATTCAGTCATTTTAAAATTTATTTATTTGTTTTTTGAGCTCTTAACCTTTAGCTTATGGGGCCCATTTTTCCGATTCCCTCTTTAGAACAGCCATTAAGGGGTTTTTATATATATATATATATATGTGTGTGTGTATGTATATATATATATATATATATATATACACTCATATAGTCAATAAGTTCGGGGACTACACTCCCCCCTCATGCCCGGTGTGTGGGGGAACCGAAATAACGATGTGGTTTGCAAGTCTGGTTATCTGTGTACGCGTGAGATGTCACATGACGCTTTGCACAACTGCTAAGGAGTGCAGCTCACCATTTGGCTGCAGACTGTCAGCCTATGATGTCGATGTAGCAAAATGTCCTTTTTGGAGCAACGTTCCAACATTAAATTCTGCTACAAATTAGGAAAAACCACTGCAGAAACGTTACGTTTACTGCAAAAAGCGTATCGAGACAAAGCTATGTGCAGATCGAAAGTTTTCAAATGGTACAGCTTGTTTAAAAATGGGAGAGACGCTGTTGCAGATGATCCGCGAAGTGGGTGGCCAGTGACCCTACAAATGGAGGCAAACATCCAACGGGTAGGAGCAGTAGTTATTTGGTTGAAGTTTATTGGCGCATGGTCCAGAAAGGACAAGCTGCGCCAAAAACAAGGTAACATCGTCAACAAATGGTATGTACAGGTTCTTCGTCGTCTCCGGGAGGCAATCCATGGTAAACGTCCACACGTTTGGAAATCCAACATGTGGATGTTGTTGCATGACAATGTCCCGGAGCACCGATCCTTGATGGTGCAACAAGCCCTTGCTAAACACGGCACCAGAGTTCTGCCACATGCCCCGTATTCCCCAGACCTCGCTCCTTGCGATTTCTACCTGTTCCCGAAACTGAAAGATCGCATCAAGGGCAAGCGGTTTGCAAATGCCGAAGAAGTGATGGCAACAGCGACAACCGCTTTACGACAGCTCTCGCGCAACGGTTTCCAGGACTGTTTCCAGAAGCTCTATCAACGCTGGCAGAAGTGTATAGTTGCGGAAGGACATTATTTTGAAGGTGATTGTGTTCAGAAGACTTTGTAAGTGTATTCGTTGTTGCAGTAAATAAAGTCCCCAAATTTATTGACTGTACGAGTGTGTATATATATATATATATATATATATATATATTTTCATTCTTGGGCCCGTATTCTTGGGAAACATGCTATCCCACCCCGTACGTAAAAGGTTAACAGGCGTCTTACTCATTTGTGTTATCGATCTGAATTTTATGTCTACTGATCGATAACTTGGAAATAAATTCCAAAATATATTTATCTGAAGAAGAAAAGAAAAAAAAATTTGTTAGACAGAACATAGAGTTGTAATAAAAAATAAAAATTTATAGTTATGGTCATAAACTAGATATCCCTCTACGATGCATCTATTGGCCATCCCTGTTATAAAATAACGATGTGTTCTTTCCAGAACCCGTTTGGAGAAATTGCAGTTCTCTTTGACTGCTTTACACAGGTGGTATAGAATAGGCAGCCAACAGTCTCTTCTTAAAAGTACTCATTTCTCAAACTTTTATCAAGGATTGTTGTATTTCAAATATTTATTGTCCCGTTCAAAAGTACTGAGTTTTTTAAGTTATTCAAACTACTGTGATGGATAATTTTTAAAAATATAAATAAAAAAGCTCTCGTAGACTTGCTGCAAGTTTCTGTTGTTAATAATAAACTTGTAAAATAAAAATGTTTATTCGTTATTCATGAGATGAATATTAGCTTGCTACAAAGTGTAATATAAAAAGTTGCCATTTTCGTTGCTTCTTAATGACGTGAATGGTCTATTTCATGTATTGAAATTTCATGAATAAAATGACTGTACAAATTGTTATAATTTGTTTCAATGACCAAAAAACACACACTCAGAAATAGTTCTTTGGAGAATTGTCACAGCTGCTGCGTAGTATCCATATTGGATTCACTCGGCTCAGTGTAACCTACAAAGAAAATTTTTCCAATAATCGTCAACTTAAATATGTGTGTATGTCTATACACAGTGCTCAATTTGCGGCGGAACGCGCCGCAATGGTATTCCAGTACCTCTCTTTAGAAAAAAAAAGGGGTCGTTCTTTATTTAAAGGATGATTTAGAATACGCATTAAATGTAATTTAATAGGAGGATGCTTTTTTTTACACACTCACATATATATATATATACTGTAACAAGAAATGGATGTTTTGACCAAACATGCAGATGATTAAAATTTGGTGTTCAACGAATGGATAGCGGGAGCTCTAGGGCATCAGAACTGCGCATCCAGCAGATGTATACAGGGTGTTTCATTAAGACCATCCAAACTCTACACAGCCAGATTCCTCGCTTGGAGTACATAAAAAATGCTCAAAGGACTGTTCCTCTACGACCCATAGTTTTCGAGAAAAAAGCGAGCGAAAAGTATGACGTAATATCCGGTGTACGAAAAAAAAACTATTGGAAACATTAACATTGGTATTTACATATCTTTACATAGGAAGATATTCAAAATGTTTACCGCTCATATTGAGGCAGGCATGTGTACGTCGTACGTTCTTCCACCAACATCATAGAGATATGTGTCGGGTCGACGCTTCCAATATTTCTCTCAGTGTGTCGTCCAACCTGCGGGTGACTTTCGTATCGGAAGGACGGCGTGATGGATAGCGACGGACATACTCCCTAGCAATTCGTAAGGCATTACCATTTTATTGACCGAAGATAAAGTACATGTCGCAATATTCACGAACGGAATACATTATAACCATGCGAAGATTACCGGTAGCTACTAGATGCAGTCTTTTGTATACGATTCAAACGACGACTTGACGTCATTCCCCGGCACGCGCATGCATGCCTCCATATGCGCGGTGGATATTTTTAACATTGTCTGCAAACATATGCTAATACCGATGTTCTTGTTTCCAATAAACTATTTTTTTCGTACACCGGATATGACGTCATACTTTTCTCGCATTTTTTTTCTCGAAAACTATAGGTTGTAGAGGTACAGTTCTTCGGGCATTTTTTATGTACTCCACGCAAGGAATCTGGCTGTGCAGAGTTTGGGCGGTCTTGATGAAACACCCTGTATAAGAAGCAATTCTCGATCTGATATTCAAAATTTCTGTTGTATTTCGACTGCGAATATCTTAAGTCGTCTTTAACAATCCTCGTTACGAGCCTATTTCAGTCTTTGAAAGAGGTCGTGTCATCGGATTGAAAGAAGCTGGTTGGGCAAATCGTAGAATAGCTGGACATCTGGGTCGAAGTAATGCAGTGATTAAACGATACTGGCAAGAGTAGGTCAACAACTGCAGATTTAAGCGTCAGGTCGGCAGCGATCGACCTAGGATCGTAACAGAACGGGAAGATAGATAGATTGTCAGATCAGCCGTCACAGCAACGGATTCGTCGTTATCAACCATGCGATGCGTGACCCCCACACAAGTGTCGAATATAACCGTTGACAGTTAACTGAGAGAGCGGAATCTACGCATGCTCCGACCGTTACGCCGCTTATCCCTCACGTTTGTACAGTGTCAACACCCCCTATATCCCCTATCCGATATAGGGGGTGTTGGCCTAGCCCCGACCAAAGCGGGCAAGGTAGGGGTAACTTGTTAGAGCCTGCGATGATGAGTGAAGTGGCATGTACAAGCGTGATGTCGTACGGGCTAGCCCCGTCGTCTGTTAACTTGGTACGGCTCGCTTTTATTTTGTTTATTTTACCCCCCCCCCTTAACTTTTTTTCTCAGATTTAACGATCTGAATTTTTTTCCGGAGGACACTAGCGAAACATGCCGTTAATCATCTAATGGTGCTCAGAATTGAACATGATATAAACTGTTAGTTTTTGTGAAATAATACACGACTTTGCCTAAGTTAAGGTAAAAAAAAAAATTTAATGTAAATTTACTATTTTAACTTTTAAAATCGTTCAAATTCAACTATTTTCAGTTTTATTTTTAGTTTTAAATTTACCACTTCATCTTCTGTTATAGTAACTTTTATTATAGTTGAAGGATTTCAAGGCCTTTATTTATAATACCTCAGTCAATAATCTAAATATCTGTTGAATTACTAAGTTGTAGGATGTAATTCAATATTAGTGTTATTTTACATATTGTCATATTTATTGGAGAATATAACGAGAGCAGTGCAATGAAATATAATAATTATGTTAATCATTCATGTAATAAAGTTTTAAGTGTAACTTAATTTGAATGTGTTTTTCGTCTCTTTCCCTTTTTTTTCTTTCTTGGGGCCTGGGGCCCCCCAACAGAAGTTTATCCCAGGCCCCGTACAGTCTCTGGGCGGCCCTTCCCTCTGTTGATACTGACGATAAGGAACCCATGCTCTAAGGCACCTCAAAAGCTTTTCCTACGACGACGAATATGAACAAAGCTTTACTGTGACTTTCTAACCGCATCTAACTAAGGATGGTCCACAATACGATTTTGCCATTGCGACTTTGCAACCTTATCCATCCATGGAGATTTAGTTGGTTCAGGGTTTTCTAGCAGCACTTTTTATGTGGTGACGCCACCAAAGTTACGATTGCATCACTGGGTTTGTCATTGGTTGGACCCTTCTGTTTAAGACCACTCAGTTTGTAGGATCACAATGCTTTCTGTTTTACCTTCAAAATCATTTAATAATTATAAAAGGAAAAATCTTCAATGAATTACGTTACAAAACACTGTGATTTAACCAGTTACGAATTCGGTAAATACACGTTAGCAGGAAAAAAAACCAAAAAAACTGAGCAACAAAATGTGCTTATATTCGAAACCTAAGGATAGAGATAATCTGAAAATTTCCTCTTAATTACAGATTTACAGTCTATAAAATCTCTCTGTTGTGCTTTTTTTTCTTCTTTCCCCGAATAAAAATTTGGGACTAACATTGATAAAATGGTAGTTTTAGACCTTCAAATCAAATCTCATGCCTTGTTCACATTACTTACAGAGCGTAGCATTGTGTTGCATTCCTCCATTGCTGACATGTCTGTGATTGGTTTAACATATCACGTGGTTAATGCATTTAGCTCTGTAATGGATTAAAGTTTTTAATCACTGACACTCAGGAAGCAACATGAACAAGGCTTGCTTTAGTCTCAGGGAGTATTTAACTAAAATAATGGAGTATTAAGAACCCTCAAAAATGAAAATCCTATTCATGGCATCATCTATAAGAATCATAAGAAATTTGTAAATAAAGCAAAAACACAAAATAGTTTATAGACAACACAAAATAGTTTATTTGTCATTAAAATACATTGAGTATCAGATGCAATTTTAAATATCATTGTATATTGCACAAAAACTTATATAATTGCAAAAAGTAAAAAAAGGCATTGGTACGTTACAGAACAAAAGTGAATTTTCAAGTAAGAGTTTATAAACATTTCATTCAAAAAATAACATGACAAATAAATAGCTGGCTATTCAACATGAGATTCAGCTGTCATTTAATGGCAAACAATCTTAACAAAATCAAAACAAGCTAATAATGCTCAATATTTGAATAACAAATGTTAACAAATCTGTATTTATACACAAGCTACATAATAAAAAAGCTACTAAACACACTTTTCCATAGTTAAAGACATAAAGTCTTTCATTAAATATTTCCGCATATTTATTCTTTTTTCTGATACTCCAAAGAATTGGGACTATATCTTTTTCGGCAGATCTGTTACATTAATGACAAAATATACATGTATCGATAAAAAAATTTTCTTTGCAAAATATGAATTGATTCGTCTTATGTACATATAAATTTCTATCATGCTGCTGTTAATCAGACAAAACCAGTTGTCACAGAATAACCAATCAATATAATATCATCTATGTACAAAATATATAATCTCTTAAAATTTACAAAAGAGAGAAAAGTGAACTAGACTATTTTTTCTTGAGAAAACCAAACATTCCCCCCTTCTTTTTCTCCTTCATTTTCCTGTCTGTGGTCACCACTTCACCCTCCGAGGAACCTTCCGACGAAGTTGTCCTGGAACGTACTTCGAGTGTCGAAAATGGACGGACTTGGCTTCCTGGTAATGGCTGGACTTTATGGGGTAGAGACAGGTGTCGAGCGTGAGACACTTCTGTTGACTCATATGTCTAAAGAAATTAATAAGATTATAGATTAAAAAAAATTTTTATATCACAATCTCCTACATAATGAACACTAGTTCCACAATAAATTAAAAAGGAGTAGCTACCTTAATCTTTTGAACTAGTTAATAGTTCATCATCAGACAGATGATCATTGGTGTGATTGACACAATGAATTGTTGATTGCAACAATCACACTGATGCTTCTTGACCTAATGATGAACTATTAACTAGTTTTCATGTTTTGTACTAGTCAATAGTTCATCATCAGGCTGAGGAGCATCAGTGTGATTGTTGTAATGAGTTGTTAATTGCAACAATCACATCGATGTTCAGCCTGATGATGAATGATTAACTAGTTTATAAGTTTTAAACTAGCAAAAAGTTCTTCATCAGGCCAAGGAGCACTGGTGTGATTGCCCCAATGCATTGTTGATTGCAACAATCACACTCATGCTCATCGACCTGATGATGAACTATTAACTAGTTTGAAACATATATTCAGCTCTTTTTAATTTATTGTGGATTTGAAGAAGTATATACATACAAATATACATATTTGTCATCCACAAGGGGGAATCGGGGTTGACTTACAAGATCCATTACTTAGTACGTAGAGAAATTTGATTGCCAGTAAATGTGTTTCACCCAGGGCCGCCAAAACCCTAGGCATGTCCCTGTCAAGCATAATTAGAATTTGCCATTCCTCAGCATATTTTCACACCACCTTAGACAAACACGATAAATTTTCTCATCAAAACCACAGTCACTCGTAATAGCACGAAGTAAGTACCAAAAACTGGCACTTAAAGCACTATGTCACAAGAGTTGATGAAATAATGTATGAACAATGCATACGTACTGCTAATCCTTATCAAGTGAAAGTAACAATTTAATTGATTAAATATTTGCAAGAAAAAACATCTTTTTTATTTAACAAAAGATCTTACCTGTCGGTACTGGACATAATCAGAATTCTGAGCTTTCAGTTCTTGTCTCCTGTATATATCTGTAAGATAAAACATTTTAGTCATAATAAATGAACAATTAATATCAGTTTTTCAAAATTAACACCAGCACTATGTAAAAATTCAATTAAAAAATTCAGTTATTTCAAGCATTTAAAAAAAATTTTCAGTTACAAATTTGTATTTTAAAAAAATTTATTAACATGTAAAAGGAAAAACAATTAAACTACCTCTGCAACTTATTTCAACAGAAAGCATTCCTCCTCAGACAGGAATGCAATTTTAATTCTAAAATACAAAATCTGCAAATGCCAGTCCAAAGCAAACATTCAAACTTTTTTATTCATAATAAATTCATTATGTTCTGGTTAATTTTTTATACCTCAGGTCAAAAGATTGAATCTTAGATTTTGCTTGTAGAGTAAAAATCAGAAATAGCTATATTCATAACCCAATTTTCATATTATCTATATATATAAAACAGTTCCATGACTCACTGACTGACAGATAATGCACAGACCAAACCACTGAACCTAAGGGGCTGAAATTTTGCATAGTGATTCTTCTTATAGTGTAGAGATACACTAAGAAAGATTTTTGAAAAATTCTTAGATTTTTTAAATAAAATTTTTTAGCTGTTTTGTAACATTTTTTAAAGTTTGTATTTGAAATAATAATTTGATGGTTATAAAATTTATATCATGAGAAAGATCATAAAATTTCCTTTCAAATGAAATCTTTTTTGAATCTTTACCTCCATATTTTGATTTTTGGTGAATTTTTAAAGATTAATTTTCAGAATTTAATTTCTTAAATGCTGATCATGTGGTTTCTTTTCTTTTTGTGATACTTTAAATTAATTTTGCGTCACGTGCATAACAACAAAACAAATTGATAAAAAAATATTAAAATACAGTAAAAGAAAATTTAATCACTAGACTCATTAAGATGGAAGTTTTTTAAGAATTTAAATCAAATTACTATGTTTGGATATTAAACATGCAAATTAATTGCATATATTGACTGTTGTATTTAATTTCAATGTACTCCATAGCGAAGCATGGGTATTCAGCTATTGACTTATAAAAGCAAAACTCACAGCCTATAGACAAATCTAAAATCCTTAGTAAATCTGATATAAAAGACACTTAAAAAGCTATCAATAAGAAGGGTAATCTGCCCAGTATAATATATATTTAAACTATGATTATATTTCAATTTGATTTATTCCAAAATACTAATGATGTATTAAAAACATTTGGAGGTCTCTTCCCTTCCATTGTATAAATAGATACTTCTGTGAGGAAAATTAAAAATGATTGAAAACATTTTTAGAATCTCAAAATTTTAGTTTGGTTCATCTGGAAAATTTAGCTGTCCCAAAATGACTACTTTCAAATATGATTTACAGAAAACTCATGCGAAACTCACATGTATTCAACACTTCTTCAATTCTCCAATAAGTTTTTAATTTATTGTGGAATTGAAGAAATGTTAATTATGTGTTCTTTCAAGTACTGAAAGGCCTGAACTTAGAGACCACAAATCAAAGTACATAACATGATAAATGAATCCAAACAACAGTTGTAAATTTTGAACCCTTCAGTCTCAATTGGATACTGCCTGTTCAGTAAAATAAATAAAACTAATCTTTATTATGCATGATGAGAGATGATAGGTGAGCTAACTTTAGACAAAATTCCTTATTTCATTCATAATGCAAATACACTAGCTCCCAATTCAATGCTATCACTATTTTTCTTTTAAATCAATGACTACTTTCAAATCATAAAATATTTCATTGGTAATTAAAGTGACTTTTTTCTCTATCTGTTGATAATTTTATATTAATCTTTCCTAAGTGGTGCTGTAATTTAAATTTTGTTAAGGGTGCTGGCCTACTGGATTCACTCAGGTCAATGTTAACCCATGGGGAAAATTTTCCAATGATTGTTGACTTGGATTTAAGGACTCTTTTTGAAAATTGTACTTCATAATAGCGAAAGACATTCTGCTATCTTATTCATTTTAGAAATTTTGTCTACCAAAGGAAACTATTTGCGTTTAAAACACAATTACTCCAATTTTCCCCTGAATAACTCAAATTATAAAAATATTATTTATGCTTATTTTAAAGAAAAAAATTTCCTTCTCTATAATAGAGTACAATTTAAAAAAAAAATTTCAATCCGAGTTGGCAATCCCTGGAAACATTTTCTCCATAGATTAACATTAAGTTAAGTGAATTCAATAGGACTACTTCCCAGCAGTCTTACAATGATAGATATTTTTCAGAACTTTCTATTTTTGGCCTTTTTATACTGGTTCAAAATAGAAAGCTATTCTTATTTCAGCTACAGCTATGAGTATCATGTACAAGTAATAGGTAAAACAAAATTTAATACCATAATTTTGAGACCATGAAACTTCAGCAGTCATAGTGTTATCCCAAGTAACACAAGACCATTGGGAAATTGTTGGGCACCCATATTTAGCATAGTTGGCCACCAGTTGGATTTGGCCATTGGGGTTATGTTGAAATAACAGTTGGCATTGCAGTTCCCCCAATGGTTGTCTGTTAGTTAGCCCAACTATTGCAAGAGCAGTTCAACTTTCATTTGCAGTTGGGATAACATTTTATAATTGTTGGCTCAACAGCACTTATTTTCAGTTTGGACAACAACATTTTATAAATGTTGGCCCAGCATAAACATTTTGCAGTTGGCCCATATTTGTTTCCAACAGTTCTGCTATTGGTAACCATTCCCCAATGATGTGTGTTACTTAGAATAGCTGTGAAATTCCACAGATTTCTTTTATTCACCCTAGAAAAGAGTGTCTGCAACTTACTGTGTTTATCCATTTCCCCATCGGACATGGGGTGCCAGTCATCATCAGAGTCTGGAATAGTATGGCTGCGAAGAGTAGAAGGAGGGGGTTTCTGTGGCAAAGGTGGAGGGGCAGTATTTAAGCTAGAATGATCTAATTAGGAGAAAATCATAAAAAAAACCTTGTGGTAAAAAAAATCTTGAAGCAGAAAGGGTGCATAAATAATTAACTAAAGAAAAACCAAAATAAAATTAAGGTACTACTAAGCTAATAAAATATATTTGAAAACTAAGCAAACTAAGTATAACTGAAACCAGCTAAATGAGGCGGACAACTGCTGAAAAATATTTAATAACTCACCTTTCTCATTGTAGGCATTTGAATTTTCTTCTATACTTGAATGAAACTCTCTAGTTGTATGAATAGTATTACGGTTATTTATTACAGTGGTTCCATTAGTATGCGGATGAGCTAAAAAACACATAATTGTAATTAATGAGGTATACATTCTGCCCAAAATTTAAAATCTATAAAAGTTTCAAAATAGCACCTCTAAGATTAGATTTTACCAAACATTTTACCAAGTTTATATGATATCAATAGACAAATATCCAGAAAAGAGCTAGGGTTAATAATTATTTAAAAAAAGAGTTTTTTTATTATTAAACCTATACCCAATTATATATACAAAAATATGTTTATTTAAAGAAACAACACTAAACAGGAATGTATGAGAAACATCAATCAAAATCTCGACCAAACTGTTACAAAAACAAAAATGTTATTACTGATTTCCAGTGTGAAAATTAGTTTTGAATAATCATACAAAAGACAATTTTTCCCCAAAATATTATTATAAAATGAAATTTTTAAATCATTTAAATGTTTATATACATTACACAATAACATTATTTCCCAAAAAACTGAAAATTTTAAACATCTCCCTGCAATGCAATGCATTAAGAATATATATATATATATTATATATAGATCACTTACGAGTAGGATATGATGGTCTTGGGGCTACTGGTGGTGGACCATGCTGTTGTTGACTCTGGAACATTTCAATCCTACTCTTCACAGAAACAGACTCCTGGTTAGCAAGCCTAGAAGAGGGATCAGATATGGGTCTGGCTGGTACATTTCGGGGAGGTATGGGTGGCTTCTGTTTCTCTCTCATCAAAGCTTCTTCATAAGGTGGTGGGTGTGACCTTGCTGAATTGAATTGGGTTGTGGTGTGAGTTGCAATAGCCCTTCTCAATTCAGGAGTGGATGCTTGGCTAGATGTTGCTGATGTGGTATCATGATGATCATTCACATTTCCTCCGCTGGGACTTTCTTCACTAGTGACTGATACCTTTTGACTTGAGTTGACGCTATCTGAACTAGGGCTCTTGTGAGTTTCATAACGCAACAGCTGCATACTTGGAGGTAGAGCGGCATGGAAGGCAATTTTATTCATCCAGTCATACATTATCTTTTCATTGTGTGCCATGAACAAAAATTCTGCACCATCGACCAACTGTAACCTGAACACGTGTTTCTTTTTCGTATAATCTGCAGCTTTGCTACATTTTGCTTGGAGTAAACTCACAGGTGGGGCAGCTGCACAGTTATCGACGAAACCCTCTTTATCTTTGAAGAAGCAAAGTAATTGTCCACATACAACTGTATAATAGGTCTTCCAAGATCTAATGGTAGCTCTTTTACCACCACTCTGCAATTCCTGCTTTCTTTCCAAAAATCCCTCAATTTCAACAGGTGGTAAATCTGCTGGTGTTCTCTGTCTTCGAAAACTTTGTGTTCGTCGACGTGTTGTGAAGCTTGGTGTACGTTTTGGCTTCTTTTGCCTCTCATCTAATCTCATACTTTCAGATCTTTTCATGTGGGCAGGAGAATCTGGTTTCCATGGACTTAAGCTATCAACTCTCATGCTTTCACCCCGTTTCACTGAAAGTTTGTCACCATCTAAACTCTTCTGGCTAGATGCTCGGAAAAGTCCTGGAGGATGACGAATTTCAGGAACATGGGAACTTTTGGGAGATGCTAGTGGAGAAACCTTAGTGCCATCTACTTCATATTCTATTGGTCTTTCTTCACCGGGTTTTTTCAAAACAATTTCTTGGGTACGCCTTCTTTCATCTTCTTTTCTTCTTTCCTATGATACAGTAATGAGAAATTATGAAATAATGCAATAATATTGAAAACAGAGAAAATAAAAATGAGAGTCAATCATCTATTTTGGGTAAAAAATAATTATTATTCTCAAAAAAACTATATTTACGTATATTAATTTAAGACTGAAAAATCAAGACAGGCAAAATTTTAATTAATATTGATTGTTCAAAGAAATCCTGTTTGTCAGGATTCTAACATTATCAATGTCATGGTTTTAGAGATAACAGGAGATCTACAAACTGCAGGGTAAATAATTATTAGTAACCTTTTCATTGTTATGCTAATTTCTAAGTAACATTTTCTTGAAATAACATACATAACACTAAGTAAATGAAATTTCTACAGAATGCAATAGCCAAATTCATTATCAAACAAACTTACTTCAAGTATTCTCTTTTGTTCTTTCCGTTTAATAGCATCTAACCTTTCTTGTTCCTTTCTCTGAACTTCAGCTTTACGGTTGCGCTCTTCTTCTTCCTTTTGTCTCGAGAATGCATCTTCTATCTAATTTTGGAAATAAAAGTGATTTAAATTTAACAAATAAATAACAAATTGAGAAATAGTTACCCTTCAAAATAACAGTCATTCAAATACTCCATAGCAATAAAAAATATTATTAAAAATAGACACGAGACTTTCTGGTAGATTCATTTGCAGTATAATCAGTATAAAAAACATGGCTATAGACATAAAATGTCATCAGATTTTGTGTAATCCTCATTCCACTGATATATCACTGTTGTCTTATTCTTGACTGTTTTTATCACCTTTTACATATGACTGCTTCTATCACCTGCAGTTTTTAACTGATTGTATCACCTTATATATATATATATATCACTATTTTATTACCTTTATTGTTTTAATCACTTATTATACCATTGTTGTTTTTTAACTTTACCTTTACTTTAATTTCTATCGCTCTATATTACTTCTGCCATGCTCTCTATATTCTTGTTATGCCAAATGCATGACGAGACAGTTTGGCACAGCTTGTCCTTTCTGGACCTTGCATCAAAAAACCCCAAATAATGTACCAACAAACCCTTCCCCTGATAAGTTTTAAGACCATAAGTCAAATTACAGTTTCTCAAGAGGACAAAGCTTACCATTTTTCAACCAACAGTTTTAAAGACTAAGATGAGCACACTATTGCACTAATTTTTCTCAGAGGAGCTGCTTTTAGGAATTTTATCCCTGTCACATGCCGTGCCATGTGACAACCCAAAAATTTGAATATGCGTCACTTTTCTACTGATCAGGTATCCTTAAGCAAATCACCTGTAGTTTTTGTGCTTCATTTTTCGGGTTTAAACCAATGGAATACTTATGGTCCTTAAGTTTTGCATGCCAGTATATATATATATACACACACACACACACACACACACAGAGAGAGAGAAACTACTTCTCTGACCACCCCTCAAAATGGCCACTTTTTTTTCAGAACCATGACTGGCCAGCTTAGAGAAGTTTCATTATATAAATATAAACATTTCCGTGTTTGTGTGTGTAAGACAAAATGTTTTATAACTCAATCCAGTTGTATCAATAAAATTCACTTTGGTTAATCTAGTTAAAAAAAATTACAGAAGTTAAGGTTTTTGCAAACAGTCCATCCAAAAATATATCAGGCCAAATAAGTAGAAATTGAAATCCAACCTTAGTGATTCTTTTCAAGGCTGAGAATTTTTCTTCTTGTGCTTCAATCGTCTTCTCAAAATCTTCATGTTTTCTGATAAGTTCTTCCACAGATGTGATGGATTCTCCACACTGTTTATCGAATAAGATCGGCTCTCGTGTTTGAAGCCAAGCTTCCAGCATTTCAGCATCTTTCTTAAAGATCTAAATATAGAAAATATTCATATTATATTAAAATATTAGTTTGAACAAATTAAAAACCATAAGTCACTCAATTTCTATACAGTGCATAACATCTTAAGATAATCTTTAATTCAAACCTGGTCAGCAAGCAAGTAAAAAGAAGATTTTTACTTAACCTCAATTTAGTTCATGAAGTAACAACAATATCCCTTTTTCCATTTAAAAAAAAAGCTAGAAAACTGCTTTCTCCTTTTAATAACTCAATGAAATAACAAATTTTGATTGAAACAATCATATTATAGCATTTCATTTGCCGACATTTGTAAATGACAACTCTAGATAACAGAACACAAGTTTATTTTCCTTTTAGTTCTAAACAAGTCACAAATACTGCAACACAGTCAGTTAGAACTACAGTGAAGTTCATCAAAAGACTTTACATTTGATAAACGCATACACAGGCACAATAACAGGCCTACAGTTCACACAGAGCAGCTAAGGTTCGACTGAGAAAGAATGAATGAAATTTTTTAGAGTTGAGTTTCGCATGCTTATATAACCTTGAATATTCGTGATTGCTCTAGAAATGGAAAACTACAGAATTTGATAACCATGACACCTAGGTGAAATAAGACTGTTTCTGTGGACACTCAAAAAGCCACGAAATTTGTTGCCAAGTTCACCTCAAATCTCAAATTGGACCAAAGGGACACATATTGAAATCTAATGCTCAACGACAGTAAATAAATGGTATAAAACACAAAATAAACAAAAATTGAAGAATATTTACAACTATTTACAACACTATACTAACCTGGGCATCCAAATTTTGTTCATAAATAATGTTTCTTTTTTCCCAAGTTGTTTGCAGCTGCAAAAATGCAGCTTTCAATCTGTGGATCTTATCTTTGATCTCATCTGCCATGAAATGACCAGATGCTATGATAGTCTCGCCAGTCTCATAAAATTTGTTGAAGTTTTCCAATCTTGTATCAATTTCTGACTTGTATTCTACATGTCGAGTGAGCAAAGTTTCTGCACCAGCAACGTCTGTAGGCAGCTCATGTGAGGTGATAAGAGCCATCATTTCATTCAGCCATGCCCTGAAATAAATACAAAATTAATGCACAAGATGAGACAATATATCATTTCAGAGCTGTTATACATATTAGGAAGAAACATTAGCATGAAAAATATCTTACGAGTATTTCAAAACCCATTTCAAGTAATCATTTGAGGAGGCAGCTTCTGACAAGTTTTATGCAGATTCAGCTGTAACTTTCAGCTGATATGGAAAATTCAATTTAATAAAAATTGTTTTTATACAAGAATTTTAACAAAATATCAACCTCAGATCCAACTGGATTCCAGATGTACACATGCAAAATATTATAAGTAAGAAACAGTAACTGAATGACAAATTAGAAGACTAGTCACAGTTTAGTGTCAGTGATAACTTGAATCCAATGCTAAGCTGAAAAAAAGCTAATGTTATCAGAATCCCTCCAGTATCTCAAAGTAGATAGTTACAACTCCACAGAGACATTTCCATAGAGCAGTGCTTAAACTTTTTTCATTCATGACCTCTTTTTATCATCCAGATTTTTTTTCGCGGCCCCCCAGGAAATAAGGATATAAAGATAAATATTTTCTGATAAATAATTCATTTCTTTGGTAAACAATATAAATATGTAAAATAGTAGTACATATGAAAAGTAGTAGTAAATAAAATAAAATATATGTCTCAGATACTCACAGAGGGCAACAAGAATTAAAATTATGTATCAGAATTTAATTTTCATAACCCCAAAATTTCATTTTACGACCCCACTTGGGGTTGCGACCCAGAGTTTAAGAAATGCTGCCATAGAGTATAAAACAATAGGCTATTGAAAGGTCCATTAAGTAAAATATTTTACTCTGGTTTAAATGTATTTGCAAAATTTCCAAGAAAAAAACTATTTTGTTAAATGGATGTTATATTATTAACTAATACAATTTTTTTCTATTATTTAATAAATTTAAATAAAATACACATTTTCTTTTTTTTTAAACCACCCATAACAACCATTTTAATAGTTTAATTTTGTCACCACAAGTGGGCTTGTTCAGCACGATCAGACTACCCTACTAGCAAATGAGGGCTATTTAGAGGATTTGCCCCTGTTTGAAGTCCTAACTTCATTGGAGACTCAATCCACTTTTTAAGACCAGGCTATACAGCAGGGGTGTCAAACTCAAAGGCTACCTTGGGCCAAACAAACAAGGTTTAACTATAGGTGGGCCGCAAAAAAAATCAATATTAATAGAAATGTAGGTTTACTTACCTAATTACAGTATATTCAACATAAATATATGCCTTTTGTTTAATAATAGCTAAAAAAGAGTATAATTAAAAAAACATTTAGCAAATTCTTCCTATCTTATTATAATTCTGTGTCGGTTATTTTATTATATATTATTGTGTGCCAATATATTGGCCGGGCTGCAAGTTTGACACCCCTGCTATACAGTGTTTGGAGACAGCTTCCTGTTCATGGCTGGTATCTGGCCAAGTGCCCTGGTTTGGCCTTGCTCTTTAGAGGTCCAAGACCAATGCAGTCTGCCCTGGCTCATCTTCAGAGTGGCCATACAAAAAGTATGTGCTTCAAGAACTCTACAAAGGTCTATAACCCTTGTTCCTGTTATGCAAATCCTTCCCACATTGTGGACTGTTTAACATGCTTGCAGAATATCAGGATACTGTTGTTTCCCTTTTGTTCATAGGACACAGCCTCATGCACCTGGTCTAGCATTTTCTAGTCCTGGAGGGCCCTGGGTTGCCCCTTTTGGTCGGCAGATCTGTACTGTCCATCTGGCACCCAGGCTCATATGAAACATTACCAAACAGGGGAAATCAACCTCTGGCTGAGTTTGCAGGCTCTTACTACACAGCCCAGATCTTCAGTTTGACACTTGTTGAGTGGACTGACTGTCCGGGATGATGTAATCTTTTTCATTTTCTAGTCCCAGGCGCTTAGCAACAATAACAATTTTCTTAATTTGAATATATATCAATACTTTTAATTTATTATTAATCATTTTAATGATTTTTAATATTCATGTTTAATATTTTAAGTATCGATAACAATAGTTTAACATTTGGTCAAACTTTTACAAACCACAGATTAAAATGCTAAATACATTTATTTTTCAATAATATCCAACAACTAAAAAATCAACTGTGCAAAACAAATTCCTTACTTGATGAGATAGGAAGCTAGTAGGTTTTGGGGATCCCCAGTCTAAAGTCTATTATACTATGTGACGAAATGTTACCACCATGTATCTGTGAGATACATCTGACTAATAAAGGGAATATTTAATAACAAAGGATTTGTATAAAAAAGGATTCTAACAAACGTAACAATTACACAAAGATTTTTGCACTTTCATAAAAATAAATGTATTTAAAATTTTTCTAACAGGAATAATTTTTAGAAATGTTCAAAATTGCATCAAATATTGTATTTCTCTGGAAATGTAATATGTGATGAGCAAACTACAAATACAAAATTCTGCATACTACTACAATGATTTCAACAACTATTTTTAAAAAATACCCCTATGCTAACACAGAGACTGTAATGTGTTGCAGAAACTAAGACTGCAAATTATGGGAATCCTTACATAACATTTTCCTCCCATGAGAAAGCATTCAACTTACATGAGCTCTCGATAATCATCAAAATAGGCTTGCAACTGTTCGGCTTGTTGTAACTTGTCCTTTCTTTCAGCTGATTTCTCCAGAAGTTGATTCCAGGCATCAGCAACATCTTCGTGCTTGGCATCAATGTGATCTTTAGCATCAGGAAACTGAGTAGCCAGTCTGCGAGCCTCTTCGACAAGTGCTACCACTTGTTCCTTGACAGCAGCCAAGTCTCTCTGTGGAGAAAGAAAGTATTAAGGAACAGACACTAATAGACACATTATATATTTGAAGCATCTTTTAAAGAATATAAAATGGTACAAGAAATGATCATCATTTTATTAATTTCAAGCCTATAATCTATGGATTATATATGTTCATGTATTTTTTTATTATCCAGTTATAAGCTGATTTGAATGAAATACTTGGATTGCATCATCAAATTACACTATTCTGTAGTGGTACATGCTGTATTGAAGGAAGATAAAAAGGGCACAATACTTACCGAAAATATATTATAATGGATTAAAGGAAAAAATTATTACAGTTGTCATTCATATGCTGCCATAGGCATAGCGTTAGAAGGGAGGCACAGGGAAGGCATGTGTCCCCCAACTTAACTTGAAATAAATTAAAATGTTAATAGAAGTTCAGTTAAAATCAGAAAATTATAGAAAACTTTTAAGAAAGCTGATTTTTTTTTACTGTTTTTTCAAACTGTGAAACTGAAGATTCCGAATATGTCTTTAGCCTTAACATAGTTTTTAACAATGATATGATCCATAGCATAAATTCGATGCTATATTTTTTTTCTCATTTTATTCATATTATATTTATTTTTCTTATTGTATAACAAACTACTCAAACATCAATTCTATTGTTATTCAATTTCAAAAAATCATAATATTTCATATTTTAAAGACCATCCAGTCAATACGCTGAAGAGGGCCCTAACTGAATTCAATTCGTGCAATCCCAAAAGTTAGAAGCACGCTACGCCTATGTACACTGCTGTAAATTATAAGCAGGAAACCCTAGTACAAAGCTTTTTAATGTTTCTTAAAGTGTAAATCTAAATCATAGGTATTTCTTGGATTCTGAAATTCTTCAGGGGTTTTGAGATTTTCCTGATCAGTACAAATATTGATTATGCATGCAGAAACCATTTTGGCATTGTTTCTAGTCTCACACAGTCTCTAAAATCTGTTACAGCTCCTAAGTCCTAGCTTTCAGGTAATAAGAAATGATGAAATATGACGATTAAAATTTAATTTTAGGAAGTCAACATTAATTATCACAATATGTTCATACTTTTTAAATTTTTATATTGAAAATTATCACTTAATAATTTAAGTATCAAAGAGCTTTTATAAATGTTGTTTTCAAAGACTGAGCTACTCACCTCAAATCCCTCATGACGTCTCACAAGAGCTTGAATACTTTCTAGATCATGGCCAAAGTCCTCACTAGACAGAACAGTATCTTTTTCATGAATCCAACTGATTGTTTCATCAGCACTTCGGTCAAATGTATGGACTTGCTTTGCACCTGCCAAAGCCTGTAAAAAGACCGGTTCAAATACAGATGTGTTTCGAAAAGAAAGAAAGTTTGTCAAAGCATCTACGAAGACTGTAGGTTCCACATTCAACAGAAACTACTACAAAAAGTCATGCACATTACAGAAAACATTAACCTCCCACTATAACATGAGATATTTGTTTTTTTAAAAAGAAAGGGTAAAATCCCCCAAAATTATGATACTGTAATGAGAATGTATCATAAACAATTTTTAAAAAGAGCCAATTAGAAATCTTTCCGCTATCAATAATTAAAGAAATAAATTATAAATGTAAAAAAAGTTTTTAAAAGTCAAATAAATTAAGAAAATATAACAAGTCACACAAAAATGGATTGCAGTTCATTTAATTACATTGAGTAATTATTAAATGTAAATTTAATTGAATTCATATCCTATGCAAAAATTTTTTAAAGGGACAAAAGAATGCATGAGTTGATTTTATAGTAGAAAAAAAGTACAGTACCTCCTGTCTTAATTGGGCACATTCTTTCAGCTCTTCCCACAAGTGAGAAATTTCTGTGCTTTTGGCAAGAATCTTGTCAGACTCGGGATGATTGTCCTCCGCTAATGCAGATGCTGCGTGTGCTAAGTTAGAAACCCTATCTTCATTGGAGTGAATAGTACTCACAAAGCCTTCAAATTTTTGAATAAGAATCTACAAAAACAGATCATTCATTTGAATTCCAATATCACACGCAGCAAGTATTTTTGCAACAATAATTTTGCTATTAAATAAGAACAATGTATTACACAATGAACAATTTGACAGCATGATAAATCTTTTAAGCTTTCATAAATAATATTAACAGTTTATCAAGTTTGACAAAAATCTTATGGAAATAAAAAAAAGGGTAAGTATATTTTCATTTTTTTTCCTTGCTATTAAATACAAACAATGCATAACACAATGAACAATTTGACAGTATGATAAATCTTTTAAGCTTTCATAAATAATATTAACTGTTTATCAAGTTTGACAACAATCTTATGGAAATAATGAAAAAAAAGGAAAGTATACTTTCATTTTTTATATAAGGAAAAAGTAAAAGATGGTAGTCTCTACACTCTTTTACTTGAAATACAATTAATTGCATTTTGTTTTAAGCTTCAAGTAAATGGTTGGTCGAGAGCAATACAGTCATCCCGAGGGCTCATGACTGTATGATTTAAAAGTTACAGTGACTTACTGCTTAAAGCCAATTTCAAATAGATACAAACATCCATGCCAAGAGCAGGACTCGAACCCACAGACTCTGGTTCTGAATGCCAGTGTTCTAGCCATTTGGCTATCATCTGTTCACAATTACACGAAGAAGGATAAAAAAAAAAACAATGTAAATAATGAGTAAATTCAGAAATATGGACAATAATCACAATTCTTCAGTTTCAAGTAGTGCAATACAATTAACTATTTTAACTTCTCTGAATGATTCCACTCCCTGGTTGTGGGTTCGATTCTTGCTTGTCAGACAAGGCTGAGATTAGAGGTTTACGCCCTGCAGTGCTCTCACAATAAAGAAGCCAACAAATTCACACAGTGGATGGGCAAATGTCATAATAGACAAAAAAAAAGGTGCTATGTTAGAAAGAACACTATTATAACTTTCAAACAAACACACAATGGAATGCTATAAAAGAGAAAGAAGAGTTGACAAAGGGGTAATTGTCAAATATAATAGTTAGGAAAAAATCTAAAAAGGTTAAAGGAAGGGACCTACTTCAACATGTTCTACATCTTTTCCATAATCCTCGGAGCTAGCAATCACCATCTGATCTTGTATCCAAGCTGCCACTTCATCAGCATCTCGCATGAAAATAAAGAATCGTCTGCTTTCCTGCAATCGGTAACCTCTCTCTTCGGCAAGGTTTTTCAGTTCCAGGTAAGACGATTCAACTTGTCTCTGTAAAATGGAGGATTGAAAGAAAAGCATATAAATAATGTTTAATAAGTTTTATTAACAATAGCTCTCTCTCTTTAAAGAACTATATATGAATCATTTGAACAGTATAAGGTTCTAATGAGCCTAGAAAGCAATTTAATTTTGATTTTAAAATGTGAAAAGTGTAAAAAAATTAAAGTATAAGAAAGCAAAAGATTACCTGCTTTTCCTGAATATTATCGCTATCAAAATGTCCTCTTTCAACAAGCCCTTGACTGAGTTTGGCCAACTTGATAATATTATTGTTAAAGTTATGAATATCTCTTTCAAGTCCATCCAATTTTTTCATCAAAGACTACAAACATGGAATAAATAAGTGGAAGCACTCTGTTAGTAATTATGACAACCATACAACTCTCAGAAATATTTAAAAAAAACTTTTAAGATGTACATGCACAGAGAAATTTCATTTAAATTGTAATAATTTATATAATTCACAATAACCTTAGTCTTATAAAGAGAAAAATACATTATAAATGCATATTTGATATTTCTTCTGTTATGCATTTGCATATAATTTATAAAAATTACTTGTTGAGATATTTAGTGAAAAATTTTATCTGATTTTATTTGATCTGATTGAAATTTTATCTGATTTGATAAAATCAGCAGTAATAAATGAAAAAGTTTTAACAAAAAAATAATGAACTCTCTCAGGGTATACAACTGAAATTTTATTTAATAATACAGAGCAACCTAAAAATTATAAAAGTAGACAATGTATACCAAAAATATGATGCATGATCTTTAAATTTATCTAGTCATTCCAATAAAAATACCAAATAAGGAACACATAAAAGAAAACATAAAAATTCCAAATAAAGTTTAATGAAAATGCACATAATTTTTTTTTAAAATGAACTATCAGTTTGATTACTCCATAAAAATCCAAAAGCTTTGACCAAAAATCTAGACCAGTTATGCATAAACTGTAGGTTGCCACCCACAGTTTGTGCATAACTGTGGATGGTCGAAAAAAAAAAGGGAGGGGTCACAGATAGTTTGAGGTAAATTTGTCATAGTGAGAATTATTTAATTAAAAAAATATGCTTTGAATTTTTTATAATTACATAGTTTAATTTGTTTTTTATATATTAAAAATAATGATATGATATTGTTAAATAAGATGTCAAACACTTTTACCAAAAACAAGTGCAGATGCTGTATGATACTTTTTTTTATTGTTATTATGCAAAGAAAATATACACCCAAAATGTACATTTCATTGATTTTTAGAATAGTTTGTTAAGATTTGCTTATTTCTTTTTGTTGTTGTTGTTAAAATTTCCCTAATTTAAAAAAATAATTCATTGGGATTGAGTGTTTTTTATTCAAAGAAAGTGGAAGGCAGTCAAAAAAAGTTTGTGCACCAATGATCTAGACCAGTGTGGTCCAACCTTTAGTTACCCGAGGGCCAATCAAACTTTAGTATAGGAATGTGAGGGCCAGAGCCATTTCAGAAAGAAAACGAATTACATATTGTATTCAGAAACTTTTATTAAAATTTATATTAAAAGAAGTTTAGTATACTAGTTTAATATACCACTTCATTTTACAGTCGAGAAATCAATGTGATGATTTGCACTGCTTTCCTGATACAAGTTTATCAATGTCCACTGTAAGTTCAGTAAGGCAAAGTCTCAGGCTCAATTCCAGTGAAGCACTTTCAATTTGATTTCTTGTTTTTGATTCAATTTGTTTGAGAGTAGAAAAAGCACTTTAGCAGACGTATGTACTGGCAAACAGCGATAACATTTGCAGAGAGAATATGGCCGTTACGTAAAATTTAAGTAACGGCATAGCATTTAAGTCTTACATTTAAGTCTTAAAAACTTAAAGAGGTAAGAAGGGTAAACGATTTTTTCCCGAATGTTAAATTAAAATATTTTTCCAGTAAGAAGAGCAAGGGCCAACAAAAATGAATTAGTGGGCAGCAGGTTGGATCACACTGATCTAGACAACAAAATTGGGCTCTAGTCTGACAGAAGAGAAATATTTTAGAGCTTAGAAAGAACCATGAAACTTCAGATGAAGACTAAATACTGCTATGGCAATGCAAATTATAATACATATTAACATATCTTTTCAAAGATTGCCTACCAAATGACCCTTTTGCATGTGGAAATTCAATTAACACTGGAAGCCCAAATTTTAAATAAATTACTTGATGAATAACCACATGAAAATAACAGATTATTCACAATAATAGTAGACGTCTAATGAAATATAAAACAATAATGAACATTCACTGACATCAAAAATTATTTATAAACCAACCTATGGAAAATGCTAGAAAGAAATAAAAATAAAAACCAGGTAGAATTAAATAAAAGGTTGTTATTTCATCCAGATGAAGACTTCTCCTATACTATTGTGCATTAAAATGAGTATTTAACAATCATAAAATTCAACAAGTGTTTTGTATAACTGTTAGAAACACTTCATGCTGAAGCACCTACAGCAAAATTGGGTAAAAAACTTAATAAAGTTGATAATGATTTTTGAAATTATGATTATTTAGAGTGGACCTTCATCAATAAAAATTTATCTAATTTTTTACTTTTATAACAAAGCTGAGATGTTAGATTTTAAACAGGTTTTCAGCTTTAATAACTCTAGTACTACAAGTTCCTACTTGTTACTTCAATTTTCCCAATATGTTTAATATTCATTTACTTTTGCAAAATACTAAAATCATGAAATTCTATGAAAAGATCTCCTTTTTACTTCATATTTCAAAGATCATATGACTGTAAACCTTAAATGGGTATTAATTTGTTGATGACTGTATGATTTAAAAGTTACAGTGAAATACCTGGACAGAATCTTCATCTTTACCCAAATCAGGGCTTATTAATGGTGGCTTTCTTTCTCTCATCCAAGATTCAGCTTCTGCTGCTTCTGAGTAGAACTGAAATGAAACAGAATTAAAATGTTACGTCAAGTTTTCCCTAGAAGTATTACACTGGTGTGAAATAGATTAAAATTTAACTATTTTCATTGAAAATAAAACACTGAACTTAGGTAATATACAATAGCTACTATTATACTCATATTAAAAAATGAGGCAAGTAAATATCTTAATATGAATTTTTTTTAAAGGATTTTATTGTGAAATTTAATACCCTTTTTTTCATGTACACATTTATAAAAGTCTAAATTTGTAGCAATTTAAAAATAATAATAATAAAACAAGATTAAAATTAATTTTAAGTTTTTGTCCAAGTAAATTATACATTTTAAATCAGCTGAATTTAAATTGCTTCCTTTGTAGTGAAACTGTAATATATATATTTATGTTGGCCTAAAATTAATGATTTTTGCAAGTGATTTTATTTAATAAACTTATTAATTCTAAAATCTTCTTTTAACGTTCAATGCAAATAATGCTCTAAAATTTCATTTGATTTACAAATAAATTCTGTAAAAGAGTTACAAAAATAGAAAAATATTACCTATATTTTTCAACTAGCATAGAAAGAAATGAATAAAAAATGAGTAATATTTTTATCTATCATATATCTTATAGGAAAATAAGAAATTTCAAAATTTAAACTTCATAAACTACACAAAATCCAGAGAAAAGTTTTTTTTCTCAATTTATTATGATTGATACAAAGCCAGATGAAAACTTTACAAAATGCAAAATTTGATTAAAAAATTGATTCTTATAACTCATTACATATAAAAAAAATTAAACAGCTTTTGTATAATTTTGAAATAGAATTTAAATTTGATAATGATTTGTGAAATTATGATTACTTAGAGTGGACCTTTATCAATAAAAAAATTTATGCAATTTTTTACTGTTATAACAAAGCTGAGATGTTAGATTTTAAATAGGTTTTCAGCTTTAATAACTCTAGTATTACAAGTTCATATTTGTTGCTTCAGTTTTCCTAATATGTTTAATATTCATTTACCTTTCCAAAACACTAAAATCATTAAATTGAAAGAAAAGTTCTCCTTTTATTTCATCTTTTATATTATCTGTAAAAGTAAAAACTTAACAATGCTTTCTTTAATACCATGATATTTGCATTCATTATATTCAGTATACAGTAAAAATCCTTTTTACACATTGAACAATGAAAAAAAAAAAGAAATTTTTTTATCCAATATTAATGTTTTAGAGAAGAAGGAAGATTTTAAGAAATAGTTTTTTTTAATTCAAAACATCAGAAATTCCTTAGTTTTATTTTCAGATAAATTTTTAAACTTATACATACTTATGGCCTGTTCACACTCAATCTGGAGCCTTACATAGCATCAGTGTTAAACATTTTAACCAATCACAAAGTTCAATTCATTGACCATGTGATATATCAAACCAATCACTGGTCATGTCAAAAATCTAAGAGCAAACATAGTAATATAATGAAATGCTCTGGATGCAAAGTGAACGGGTCTATATGTACCATATGGCAGTTGTATGCAAAATAAATAAGAATTTAGGAAAAATTTATTGGTAGTAGATATATTACACTAGATACTGTAATCTTTGTGACTGCAGGGGTAACTTTGTGACACAGTAATTTTTTCATATTTCAGATCTTGTGCCACACCCATGATACCGGAAAGGCACAGCACCAACTGCTTGTCCAACATATAGAGATACCTAGTGGACAGTATCCAAAGCTTCTGCATGTCATTTGTCTTTGCTGGCCAGTGTATTGTTCAAACCTGTCGTCAAGCTATTGACTCAAATTTCGGAAACTTTGTGTGCTGAAGGTTAACACCTTATACAACCAACTACCACAGATAATTATTTCTTATTGTCAATATGTTGGTTAGATTGTAGAGCAATATAACTCTTATGTAGTGATATTTCCAAGAGATATGAGAACATAACCTAAATATCGAAAGGTGATGGAGTTACTTTGTGACACACTGACACTGTCACAAAATAACCCACAAAGTTGACCCACCTCCTCCAGCCACTCAATGTTGCATTTTCCCATCCTCAAAAATACCACTGGAGAGAAAGAAGTATTGACTATTTGGAAAAAACAACCCGAAGGAGCAGAATTAGCCAAAAGACAAATTTCCTCATCTTCTCAAAGAACTGATGGCTGCCCTGGGCACCCAAGGTCTCTTTGATGTCAGATATACAGATAAAGCTATCCAATATTTGTAACAGGTATATATAATTGTGTATCAAGCTTTTGATAAGCGTTTTACTGTCTAACTTTGTGTAAAGTAATTATTCCTCGTGGATTTCAAGGCAAAAACACAGATGCCACAAAGTAACCCCATTCGGCGGGGCAACTTTGTGACACATTTTAACTTTAATTTCTCAATGGCAATTAAAAATCTGGGTTAGTGCAATACATAACTATGTAAGGAA
Organism: Dolomedes plantarius; assembly: GCA_907164885.2. NCBI lineage: Eukaryota > Metazoa > Arthropoda > Arachnida > Araneae > Dolomedidae > Dolomedes > Dolomedes plantarius. The sequence goes on along the minus strand of OU015502.1, from coordinate 47,302,273 downwards.
AGGATGTACCAAGACTTTGCAATTGTTCATTTTGGGCTGCTTTTAAAACTGATCGGCTGGCACAGGAAAAAACTTAAATTCCATCACAAAGTAACTCCATCTAACGGTACCTAAAGTAAAGTAAGAACTTACTGTCTGGGATTCAACTGCATCCAGTAAACGTAACTTGCGGATACTTGATAAGTCTTTCAATTGCTGTAATGATGATTGCAGCTGGTTCAATTTGGTCTCCACACTTGATGCCGCAAAATGTCCAATTCTTATCATTTGTTTACCTTTGCTTACAACTGTACTAACAAGTGGCTCGTGTGCCTGAATTTCAGCTTCTAAGGCCTGCAACAAAGATTATGAACTGAGATATCTAATGAATACTTAGTACTTTGCAATCGCATAACTAATGAATCCAATACCTAATATTAATATTTTAATTGACGAATGTTATATTAATAATTTAATAAACATTTTAATCATATAATAGAAAACAATAATAGAAAATAAATCTTTATTCAAAGCAATCCATAAAAAAGTAAGCCTAGTTTCTAGTTATTTCAAATAAACACTCTAAGTTGTCTCTTTTAAAATTTTAATGTAGTAGCAGAAGCACATATTATCACCTTATTGAATATAATCAACAAGGATAAGATCATAACAATTACGGTAAAATCTTAAACTTAAATTTTTAAATGTTAATGGAATAATAATTTTTTTTTATGTAGTAGAAGATTAGATCTGCAACTTGAAGATAATATTTTAAGATTCTTTTGAAAATAAAAGAATTTTTCTAGGATCAAACAAATAATGAATGCTTATATTCTATGTATTATGAGAATATTATGGAGCAGAAAAGATTTGCATGAACACTAAATACTTTTAATAAATGGTATCAAATACTCATAACACATGTTCAGATCAATAAACTAATTACTGAGGGTATATAAAACAAGCAGAACAAACCTGGTGCTTCTTTTGTAGATTTTGGACAGTCACTAGATTATTTCCTAAATCAGTGGAGGCAGCTAATGGCTCTTTTTCACTGATCCAGGATAATTCATCCTCTACATCTCTATTGAACTGATGAAGTAGTAATGAATCTTCTAAATTTTCTCTCCTGATCTGTACAGGATCGTGCAAAGACTGATACCTGTAGAAATATAATTTATTCCATCTCCTGAAGAAATTTTGTAATGAACTCAACAGAACAGCATAACAGATTGTACTGTTACTGAGAAAATTAAAATCTCCACATGAAACACAAGAAATATCTTAAAAATCACAGAATAGTGAAACAATATTCACCATTTGAGAAGACTTCAGGTAAAAAAAAGTGAAAAAAACAAAAGAGATTCTTTTTCAGTCATAAGCACAAAAAATGTTAAAAAGAATCCTAAGTAAGAGATGAAATCATACAACTAATAAAGTCATGAACATCAGTACTGAACAATGAATATTGAGGTACAAATAGAAATATACAAAATTCAAACAATTTACTAAATGTAATTTTTTTTAAATATGCAAACTTAGTTATAAGAGAAAAGGATATTTGACAATAAAGAAAAATTACTTATATAAAAAAATTACTACACTTAAATATAAAGATACATAAAATCCTGACTATAAACTAGTTAACAACAGTTTAGTTCACCAGAGCCCTTCAAGTGCTGCTAGAGAATGATAATTTTGTTGTATTCAGTTCATTTAGAGAGCCTTTATTTTGCAGAAAAAAATGTAAAATCCATAGAGACAAAATGTCAACATAGGTTCAATAATAAGTTGTCTATTTGGCTTAGAACCTACTTATTTTTCCTTTACTTTTCAGTCAGATGCAATCACACAATAGAAATTTTTTTCTAATTTGCAATTTTTAAGGATTTTATTGTTTTCATTGTCTTCCATTTTAGCTTGTAGCAAGAAAGAAAAAAAACTAAAGTGATTAATTAAAAGAATATATATACAATAGAAATCTTTAAAAAGTTATATATTTTTAAGACTAACGGCCCGAGTTTGAATATTTCGTGGTGCAGCCAATGCCTGTCACTTATGATACCATGTGACCTTTTTTCTTTCCCCCACACAACTGGAGTTTTGTCGAGCTGTTATGAAGCCATTATGAAGTTATTATATTATTATGTTGTTTGTTGAAAATATTTTTAGTATTGTCAGAGTGTAGTAGTTGATCTCACAGAATCAACATGTAATTGTATTCCATTTGTTAGTAGTTAATACGCCATTGTACAGTGATGTGTGAATATTAAAGGATAGGTTTTCTGTTTAATGGCTTTGTGATGAATCTTTTGTGGTGCTGAGTTCTTATTTCAAGTAAGGAAATTTATGATGGCTACAAGACTTTATTTTTGAAACTTCAAATTTGTCAGTTAAATGACTATTATTATTAATCAGTAATTTATTAATCTGTGAAATAACCCAGAACTGAAATTTTTAACATCTGAATTTCAGTGAAAGCAAAGGGGTTAATTAGAAAGAGACTAAAAGAAATTAGAAAAAAATTAACCTGTTAACGGTAGCCAAAGATTTTTCTTCAATTTCTTCCTTCAAAAAGTGGTTGCTGTTCTGGAAACTGGTATTAAGATCTTTAATTTGTTCAATATTTTCGGCATGATTGTTGATATCAGTTTCAAGATGCTATAACAGAAATTTTTTTGTATAATTATACGTAATACATGCACATAGCCATATCAGCAAATTATATCACACAAAGATGAACATCAAATGCAAACACTTAGCAAATTTATGGTAAATTCGGCAGTCTACTTAATCATTTTGAATAAATAGAATTTATACGAAATAAACATCAAAACTTGTACTCATAATCCTCATTCAGTTGTTAACCATCATCAAAACCATCATTAGATTGCGACTAATCAAGGCAACAAAAAAAGTGTACATATTTATGTTATTCATCCACTGAACTTCAAACTCTCAACGTTAATTAAAGCATAAGTGTTTATAAAAAACCAGGAAACAAAGATAATCCAAATAAAGTCCCTTAAATTATAAAATAATAATGATTCAGAGGTTTTAAATGAGCTAAATATTGTCAACTAAAAAGGGTTTAATAATAATAATAATAATAATGATGAAACATAGATGTTGAGTTTGTTTTCCTGCAAATTTTTTTATCTTCCTTTATTCATAACTAGCTGAAAACCCACGCTTCGCTACGGAGTACATTCAAATTAAATACAACGGTCAATGTATGCAATTATGCCAAAAAATAAATATATATATTTATAATAAATGCGATGATCAATGTATACAATTGATGTAAAATATATATCTATCTATATATGTATATTTATAAAAAAATCGTAAGGGATATGCATTTGTTTTGGATAATATCCAATCGTCTGCTGCATTAGAAAGAGAAAAAAACATTTTTTTTTGTCTATTTAGTTGTTACGCACGTGACGATAAATTTATTGAAAGTACCAGAAAAAGAAATCACGTGATCAGCATTTAATAAATTAAATTCTAAAAATTAATCTTTAAAAATTCACCAAAAATCAGGAAATGGAGGTAAAAATTCGAAAAAAATTTCATTTTGAAGGAATTTTTATGATCTTTCTCGTGATATAAATTTTCTAACCCTCAATGTATTATTTTAAATGCAAACGTAAAAAAAGTTTAAAATACAGCTTAAAAATTTAATTTAAAAAAATCTAAGAAGAATTTTTGAAAAATCTCTCTTAGTGCACCCCTACACTATTAGAAGATTCGCCATGCAAAATTTCATCCCTTTAGGTCCAGCGGTTTGGTCTGTGCGTTGTATGTCAGTCAGTCAGTGAATGAATGAATGAATGAATGAGTCAGTTACGGAACTGTTTTATATATATAGACAGGCATGAGCATTCCATTCAGAGAATATGTATTTTGTTTCTAACCTTTTTCTTTTGTAATGCACAAATAAATGCTTATGGATAATTTTAAGTTCACTGTAGAGAACCACAGTAAATACTGAAAAAGTGCTTGTTACCCTTTTAAGGCTCAAACACAACACTAATATTAAATCACTTGTTATTTATATGAATTTTTCCTAAAACCACTCTTACTCTACCTAATTACACTAAACATACTATAGGATCTCAATGATAATTTTGTCAAAGTAATAATGCTCATAAATATCAAAGTTTAGCTTATAACATCTTTAAGGGGGATGATGGGGCAAAAAGTCAGTATTATGTAATACTTGACACAGCTCCTAAATCCTAAATTATTATCATGAACAAGTGGACCCCCGGCTGCATAGCAACTGGTCTGCAGGTTTATTCATGCTGCATACCTAACAGTCGGGATGATTTATTGATTAGTGATTATAACTTCTTTGAGAAAAAAAAAAATCCTCCTCTGACATTTTTTGTAAATGGTTCCTTTTCCTTAACATTAAGAAAAAATAAACCAGAGTAAAGATGGGCTCTATTTCAATAGATAGCTTATTGGGTTTGGACGAATTTTGTCCAAAGAGCAATGCAAGTGTGTTTGCTTCATTTCAGTTAACCTCATCTCTTTTCAGTTTATATTCTTATTATCTTTTTACTTAATCATTCTGTACTGATTGTTTCTAAAGCCATTAAGTGAACCCTTTGAAAATGGACTTTTAAGTTTTCTCTAACTTTCTGAGTAATTCATCTTGTTACTAGACAGTGTTTCCCAGACCTTAAAATGGCCAAGAAAATGGATTAAAAAAAATTTTTTTTTAAATATCAGTTTTAAAATTTGAATTTAATTCCTTCCCTATTTAATGCCCTTTTTTAAAGTGATTTTTAGTCACTGATACTTCTGTTTTCACACACACACACACACACACACATATATATATATATATATATATATATATATATTTATTTATTTATTTGTTAAATTTTCCCTTCCTTTATACTTTATGTAATCCTTTTTACAGACGTCAGTTTTGTTTTCAATATTTCAATCATTTTTATTCTTGCTAAGTTCTTACTATTGCACATTCTTTTAGTTAGATATCTATTTTATATTTCTGCTAGACATGGACAAATTTTAAATATTTCAAATCTCAGTAAAAATAATAATCTTTTAAGCTTTTTTTACTTTTACCATGTACTTCCAAATTAATTTCCCATTTTATTCATGTGTATTTGCCCTTTTGGGGTTATTTAGTAGAGTCCCTGAACTTTATTGTGTACCCCTAGATGATTCATGCATACTGATTACATCAACAGCAGATTCATGGTATAGCCAAAGGTTGACAAACCCATGGAATAGAACAAAATTGCCACAGCATAATGAACATGGCCCACTTAGGCCGTCTGCACACGGAGCAACTCAAAAGAAACTGATAACTGACTCGAATCACAAATCAGTCCGTGATGAGTCGTAACCTATGTAATTGAATGGAGCCACGCACACGGTGCAACTGGTTACAAACCCGGTCTTCCGTGTGCAGACGGCCTAAGACTACAAGGTATGTTCTCCAGCACGATTCATGGCTGCTGATCCACCATCTTTGCACAAATTTGGCAGGAAAAAGATAGTAGAAAAATGTCACCAAATGGAGGTATACTGGATAATAGGAATTAACCATAAAAATGACTTTCCAATTTTGCCTTATAACACAAAATTGGAAGAAAATAGAAGGATCCAAAAATTAGTTGTCTTAAGCATAAATGTTTTTATATTCATAGGCAGTAAGTTAGAGCTTACTAGAATTCCAGAAAAAGTGTTATTTATAGAAATTATTTTGGAGCCCAATTTTCACTGCAGTATTTACCTAACTTATAATAATAACTCAAGTAGCTTAAAACATTTTACAAAATTTTGTTGAACATTACATAAATTAAATGGAAAAAAAGTGCAGAAAAACTGTTTTCTTTTGACATTTGTTTCATTGAACAGTTTCAAAATATATTTCCGTTTTTAAAGCATCAATGCTCTCACTCTGAACATCAAACAGAATGAAAAGGTTAAATAGAAAAATTTATAAACAATTTATTACCTGATGCTTTTTCAGCAAATTCTGTACAGAAGTGAGATCTTTACCATGGTCTTCAGATTGTAGTTGTATTTCTACTTCGTCAATCCATGCATCCATTTCATCTAACATGCGGTTGAACTGTAATGCCTGGTAAAAACAGAAATCGAAATTTAAAAATTTGATAAAGAGTTCTGACATAGTTACAGTTTACACTAACACAAAAGCAATTCCTAGCACATAGAAATAACACAATTACCATTTTCAGGTGTTGTCATGGTAAAGAACAGCTTGATTAGAAAATGTAATTGCTTACTTAGACACACTGTTTAAGGAATTATTGAAAGTATGACATTATGATGAATAAATGGTATCAACACAAAACAAACATAAAATTATGAAAAAGAATATTTATAAATGTTTAGAAATATTTACAGCTACTTACAACAATATTTAAATACAGCAAAGAAACAAAAAGGAAGTATGAAAGATGTTCTGCTGCAATTAGTAACTAGATCAGGGATTCCCAACCTTTTAATATTTGTGGCACCCTTTAGAATGAGTTTAGAAACTTATGGCACCCATGTTAGAATTTTATTTTTTTCAATTTTTTAAATATTAAATCAAAGCGGAATATATATCAGGAACATATCAAATTTTAGTTAAAATAAACATTTACCCCACTGCTGATTTTATTTATTAATTTATTGAAAGATATAAGTAGAAAACACAAGAATAGAATATATTCATACAATTTCAAAAATACTCAAGGGATCCAATATAATATAGCACGAAAGGACTAAAATGAAAATCACTAAAAAGACTTTTGTTTCATGAATGTGAGACTGAAGAAAATTAAGAAATGTATTAAAACCAAGAATTCAAGAATCAGGCTTCGAGTGTCATATTTTTATTCATTCAAGAGTATCACTAGCTACAAATACACGCTTCACACAAACCATGAAGAAGCCAGGTGGCACTACCAATATATATCTTTTCAATTTGCAACAGAGACTTTCAATAGATGCTTAGGGCACACATGTTTGATATCAACTTAATATTTATTTTATCCACTAATATATTTTTGTTCATCACCGCCCTTTCCAAAATTAACCTCAGGGCACACTGGTTGGGAATCACTAAACTGGATAATAAAAATTAAAGTTACCTGGTACGCATCTTGCAAGCGCTCCTTTTTCAAAGCAGTTTGATCGAGCAATTGTCGCCAGTGCATTTCCAGTTCCTGTAACAGATTTTGGATTTCATAGGAAGCATAATGTCCATTGCCTGTCAGTTTTTCACCTTCAGTCATCACAGCATCCACTCTCCCCTTATTAGCAGAAAGCTCGGCTTCAAATGCTGCCTGTTTCTGTATCTTGCTGAGAAGATTTGTTGGATCTCGATACGTTTCATCAGATGCAACTTGAATTTTTTCATTTATCCAACCTACGACCTGAAACATGAATAGCGCTACTTGTAAATTTTGAAAATTATCAAATGATTTAGCTTTCATTATTTATTTATCTAAATACTCAATAACAATCAACAAAATCTTTAACTTTCAACCTAAATTTGAGTCTAAAATTTGTACTTGTTCCCCAAAATCAAAAAGTGGATATTAATGGGATTTTTTAAGGACTTTTAGTATTATTCTCAAGAAACAAAACTAAGAAAATAAAATACATGACATTTGAATATTAACACTAGAGTATTGCCTTTTTAATATCTGCAAAGTATATCATTAACGCCAAACTTGCTGTGCATAACTGACCACTTCATCAGCTGAGCTGTTTGTAGGAAATTGGTAACGAAACTAAAGGAAATCAACCATATAATAAATAAAATTGAATATGAGTGATGACTGCAATCCAACAGTTAGATTTTCATTATATTTTGCTTATAAAATTGAATAAAAATAAAGTTTTAGCACAGACACTTTAAATTTTGATATTTTCTTCATAATTCAAAATCTAAAGTAATATTTCATTTCTTGTGTTTTTTAGCAACAAAAAGTCTTTACATATTATATCATAGATTACAGAGTATTTTACATATAAAAACATATGCATGTAGTTAGATGTAAATTTGTAAATAAGTACTTTTAAGTAGTACACTTAAAAAGGACCATAAATACCAAAATGGATTCCATTTAAAAATATAACCATAGCTCTTAAAAACAGACACTGAAAAAATGTGTCCTTAAAAACCTTTATCTACTTTCCCAAACCTGTTAATTTTAAGGGCATAATTTAATAAAATTTTTTGACAATATCATGAATAAGATTTTAACAATTGTAGACTGTACGATTTAACAATAGAGTAAAATTATAAAGGAAATTAAAATAAAATTGTCCAAAGTCACTATAGTATGAAATAATTATAATTCCACAGGTTATAAACACATAAAAATGTCCTTTGTCACTCAAATTATGGCTGAAACAAGCTAATGCATGATGCCAATTCAAAACAAATTATAGCCTTGAAGAACATTACCATCTTTAATAAAAAAATAAATAATATTCAAAACTTTGATGAATTTTTAACAATATTTTTAATGCCTTTAATAATCAATGTCTTCCATCATAGAATCCTGAATATCAAATAACTATTTAAGTTTTTTTGTGGTAAACATGGTCAAAATCTTTTGTAATAAGCATTATGGTAAAGCCTAAAAAATCTGAAAATCTTCAAAAGCTATACAAGAAAACACAAACTTTACAGAATTTCTGATCTTAATGAATAATTAAAAATTAAAAATCATAGCTGTCACTATAGGAAAGAAAATATTCATGGCATTTTTGCTTGATGCAAAATTTTAACTAATATTTAATATAATATAACTCATTACACAGCAATTATGAAACTTCTTTGGGAAAAATTTAAACATGGGAAAGTTAGATAAAAGACAAAATACAAATCAATAGTGTATACACAAATAAAATTTACTGCAGTTATCATTTTGAGTTAAGATCATGAAAAATCAAACACTTAAAAATAAAGCAGCAAAGTATTTCAAAGATTATACTACCTATCATTTTTGACTCAGAAGATTCAGTTTCCTTATGTATTTTCAAGCTTAAATACAAATTTTAAAAAGAGTATACATTGTTTATGAAATAACTTAAAATAATAATGAACAGCTAGCAATAAGCTCTTATTAGAATTGTTTAGTTTGTTTCATGAGATAACAAGAAATTGAACACATTTTCAAAAAATTCAGTCAATAAAAAAGATAGCTTAAAACTATGGAAAAATTTAGCAGCTCAAAAAGCTTTACCTCATAAATATTTCGCAAGAATTTCTGCAATTCTCTTGATTCTTGTAATTTCTTCCTTCTAACCAATGCATTTTCTTTCAGTTTATCCCTTCTGCTACAAACTGCTTGACATTTATTTTGTATGGAAGAACTGTTGTAGTGTTTGGCAGCGATAAGTTCAGTTGCAAAAGATTCTAATTCATCTATTTTATTGCTCTGTGCACTCATTGTCTTTTCAAAGTTATCATGTTTCCGAATCAAAGTTTCAACGCTAGACATAGAATCCTGAAATATATTCACAATTGTTAAGAGAATGAAATCCATAAAATAACAACCTTCACTTCATTTTGAAGCTAAACATAAAAAGAATTAAATAGAAATTTCAGTTTTCTTGTGACAAGAGATAACTTGACAATCATAAATTGGATTTAATATGATGTCATTAGGAAAGTATAACTATGGAACGTAAGAAGGATTAAAAAGTTACCCTAATTAGGAATACTTTAATTTTTTTTTTTTTTTTTTTTCATGGGTTAAGAATTTCTAGCCATACATTGTGAGGAGAACAAACACTTCCATTTTGCCCAGACCACCATCTGCTACACCTGTCTTATTTTGCATTTCATTTTTTATTGAGGACATAATGGTAATAGCTCTAAATTACATTTATTCAACAAATTTATATATATTTAAAAAATAACTTGCATGAATAGCATATTCACTTTATAAGATTTCATTCTCAGGTATTTTAATTACATTGCTAAATAAGCTAAAATGGGTAACGATAACAAAATACATGAATATTCTACCCTCCATAATTAAAATGTCCTATCAGTCAAATATTCATTTTCATTTTTTTAATATTTTACATCCTTATGTTTACACCTTTTCACTAAGTTGGAATGTCCTGACTGGTTTTGGGGGCTCTTAAAACCATCCCAAGTAACACACATTGGCCCAAAAGCAAATTTTCATTACATTATTGGTTAATGGTTACCATTGCTTGAACTTCCAGAAACAAAATATAAGCCAACTGCAAAGTGTTTATGCTAGGTTAACAATTATAAAATGTTTTTGTCCTAATTGCAAAATGTCTACTGTGAGCCAACAATTATAAAATGTTGTCCCAACTGCAAAGGAGAGTTTAACTGCTCTCCCGACAGTTGGGCCAACTAGTTGTTAACCATTGGGTGAGCTGCAATGCCCACCATTGTTTCAACATAACCCCAATGGCTAAATCCAACTGTTGGCCAACTATGCTAAATACGGTTGCCCAACAATTTTCCAACAGTCTTGTGTTACTTGGGATCAAACATATTTGTCCTAACAGCATTCCAATCTATGTCCAAACTGCATTGCATTTTTCTTGAAAAATTAAAAATGTTAGTTAGGACATTTTAATTGCATTAGTATGGCCAACTAATGTACTAAAACATTATAGTTGGATGACAGTGATGCAGCCTGAGGGGTGCTAGAAAATTAGTATAGAAAAGATCATTATAAGGTCTATTTTCATCAACCTTCCTCCCCTCCCCAAGGAAATAAATTTTGCATTTTAGAAACAGGATGCCCCAGTCCCCTTAAGAGTATTCTGGTTGCAGAAAACCAGATAACTAACATTAGTAGTATTCTCATAAACTTTGAAGAGAAAAAGTTAAGCCCACAAAAAGATAGTAATAACTTTGTACTTACACCAAGGTCTTCATTATTTAAGAAAGCTTCTTTAGCAGAAAGCCAAGATTCAGCTGCTTCAATTTGTTCTTTGAATACCTTGATAGAAAAGAAACAAGTATAAAACATGCTACATAGGTTTTTATTATTGGAAAAAACAAAAAAGGTAAAAGCTACAATGAATAAATGAAACTTAAATAGAAATGTATTGTGACTATAGATTGAAATGACAACTGATGATGTTTTACTTTTTTTTAATACTAATAAAAAACAAATGGATTCATTCTTTAGGAGTCTATTTAGAAAAAGTTCAGATAAAACAGAAAAACACATAAAATTTGTTTCTATTTTAAGAATAAATAAGAGTATAACATGCAAAGTAGACTACATAAAGTATAATAGAAAGAAAATAATGTGAAATTGATAATTCATAGATGAGGATATACCCATGGGTTCTTAAGTTGATTCCCTTAAAAACTCTTAAATATATATAAATTTCAGAAATGGAATATTCAACTTCAACATCAACATTAACTGTACCTGAAGATCTCTACATTGAGTGAGCATGTGCCGTCTTTCCTCCCAAACTTGAGTCAAATTTCTTCTAAGCTCTTCTAACCTTTGAAGTTTGGATTCAATCAAATCCTTGGCCGAATGCTTTTGCTGGAGTAGACGGTGACCAAATTCCTTTAATCCTTTAAAAGCTTCTTGTCTACCATTGATTTCAGCCTATAAAATAAAGTAATTCAATTTAAAACTAATAAACATGACTTGAAAGTTTAGGTTATATACAACTGCACATAAAAAATATATATCACTTTAGTAAGCTAAACATAAAAATTATTCAGAACTTGTTACTTTCTTCCTGTGCAGTTACCAAATATTTCGAGCTTTACACAAAAAAGAAAAGTAAATAGTTAAATCATTTAAACATTTGAACTATAATTTTAAAGAACAAAGTTTAAAATGCTGACAAAGAGTGATACATTGTTTGAAAGTTGTGCACCTAAGAGATTATTTGCTATCGATCTCAATCATCACTATGGATTCAGATGTACTCAATGTACTTGACAAATTTTAGGATTTACTACTATTAAGTCAAACACTTATCTGTCATAACTGACAACTCATTTTGACAAATACATGTTCAATAAATCCATATAAATTTTCAGTTTACAAACAGAAAACAACTCAATTTTCAATTTAGAAGTCCTGCCCAAATTTGATAGGTTACCTTCTAATCCAAAATTTTGTGATTCCTTCTATGTCATTGTTGTACATTTAGCTCACAATGATTTTCTCACCATCGACTAGGTCTTACTGATGACCTACAGTTCAGATGAAAATAAAACTCAAAAGGGTCAAAACTGAATTTTACTATTTTATATATATATGAGACATGGCGCTCATACTGTGACATGTGTGAGCACCATGACGTGTGTCCTAACCTCTCCGAAAAATAATCCCTAATGTTCTTTGTTTGTAATTGCATAGCGTTGAGCGTCCCATGATCATGATTCATATTCACATGTTTTCAGATGGACCTGGAACTTTCTAGAATCATACGGTTGTTGATGTCGCATCCTCTGCGATTCACTCAAGGCCTCTTTTAAACCAAGAGATTGAAAGCGTACTCTGGTATTAATAAATAGTGAATTTCTCATAGTAAATTACTGTTTAATGCTAATTTGCCTAATTTTAACCCAATTCAATCTAGTTAATTATAGTTTGCATTCATAGCATTACATATACAGTCGATTCCGATTAATCAGAGCACATCGGGGCACGATCATTTTGATCCTAATAATATGCCCTATTAGGCTTATGTAATAGGATTTGTTTCGGTTCTTTAGGATTCAGTCCAAATAAGCAGCTGGTCCGATTAACTGGCGGTCCAATTAACTGGATTTGACTGTGTGTGTGTGTATATATATATATACACAACATAACAGCGATAATGAAATCTTCTAAGTATGAATGTTATGTTTAAACATGGCAATCCAAAGTTAATATTTTACCCATAATGCATATAGCAAAACTATTCTCGAGACTTATCAAAGACTGATGAATTATTAGAGGAATTCTGATACCAACAACTCAGAGCAGAGATTATATGCTTTCTACAAAAAATCATTGACATGAAAAGAAAAAATAAGGTATTTTTAATCATGTTAAAAGGTCAATTGTCTGAATTACTTTCATAGTCTAAATAAAACATAGTAAACAAACACACACATTAAACAAAAACATACTTTTCGTTCTTGATGAAGTTGCAGCATGCTTTGAGCTTCAGCATTATTTGTACCTAATTCATCAGATGTCATTCTAGAAGTAATGTCATTTACCCAAGATTCCTACAAAATAATAATTCATTCATACATGAAATGAGATCTCAAATGAATATTGTGTAAGAAGATCTTAGCAAATAACAGACTGACACAAATGTGCAATATAGAGATGCAAATGCAACTCAAAAGTAAATCAAAAACCTACCAGTTCTGTGAAGTCTGATAAAAATTTATGTAGAGTATATGCTGATGACAGAGACTGCTTCCTGAAATAAAAAAAAAACAGATCATAGTAAGTTAAAAAAAATCACAGTTACTGAAATTACCATAGATAAGATAGAAATGCAAGAAACATGAGACAATTCAAGTTTTACAAAAAAAAAAAAAAAAAAAAAAAACACTTAATTTTTTGAAAAATATGAAATGAAAATGCAAAGCTATATTAACTAATTTTAGTTGTACTTTTTAAAACAATAAATAAGAACTGTATGTTCTACTAGGAGAGAAATTAAAAAGCATATATATTTTAATATTTATAAATGCATATTTTTTAAAATATTATAAACTTTAGATAACTACCAAAAAATCATATGTATTGAATTGATATCATCAACCAAATTAATCAATACAAATTTTTTAAAACAATCAGTAAAATATTCTTTTAATAAATATCCTAAGACTCTCTTTCATGTTATACCAGAGAACATTGAATTAAAGCAATAAATAATGAAAAATCTTTAACATTTAAAATAATGAAATATTATATTATTGAATTACTGCTAATGCTTTGTTGAAAAAACTACATAATTTAATAAGACTATATTTTCACAATCAGTAAGGAATGCAAACTATGACTAAAACACTTAAACTAGTAAATTTTCATAAACAGTTTCAAATTAGATTTGAGCTAAAAAAACTTGCCTATTTAGGCACAAATTAGTTAGCTTTCGCCAGTTATCTTGAACTTCTGACAACTTCTGTCTTGTCTGTACAGCAACATCTGGATTCTTTTGTATAAGACGACGAGCATCACCATCATGTTCCTGTGTTTATATTGAAAAAGGAAGGTTTTCATTATAAAACTAAGTCTAAAATAAACTTTCAAAATGACAATAAAAGAAATTGTCCAATAATTATTAAACCAAAAGATTAATATCAGAAAACTAAACATTATATCCTCAAATGTTTTTCGCTGTCTGACTTTGTCTAACCTGTCAGCTTTAGATTGATTAAGAATGATTGTTAAAGAAATCTTGAATAGTAATATTTTTAAATTTTCCAGATCATAACTACACAGGAAATTGACCAATAATTATTAAACCAAAAGAATCTATCTGTTATAAAATATCAGATTCCACAACTAAAAGTTAGATCCTGACAGATATTGATTAATTTGATTAAGTATTACTATGTCAGCTTTAGATTGATTAAGAATGATTGTTAGAGAAATCTTGAATTATAATATTTTTAAATTTTCCTGATTATTACTACACAGGAAATTGTCCAATAATTATTAAATCAAAAGAATCTATCTATTATAAAATACCACATACCAAAAGTGAACTATACATTATATACTGAAAAGTTTTCATCAGTCTGATTTTCTACTACCATATCAGCTTTAGAATGATGGTTAAAGAAATTATTTTGACTTTTAATATTTTTAAATTTTCAAAATTATTACACCATTTTTATTGGATTTTCGAATTCTCTGACATCTACAGATTTTCCAGGCATTCTCTTAATGAATAGAAACTCATTATTCAGAAAACAGTGAAATGGTACTGACCTTTAACTTAGCTTCAATGGCAGTCATATCTCTTTCAGTAGTTTCCAACTTTCTCTGACAAGTTTCTACAGATTGTAAATCTCTAGTTTCCTCTTCCACAGACAAAGCTACTGACTGCAAGAACAAAAACATTATTTATTTGACAAATATATGAAATTAGAAAAAAATAAATAAAAATGGAAACAATCCCAAGAGAAAAATGATACGCATTATGTGCACACTTTCATAAAATTAATATGCAGTACATGCAGTATATGAATTATGAGGATGAACATTAATGATAGACTTAATGATAAAAACATACAAGTTTTGATAAAAGAAAAATCTTTTAACTGCTAAAAAGCATAAATAAAAGCTTATCATAATCTCTTTGTTACATATAAATTCAAATACTATATAAATTCAGATATAAATTCTTTAAAAAAGCTTTTCATGACAAGAATAGTTAAGATCTAAAAGTAATTCATAGAAAATATTTATCATAGTTACGTGTTATCTATCCCACAGAATCTTCTCCAAAATTTTTAAATCCAGCAGTTAATTGATCAAGATGAAATTTTCTCTTTATCTATCACAGCTCATATACATCAATTTAATACTGCTAAGTGGCTTTTTAAATGTAAATACTTCTATAAAATCTAACAGTTCTTAAATATTGATTTTAATAGCTTGACTGCAAAGTAAATGACAATACCTTTTCATTTATCCTATCATTAGTATCATCTACATCTCTGTTGAAGGCATGAACATCAGAGGCATTAGCAAGTTTTTCTCTATAGAGTTCTAGAGCTCCTTGTAAAGCTTTCCATCTGTATAGCAAAGTAATCATTATATTGAAAATATATTTTATGAAAGAAAAATTAAACTATGGGAAAAAATTTAATTTGTGATGAAAAAATAATAAAAAAATTTATTTTACAGGACATAAAGTTGCAAAGGAAAATTTTCTATGTTTTTGAATAATGGAGGAACAAAATGTGACCTAACCTTTCTATTTATTTAACTATATATATATATATATATATATATATATATATATATATATATATATATATATATATATATATATATATATATATATATATATATATATATATATTTGAAATTTTCACAAATTAAACTTTTAATTTCCAAAAGGACATTAAGCTCATTTCTGATAAAAAAAAAAAAAAAAATTTCAAATAAAATTTATTTTGATTTATAGCTTAATATGAGAGAAAAATGAGATGATTGATTTTTCCACTGAAATTAGTCCCAATTCTTACTTTTTGAAGAAATGAGTGTACTATTAAATGAAAAATTAAAACATTTAAAAGAATTCCAGATACCAAGAGTAAAAGTTTAGTGCCTTAAATGGGTGACATAAAATATGGTACACATAAATATTAAAAGATAGATATTGATATATGACTTACTTTGTATTCAATTCTTCTTGCCTTTGTTGTACAGACTGAGTATCTGAACGACCCACACGAATAAGTTTATTTGCAAGAGAATTAATGTTTTTAATTCTTAATTCATCCACTCTCATGTCCTGAAAAAATGAAAATGTAAGTACATGTCCTTGCTTTCTCAGAGTGAATTTTATTTCATTTTATAATTTAGTAATCATGTGCACTAGATACTTACTGAGTCAACGTCATCTAATTTTCTCTGAAGTGCTTGGCAATGCTCAAAATCTTTACCTGTATCTCCAGCCTGGACCATCATCTCCTACGAGAAAATATAATTTTTATATATTAGCAAAAATAGATATGTGTAGTAGTATTTTAGTTAATGTTGAATAAGCAAATTCACCTTTACATTTACATATAAAATGAATTCTAGATGTATATATGCAAATCAACAAATTATCATAACTCTGTCAGTAAATAAAATTTGTCAAAACTATTTAAAAAAAAATTGTTTTTTAAAAGTTACTAAATGGTAATCCTTGCGTGGTTAAGGTATATTAATGATCACTTAAATTGTGTTTGATAACTGCTCAATAGAAGAATGATTTTGAAATATTCAGCTGAACTGTCAAAAATCCTTATGGCCAATTAACGTACCTAAGATATCTGCCTTTCCCAATAAAAAACTATTAACCCCTTAACTGGTCAATTTTTTTGCTAGAAATACTGCCAAAAAATGCATATTTTTTTTTTTTGCCTATAATTAAACACCATACTTAATAGAATAAGAAAACAAAAGAATTTTTTTTAATTATATTTCACTTTTAATGCTTTTACACTATTTTTTATTTTAAATTTTTTGAACACAAAACTGCTTAAATGTTTGCTTTTTGCATGAAAACTCTGCCTGCAATGAAGAATATTTAACAGATCTTACAAAAATTTCTTTCATACTTACTATAAAATTTGAAGTTTACACTTTTGCAAACTATTTAAAAGTCTTTTTGTGTGGTACAATTTGAAGCATGGTGTAATACAAAGTCCTACATCGAAATCCGGGCAGAAATAAAGATCTGAAGAATAATCCAGATTATTAGAGAACAGTTCCAAATCTGAATAAGAATTCAGTCGATCATCTAACAGGAAAGTATTTTCGTTGTTTATTTCATCCATAATTTAAAAAAAATTGTAGTGGTTTGAATTCACAAGCATTACAAGCAGTAGAACAAAAATTCTACAAAGCAAAAATTCCCACGCTTCCATTTAATAAAGAAAAACCAGATGAAATGAAATGGACAAGCTACGACATCTGTTAAAAATATTTGTACTAGACTTTGTAATAGTATTAGTCTTTGCAAACTAAAAATACAGGCAAACCAAAATAGGAAAGGAGTGAATATCAATGCCCGTACTCTGTATGGGCAAACCAGTTGGGGACAGGTGTGAGTAGCCCGTACACTGTACTGGCAAACCGGTTAAGGGGATTACTACTTTCAAAATAGAAGCTTTCAAATAATATTAGGCATTTTATTGTGGTTAAATATCTCATGATCAAGCAATAATACCGCTACAAAATCATAAGTACTTGATTACTATCAGTTGATCATTCATTTTTATATGGTAAACTTTTTTGAAACACCTGTTAGCATCCTAAACAACTATTTACTACACTACATTGTCTACTAAATACACTAGATCTCTTAGAAAAAGTTAAACATCCCTTAGTTCTCAAGTTAACTTGCTTAAAAGAATTCTAAGTACTCAGTGCACAGAGCTTTCTTTCATACCTGAAAGTGGCAAAATTTTCAAACATGTGTTACTACACCATGATCAGACAAGTTATTAATTTTGAGGTTTAAGAAATTAAGTTTCATCAATTAAGTTTTATTAATTGCTATAATGACATAAGTCTAAACTCCAGAATTCACTTTACTTTTTATTTGTATTTCTGTACAACATTTTTAACGCACCAAAAGAAAAATGATAGAAGTTTCATACATCCATTATGTTAACAAATACATTTATAATATTTGAACACTTTATAGCATACTAAACACAAAAAGAAAACATTCAAACCTTATCACGAATCCAGGCTTCAATTTTCTCAGCTTGGTTGTTGAATTCAAGAATATCTTGAGCTTCTTCAAGACCTCGTCCTAAATTAGTCGATGAAGAAAGGAGTTCACTCCACTGTTTCAGTAGTTTTTCCAGCTGTTGTCGAATCTTTAGAGAACACTCATGGTTTTTGGATAAAAGTAATTCTCCTTTCTATTACAGGAAAAAATATGTGATTAATAGTCATGTTTGGTAGTATACAGTTAAGAAATACATATAATACTGATATTGAAATACTATTCCTCGTCAGCAGATTTGATTATTAATGTTGCTAAGATATAAAGTTCAAGCTATTTCAACAATCTCACTCAATCTAGCATTTCATACTTAAAACTAAATTTTGAGAAAAAATATGAATAGATATAATTAGTTCTAAGTAAAAAAATATCATTGTTCTTTAAGGCTGCTGTGTACTAACCCTACTGGATTTGCTCATCTCAATGTTAACCTACGGAGAAAATGTGTTCAAGGATTGCCAACTTAGATGGAAAGATTTTTTTTTTTAAAATTTGTGCTCTGTCATACAAAGAAATTCGACACCTTGGGGCATTTTCATTTTTAAAAAATGCAAATATAAGAAAATTTAAATTACCGTAAAATCTTGAGTATAATATGCAATTTTATTTCACATTTAAGTCTGCAAAAATGAGGGTGCATATTATACTCGTGTACAAAAAAACATATTTTTAAACATTGAATAAACGACAAAAAATAGATGAGCTGTATTCTAGTGAAAGTTATTAAGACTGAAGATATCGTTTGTTTTGAATTTAAAAAAATTTTCTAATTCAAAACAAACAATACTGGAAGTTTTTTTTCTAGCATATTTGACATTTTTGTTTCTTTTATTATAAATTTTATTTATGTTTTGAATTAAAAAAATTTTTCTAATTCAAAACAAACAATACTGGAAGTTTTTTTTTCTAGCATATTTGACATTTTTGTTTCGTTTATTATAAATTTTATTTATGTTAATAAGTATTTGTGCAATTTTTAAATAAAATATTAAAAAGTTATGGGTGCATATTATACTCAAATTTTAATTTTTCCAAAAATTTTGTGCAAAATCAAGCATGCATATTATACAAATATGTGTATTACAGTTAAGATTTTATGGTATCCAAGGAAAAAAAAATCTGATATAGTATGTTTTAAACATTTATCCATTCCTCTGGTGTATGCAACTTAAAAAATGAATCCTGTTGTAAGGTGCAGAAAAGTTCGGGCTATATGAAAATACCATTTTTATTGGATAATCGGCATTTATGGAGCTGTCAAGAGTTAGACACATTTTCTCCATAGATAAACATTGTGGTGAGTGAATCCAATTGGGTTAATACACAGAAGCCTTAAAAGGGGATTTATGAAATTAAGTTTTAGTAATGACAATTGGCAGAGGTGCTGTCATAAGGGAAGGGGTTTTAGGGTCAAACAACCCTCACCCTACAGAAGCCTAAAAATCAAGAGAAAACCAAAAAGGTAAGTCGAATTTCTATTCCTTTTTCTCACCCCTTCGGGACTCTAGTTGTGAGACTGTTAAAACTACAGCATGTGTATGAGAACACTAGGGCTTATTTGAAACTTATTAAAGGAATTTATTTAAGATTTTAGAAGTTCAGTTAAAAAATTTTAATCTCTTAATTTAAATAAAATTTACAGATATTTTGACATGGACTATTTTTTGAAGGGGACCTTTTAAATAAGATTCAATAAGATACTACAGTCAATAAATTTTTTGGAAATATAATTATTTTAAGCATGTAATTAGCATTAGAATATAGATAATAATTATTCATGAGCCCTTTTTTTACATAAATCAACATTTGAAACTCATTTCAATCAATCACAAACACAAAACTAAATCAAAATTTATGAATAAAGTATAGTATATTTATTTTAAAACTTACCTGCTTAATGTTTTTAATATTGCTTTCATGGGCAGATAGTTCAGCCTGGAATGCTTGATGTTTTTGAAGTTTTCTCATTTTATCTTCTAAACTGGCAATCTGGCTCATATCTTGTTCAGACTCCAAATATTTTCTTTTGTCATCGATCCAAGCTTCAGCCTGTTAATAACACAGCAAGTTTAATAACGCTTCATAAAATCTTCTTGAAAAAAAAAATTTCCCATGTTTGAATCAATCAAAATAAATTCATAAAATGCAAAACATACTAAAAACTATTAAATTCAAAATGGTAATTAATAATCCATAAACATGTATTTGCAGGAATTAATAATTTAGGAGAAACTTTTCAATTTACAGTCTTTTAAGTAAAATACAATTTAATACTGTACCTCTGTAGCATCTCTCTGGAACTGAGCATGCAAGAAGCTATCAGCTAGCTTTTGCCTCCTAACATTACTTAGATCTCTCACTTTAGATCTCCTGTAAAAACATTGAAGTAGGTTATCATCGATTCTTACTGCATATAAAGAAGCAAAAATAATTTTAATTATATTTGCTTCTTTATATAAATCAGATTTTTTATGACTTATTTAAAACAATATTTTTCTCCTAGAAGATATTACCTGTTAGTTACTTCAACCATTCTTGTCCTTATTGTATCCGAATCAAAATGATTTTGTTGTAATAGTTTTGTTCCATGCTCTTGTAAAGCAGTTAACTGTAAACAAGTGTTAATAATTAACAAAATATTGAAATAAAACAACTTGTATAGTAATAATTCAATGTTTAATCCTTTTTACAAGAACATCCATTATGAAAAAAATTGTGCAGACGGTTGATTAACAAGTAATATATATTTTAATAGATATATATTTAACAAGTAATATATAATTTAATAAATTCATATAATACACATACTTTAAGCTTATAATGTGCATTTTCAAACAACCCTTTAAAAAAATTTTCAATTAAATTTAATATATTTTTTCTGCACAGTTAAAAAAACTCTACAGAAAAAGGCTATTAAAATTAATAGTAAAAGTTATGCATTATAAGGAAAACATATTTACTTTTTCATTTTGAGTGACAAGGAGTTTTTCAAATGCTTCATGCTTTTTAACCAAGACATCCACTTCTTCAACTGTATTACCCATATCTGAACCAGACAAGTATACCTAAAATACATATAAGAATAAAATCCTTCAAAAATATTTTAAAGCAATACATTGAATGTACAGCAGATATGTTAGTCTAAGACATTTAATCAATGCAGAGGTATCACTGGCATAATTTATTTGCAAAAATCTCAGCTAACTTGCCGTTTAAGGCTTTCTACACCTTATACTTTTGCATGCACATGCTTAAAAGAAAATGCAATTATACATGAGCTACTTGAGAAAAGTAAATGCTTATAATATATGAAAAATATTTTCATCTACTCTGATAGAAGAATGTGAGGAAATTATTTTATCAATTTTTAATTTTAGTTTGTAAAATGACAAAGATTAAAAACAAATGAAATGGAAATTATAAGATATAAATAATTTAATTTAATGCATAACCATAACTACAGTTTATCCCTCTGTAGATTACGATAAAAATAATAGTCACTTAAAATTAACACATTTTTTTTTTTTTTAATTATCACAAATTAGACGTTTAACAAAAATAGCAAATCGAAGGCTTCTTAATACACGATCAAATAAAAATTTTATTTTGTTTATTTTTATTTTACTTTATCTATTTATAATTTAAATTTATTTTACTTTATTTTATTGGGGTTATTAAGAAGCCTTCTGCTTACTGCTTTTGTGTTTCCACAAGTATCCCACAAGTTTTAACCAAAAAATACACATTAAGGTCTTAGGTCACTGATAATTCTAACTCATATTTTCATATTATCAAAACAGAAACAATACATATGACATAGCAATCAAATTACTTAATATTACTTAATATAATCGAATTACTTAATTAGTATCGAACTGCAGTTCATGAAATGAACATTATAACAGTATGTTTTAAACAAGATAAATAAATCATTTAAAAAAAGATACTCTTACATATACAAAGGCTACATTGTAAACAATTTTTAGAAATGATTAAAGCATCGATTTGCAGCAGTATAATCAATGATACATTTCATGATTACAGAAAGCTTTTACATTAATTATGTCTTAACCTGTCCTTAAAAATGAATTATCCCATTTAGAAAGGTATCTATTTTCTGAGTTAAAATAAAAGTATTTATAAAGGTATCTATTTTCTGATGATCAACTGCCATATGGATCTTGTCTAACTCCGTCAGACACTGGAGGATAAGTAACAACAACACAACAACAATAGAAAGGTACAGAATGATATAGAAAACACACATAAATAAAGTAACATTAAATAGAATAGTCTACTACATTGAAAAGAAAAGTTTACTGGAAAAAGAAAATTATGTACAATTTCAAAACAACATACCTCTTGCTGACTACTTAAAGTATCTAACTGTTTGGCATCTCTTAAAAAGCACTGTAAATCACATAATTGGTCTAAATAGATTTTCTTCTTGTGCCAAGCAGAGTGTAGATCTCCCCTAACAACTAAAAGCTGATCAAGTCGTTCACGAATCTACAAGAAAAAAAAGTTTGTCTATCATGATTTTATAAAAGTTATGAACATGTGAAACTGATTATAATTTTAACAATTTTTTTTATATAATATGCATTCCAACTTTGAAATTTAGGGATTTAAACTAGTTTTAAGGGTTATAACCCTTTTAGGGAGTGAAAAAACAATATTCCATGGGGATGCTCAGGGTTCACTTATATGGTGTCCCAATTTAAAGGAACCAATGAATATCATAGATGCTTTGGGCAAATCTCAAAAGATAATATACCCTCCCCATTGGCAACAAACAAATGAACAAAAAGTGTTGCTTTAAAAAAAAAATCCTTAAATAATTAAATCAATTTTGAAAACACTGTTTTGATTTTCTGCTGACCCCCCCCCCCTCCACCCCCCAAGAAAGAAAAAAAAAAAATCAGCCTCTGAAGTACACACATTGGAAAATCATTTCCATCTGCAATATATTTAAATATCCTAGCTATTTATCTAAGAGAATTTCAGAAAATCTCACGACACTGCAAGATAAACAAAAGACTACAAGACACTACAAGAACATGAAATTAAAAATTCAATATAGCTTAGACGTTTAAGTTTCTTACATCTAGTCTTCTAAGCACTCAGCAACTTGCTGGTTCATGAAATAACACTTTGAATATTTTACATATGTGTGCATATCTAAGCATATATTAATCATTTCATACATTAAAAACAAACAAATGACATTTTATTCTTAAAGTAAATATTCCAATTGTATATAGTATAAGAAATTAATTATACTCAGAAAGGAACAGGCAAATTTCCATACTTCCTCTTGGGCATAGTGTCCCCCGTCGATCATTTCTTCTCCAGAATTGACAATGGTGCCGAAAGTGCCTTCTCTGGCCTCAATTTCTGCTTTTAGCTGCTCATGTTCTGCTTTCAACATTTGTGCACTCGCAACATCACGGACTTTTTCTTCAGTTTTCAAGGAAGAGCACAAACCCAGTGCCCAATTTTCAACATCTCGGACCTGTTGAAAATAAACACTTAAAGCACAAGTACAACTATAATTCTAAATACATGAATAAGGCATGGGTATTTAGCTAGTATATGAATATGAAAAAATGCATAAACAAACAAGACAACTTACTGAAGCTAAAAACCTTTGTAGCTGATAAGAGGCCTGCAATTCAACTTTCCTCTGAGCAGCTCTGTCTTGAAGTGCATTCCAGTTTTCAATAACTATATTTTGTTGCTGCAGAATATGATCAGCATTACCCCCAGGATAGCAACCTTGAAGCCTGGCACTGTCATCCACCAATATTTGGAGCTAGAAAATTGCAACAGAGTCTGCTGTCAGAAACTATATTAATGAGCAACAAATAAACCTATTCGATTAATCCTTTCAGGCATGGTGGGTAAAAAAGAGTCCTGCCTAATTAAATTTTTTTTTCCTTAAATTCTACTCACTTGAGCTGTATTTCAAATATAGAATGCAATTGATTTTTAGTTATAGTTTTAGGTTGTAAATGACAGAACATAACAGCGCTCTTCATTTTTGCATGAAAATTGGCTAAAGTAATCAATAAAAAGTGTCTTTAGGACTGCTCATTGTTTGAAGGATTTTGAAAATATTTATGTATGTAAAATGTTATTAATTACATTTTTCATTGTTTAAACTTATTTTCTAAACAAAAAAATATCAATAATAATATTTTTTAAATGTTTATTTTTCACTTGAATTACATGATGCAAAGAGTCCCACCACACACTTGAGATTGTCACCGATAGATGGCAGCACTGCAATGCTCCGTTTTTGAAATAATTATTATGTTTTTTTCTGTTAATTTTGGTTAGTTTTTCAGCCATTTTAGTATCAGGTGCCTTTATCTAGAGGCTGTCACTTATACTAAGATATAGAAATAGTTGGTGAACAACAGAGGTTCCCAAGAGACTATATATATATATATATATATAAATATATATACACTGCTAAAAAAAATTAGGGGAGCAAGCAAAGAAGTTAAGAAAATCGTGCGAGACAGCCATGTATTGGCATAAAATGAATAGTACACGCATATCAAAGCGCAATACAGAAAAAAGACGTAAACAAATTTGTAATTAAGCTTAAATTCTTTAAAAATATGGAAAAAACATGAAAAGATGATTTCGGGCAATCATTTGGTTACATGTAAACGATAAAAAAAAGTATCGTTTAGAAATGATGCAAAATTTTTAATATGGCGTGTGGTCTCCTCGAACAGCTAAGACTGCTGCACACCTGTTTTTCACGGATGCGATGATGTTATCGATAAGACTTTGGGGAATACTGTTCCACTCCTCAAGAAGTGCAATCTCCAAGTCTCGGAGAGTAAAAGGAGGCCTTGGTCTCGCATCAATGCGTCGTCCGAGCATGTCCCAAACATGCTCAATTGGATTCAGGTCAGGAGAGCACGCTGGCCATTCCATACGCAGTATTGTTTCAGCTTCAAGCATGTTCTCCATAAGATGATCTGTATGCTGTCTGGCATTATCATGCTGGAAAACAAAGGAATCTCCAATGGCTGCAGCGTAAGGTATGACATGAGGTCTCAGTATCTCGTCTGCATACCTTCGGGCCGTCAAAGTACCATTCCGAATGATATGCAGGTCCGTACGTCCACCTATGCTGATTCCACCCCATACCATAAAACCAGCTCGTCTGGATTGTGAACTTTCATGAACGAATGTGGGGTTATTTCGAGTGCCCCTTTCCCTCCATACCAAAACACGTCGGGTGTCACACTCCAGGCTGAATCGGGACTCGTCTGTAAACAGCCTTGGCTCCAATCATGTTGTTCCCAATCTCGATGTTCAGCAGCCCATCTTCTTCAGGCCGCACGGTGGTGTGAGGTCAACGGAATGCAGACCACTGGCCTACGTGCATAGCGACCTCCCTCATGAAGCCTATTACGTACTGTTTAGCTGGACACCCTTCGTCCTGTTGCCAAGAGCAACTGTCTTTGCAGCTGAGTAGCATTGTCTGTTCTGTTTCGACAAGCTGTTAGCAGTATATACCGGTCATCAGTTGCTGTAGTGGCGCATGGCTGACCTTGCCTTGGTCGACGTCTAACATT
The DNA here is from genome assembly GCA_907164885.2 of Dolomedes plantarius. Lineage (NCBI taxonomy): Eukaryota > Metazoa > Arthropoda > Arachnida > Araneae > Dolomedidae > Dolomedes > Dolomedes plantarius. The sequence continues at coordinate 47,276,183 of OU015502.1, read as the reverse complement.
CCCTGTTTCTTGGAATCGATTCCACAGCCTTGCAATGACACTACTGGCGACTCCAACAGCGTTCATGACATTACGTTGTGTTTCCCGGATTCAAGTCTGCCTATAATACGCCATGCCATGGATTCCGGTAAATCACGTTGTTGAGACATTTTCAAGTCACCTTTTCTCAAAAAGAATAACTGAGCAATCGAATTTCACAGTTAAGGCAGTGAAACAGACGTTTCTGTAACATCTCGATTTCCACCCTTATGTTCTTTTTCTGGTTTTTGACGTCATGAACTTTGATTTGCATATGAAGTTTTCTTCTTCTGTTTCCTGCTAGGCTTTAAATTATGGATGATTTATTTTATGTTACTTATCGGCGTAAGTATTTGCGTAATTTCGTTAAAACCATGTGCTCCCCTAATTGTTTTGAGCAGTATATATATGTGTGTGTGCGTGTGTGTGTAATAAATATCGAAAATTTATTTTAAAGCAATTGTTGACAGTATTGTATTGTATATATCTTATTTTCATTGATTTATATTATATACTGCAAAACTATTGTAATATCCACTATGGTGTAGGGAATGTTGGTGTTGCATGATGGGACAAACGGTATCCCACCTCCCCCCTGTAAAAAAAAAAAAAAACCAGAATTTTTGGGGGGCATAGAATATCTAAGGAAGTGCATCTAACCCTTTATACAACATTTTTTCCAAATTTCAGTTGTATTTTAATATAGCGTGTCGCAAAGGGTTAATGTGTCGATTTATTGGTTAATAATAATTTAATATTTAGGTTACAAATTTTGCTAATAAAATTAAATGTTAGGATTTAAAAAGGCTAAGTATCATTATTATGACCACAAGAAAATTTATGTATAAAGTTACATTAAAAATGGCACATATATGTTTTCTTCCTAAAATAGTAAAATTTTACAGTCTTCAACTATTATAGTCCTTAATGGGAAAATCAAGAAGGTAATTATAAATAATGGCTGTAAAATGCAAGTTGTATTAATGGCTGGGCCTCTTGGAATATTATACATGAGCAACTAAAATATATAACTTCTTAGACATAAAAATTTTTTATTACTGTGGGCCAATTCAGTAGTCTTACTAGATTAGTATGCTAAAGAAAGGAATGGCTCCTGTGGTGAACTTTATAAAACAAAATCATTCAATATTTAAGTAGTAATCTGAGAAAACATAGCACATGCACTCCCTCTCAGGCCAGAAGTCAAACTTATAACTTGAGCAGCTGAAACTTCTGTTACATAACACATCTGACCTCATGTTGGCCCATCAGATGTTTAAACTAAAGCAAATGTTATTTAAAACTATGCGTGTTAAGTAATACAAATTTACTTTGTCAAAACTAAGTTAATCACAAAGGTTTAATAAAATTTAGCACACAAAAATAAAAACTGATTTCATAATTTAATTAGCAATAACACTCACAATATCAAATAACAATAAAGCAGCTACATTACATAGGGAAGAGGAAAAACCATTGACCAATCACAAATTTCACAATTCTTACCTGAGCTTCGAGAGCCACGAGGTCATTTTCGTAGCCTTCATGCTTTCTAATCAAATTCTGAACACTGTTCAAATCCCGACCAAGGTCTTCAGGTATACTGGCATACTTTTCTTGAATTCTAGATAGAGCATCTGCCACATCTCTATTAAAGCGATGGATTTCTCCAGCCGCATGCAGTTTTTTATCTCTGGCTTTTATGTTGTCTAATAAAACTGACCAAGTTTGCCTAGAATTAAGATAACAAACAAAAAGTTCTTACATTTATACTTATGCACATAGATATTAATTTTAATTTACATGTAATGGGGTCTTTTCCAAATTCAATAAAAGTGTTTTAAAAATAAAATTTAATATTTTTTTTCTCATCATTATAAAATATATATCACAGTTAAAATGAAAATTCTGCTTTACTTTGTTCATTCATAAAATTTAGGATCATACTTTAATGTAAAGATTTTAATCTGACCTACATAATAGTACAATTCCAAATACCATAACTATTTTCCAACTGGTTAAATGAACCAAATTAAAATACCTAGTTTCACATTAAAAGAAGACAATCTTATGAGGTATTACAGAAGAAAAAGTCATTAAAAAGTCATTCTTATAATTTTAATGAGCCCAGAGAACATCTGTGAAACAGATTCAAATTATTTAATAATTTTCTCTTCAGTAAAATTATTATATATTAGTGACACAAAATGCAATGTCACATAAATGAATGAAGCATTCAATTTACAGCAATGTATATTATATAATATCCTCATCTATACTCACTTATAAAAAGTACAAATTATATATATATATATATATATATATATATATATATATATATATATATATATATATATATATATATATATATATATATATACACACACACACACACACACACGCACGCGCACACACACATTATATATATATATATATATATACATACATATACATACATATACATATATATATATGTATATGTTAAATTTCAAATAAAGAATTTAAACATTTGATGCACATTATATTGTAGTCGTAGGTACCAGTGCTCAAAATTCAATAAAACATTCTATTTATATTGTCATGCATGGCACTCTTTACAAGAGAAGGGGACAATGCTGTGGGGGTTCTATGAGGGGAGAACCCACAGTGGTCAGTCTGCATTGGGGTGTAGGAGAGAACAGTGAATGGCAGTGTGACCCTGAAGACGCATTGAGTTTTCATTTGCTCTCAGTCAGAGTCAGCTGAGGTAGATTAGTTAATGTATATATTGTAAATAAGTTTTCTGAATAAAATGAGTATTGTGTTTGTGAATCATGTGAATAAAATATTTTGAATATTCACTTGAGTGGTGCTAAATCTGTTACCGATAATGTCATTGATCAGAGAAAGATCGAGGTGAGGATGACATATATATTTAACACATCTTTATTATACCATTCTATGACAGAGCGACTTGAGTTGGAACCTCCACGAGGGACTCCCAAGGACTGTCTGCAGAGGTGAACATAGAAAAGCAACCATATGTCACATAAAATCCCAACTTTTTAAAATGAACTCTCCTGTGATCAGCTATTTTGAAAACTTCAAATCAATAATATTTTTAACTTACAGGTAAAATTAACATAAATAAAGAAAATGAATACCAGTTTCTATCACAAGGCTTAAAAATTCAGTATTGAAGCATGTATTTTATTATTTTCTATTTTATACATTTAATATTAACACAAAAATTAATGAAACTGAGAATATTTATTGATACACACTATCACTAATATATTTTTGCAACTTTAGCATATTTCTAAACAAATATAAAAGCAAATGGTAAAATGGCTTTTGTTTCTAAATTAACAAAATTTCTTCCTTCATATAAGAAACTTGTGTTGAAAAAGAAACACGAATGAACAAAAAGAAGTAGATGTCAACTGAAAAACACTTCCTAAACTAACCTTAAATGTTGCTGCCTTTGTTCAATCTTGCCAGAGTAAGAACTGTCACTAGCAATGAGCTTCTTCGCAAGTTCTTCACACTGATTGAACCTTTCAGATCCAGACTCCACACGTACTTGAAATTCATCAAATTTACTTTGAAGTAGCTACAGTTTCAAAGAAAGAGAAATAAAGTTATTTTTGAAAATTTCAGTAAAATTATCAAATAGTTTATACCTTTCACACAAAATTTGAGACTGCCAAGAAATATTTATAATTTTAATTATTTTGTTTTTATGAAAATCTTTCATACAAGGTTCCAAATAGCTGTAAAGTATGACTTAAGTGACCACACAAATCAATTTTTAGCACACACACACAGATACATGCATATATATATATATATATATATATATATATATGTATGTAATATATCCATTACATCACGTCCTTAAATTATAACCTGAAAGGAAAAACTAGCTCATATTTACATGGCTGGAGCTAGACTCAGTCTGAAAGAAATAAAAATTAAATTTGGAAACAGTCTGGCCGAATCGTTTATTAGAGCGACAAAAGTACATCTGTTCATTTCAAAACATGACTCTGAAGTAATATCACCTTTATACATTAAACACAAGGGCAGGGTAGATATGTGACTATTATTTGTAGGGTCAGCAGATTTTGGGGCTCACGATGCTAACCCATTCCTGAATTCAGAGATATACACGTGTAGAAATGCAAAGGCATGCAGTTCATGGGAAGTTTGTGGCCAAGGGTTTTAAAGTGATAAATTAATATATCTGGGGATTGGATTTAGGAAAGGGAGTTTAAATGCTAGAAGGGAGGGCATAATATTTAATAAACGTCGGAATTATGTATGAATCTCTACATCGACATTATATATATACCTGCATACATATATTTGTGTGTGTGTGTATGTATGTATGTATATATATATATATACACATACACACACACACACATATATATATTTATTTACAGAGAGAGATAGAGAGAGAGTGAGAAAATTTAAAGAAAAAATAGGGAGGGAATAGTTTGCTAGTAATACAGTACAAATCCTACATCTAGATGCTATACCCATCATTTAATATAACATATTTTCTGTTTTTTTGCCAGAGAAATTATATACAAATCTTTTGTAAATTTGTCTATATAATGAAAGAATTGCTATACTAAGCTGAATGAAACTGAAATTCTACTTTAGAGATTTTCACAACTCAATACTTAAAACCCAAAAATTGTCCTTGAGACAAAATTCTTGCACATAAATACAGCCCTCTTGAAACTTACCTTATAACAATTCTAGTACATAAATTATTTACCTGAATCGGAACCTTATATCTACATAAATTACACAAAGCCATCTCATTTTAAAAACAAATATGACATTGCAATACTAAAATAAATAAACACTGATGAGCATTTCCATATAATTACCAATAAATGTTCATAATCTTGACCATAATCTTCAGAATTAGCTAGCAACATCTGTTCGTTGATCCAATTTTCTAATTCATCACTTTCTCTGTAATACTCATGCAGGTGTTTGGATTCCATCAACTTTTGTCTTCTAGTATTTGCTAATTTCTTAACATTTAACATCTGTTGATTGACCACTTGCTGAAATGTAAAAATTAAACAAAATTAATTATAAACTTCAACAAAGCATGAGTTCTATGTTATTCTATAAAATATTTGCTTTGCTCCTTATGCATGAATTAACAAGATGAGAAATAACAAAATATCCATTCAGAAGATGTTTTGTGTGGACAGACTTTTCCATTTGAAATAACACATACAAGTATTAATAACTTACAATTTAACTTTTCTTTTTTTAATCATTTTGCAAATAAATATCTATTTCAGTGATTCCGGTATGCCATGACACTTTAGGGTGCCATGAAATTGGCCAGGGGTGCCACGAGAGTTTTTTGATGTCAAATGAAAAAATATTAGTAAGGCCTAATTAATTTTTTTTTATTATTATTTCCAATGGCTGGGGCACATGAACATAGTATACAAACAATTAGTAAATACAAAAAAGAAACTGCAGCAATGATAACATCAAAAAGTTCAAGAGATAACCAAAGGTTAATGCTCCAAGAGTCCGGTCTACTTAAAATAAATATTAAGTTTGTTACTTAATCTTTTTTGTTACTTATATCTCTCAATTTTTGAATAAAATCAGTAATGGAGTTAGTGTGGATTTGAGCTTAAATTCAACATATTCCTGAAGCATATTTCAATTTGATTTAATAAAAAAAAATTTAAAAACTAAAATTCTAACAAGATTGTCTCAAGTTTCTATTCTCATTCTAAAGGGTGCAGCAAGTGTAAAAAAGTTAGGAATCCTTATCTATTTGGAGTGCTTAGGCTCAAAATTTATTTAGGAGAAAATTCCCCATTCTATAAGATTGAAATTGCTTTTTCTTCAGACAGGATTTGTACTCATCTTCAGAGATAAAAAATAAGGAGTTCGTAAAACTTTTTAAGGACGTGGAGTAGTACCTTTAACCCCTTGACAACCAGGACGTATGAAGCATACGTCCTCTCATTTCAGTAATCAGCAACCAGGACATACACCCTATACGTCGTTCACTACACAGTAATGAGTGCATATTTGAACTGGATTTATCAGTGATATGCAACTGATATAACCTGGTACTGGTCGGAGGTGAGTAGTAATGACCTTGATTCTACTGCAAGATTGTTCAGATCCCAAGCACAGATCAAATATTCCTGAAAGCGATGCCATATTTTATTTAGCTAATGTGTTCTGGTTGTGAGGACTTTCAAGGACTGTGAAGTAGAAGTCATTTTGATGAATATCATAAATCTTTAAAATAAATTCCTGAGTTTTATGAACATAATGTATGTATGCATATAATGTGTAAGTTTTATATATTATATATTATACATATTATGATAATGTCGTAAATCCTTTAACAAACCTTAAACTCATCACTATTATATCACAGAAGTTATTAAATGATTTATGATACGAACATCTTACATAGCCTGGTATATAGCCCTTCACCGGTGAAATCAAGCCTGGCAGTCAAGCGGTTAAGGATTTCGAAAATGATTTAAAATGTGTTTTATTTCCAGAATTTAGACGTTTAAAAAGTATTTGAGCTTTAGAATCCCATATAACCTTATGGTAGTGTCTATATCAACTTTATAAATTTGTAAAATTAGTAATCATATTTCAAAACTTCTTTTAACAGGTTGCAGTCTGTTTGATTATCCCTTTATTTAACATGACATATTAACCTTGGTAGGCAGCCTCATAGTGAGTAATTAGAATAAACCAGTAGTTATTTATTTATTTACATATACAGTGGAACTTCAATATATTATACCTAAAGGGGAATGAGAAAACTTTCGAATTATTGAGGATTTTGATATACCGAGGTTCAATTTAATAATAACATTGGAGTGTTAGGCAGGTTCAAGGGGAATGGTAAAACTTTGATTTAACAGAGAATTTGATATATTGAGGTTCTACTGATTGGTTTGGTTTGGAGCACTACAGTCAACTTTTGCTACACGAGGGCTCATTAGACTGGGACCTACTGCTTAAAGCCAATTCTGAACGGCTACAAACGTCCATGTCCAGAGTGGGATTCAAACCCACAGATTTTGGTACCGAATGCCAGCACCCTAGTCATTTGGCCATCATCCGGCTAGAGGTTCCACTGAATAAATTTATTTATTTGGAGAGGGGTGTAAGAGTGATAATATATAGATGAGGGGTGTAAGAGTGATAATATATAGACATTCTCATCCAGGTCAACAAAGAATCATAGATAGAAAAATATGCATTTTCCAAAAGGCAATTGTTGACAGCCATAAATTGAAAATTCTTGTATTTTAACTTAAAAACAAGTACTTTTTAAGGACTGGAAAGTAACTGAAAAAATTTAAGGACCTTATATGCAAAACTAAGTACTTTTAAAAAATTTTAAGGGCCCATAGGAACAAACTAAAAATAAGGAGTTCTTTAAGACTTTTGAGGACTGTACGAACCCTGTAAGAGCATACATAGATAAAGATAATAGTTAGACATATTAAAATTGATTTCTAATAAAACATCGAGGTACTTACAAGTCTGTTGCTGATGATTTTTGAATCGGGATGATCAGAGTCAATCATGATTTGAGCTTGATGTCCCATCTCAGTAATCAAACTGCTGTAAGTATCAATTTCAAGTTCCAGGCCTTTATGTTTAGTAAGTAGTTTGACAGCAGCATCTTCATCCTTTCCATAGTCTGTACTCTCAAGGATATCAGTTTTCTCATTCATCCATAATTCAACTTCATTGGCTTCAGAGAAGAAAGACTGGGATTTTAGAGAAAGCTCTAATTTCTTCTTCCTTTCTGCAGCACAATCTAGAAGTTCTTTCCATGAATCTTCCAATTCTTTGCATTTAGTCTTGACAGATGCTGAAGCATAATGTTTCTGATCAATTAACTGTTGACCTGCATTTAGAGTCTTGTCAATCATAGGCTGATGCCCATTGATTTCTCTCTCTAGTTTCTAGACAGGAAAAATCAGAGAGAATTAAAGACATATTAACAAACAGAAAGGAGCAATTCTTCAGTACAGATCTACATCTGTATACTGTAAATAATTACTTAATATTTGATTCTACCATAATGTAACATTAAAAACCTTGCAACATTAAAATCAATGCATTCTCTATGTCTAGAAAAAAAATGTTAACATTGATGAAGATATTAATTATAGTTTTGATAGTTTTCCTATTCATAAATGGTTTATTACTGTAAAGCACAATTATCATCTTTGAATGATATAATGATTTCAAGGACGATAGAAATCAATCACATGTACTTGATCTTCTATGACAAATTGAACAACTATAGTGAATTCTACTCACAAAACATTAAACTGTTTTCCAAGAGATTTAAATTACAAGTCATTAGAATAACTTTTAAGTTTTTGGTCCTAATTATTTTTATTAGGTTTAGAAAGGCTACTTGCATTTATAATAATGTATTTAATTCAACTTTACAAATTTAGACTTATTTATAATATGTAAAAATTAATTTGCATTGGCAAAATCAAAAATAAGTAACAAATAAGTAACATATTTGAAAAATAAAAATAATGCAGAAGAATAATTAGTGCTGAGTAGATGTAATATGTTTAAACAGGGGATCAATACATTATTTTTTCATATTTTAAGACTTTTTAACCTCAGTTATATATTTTATTATAAATTCAATGCAATTACTTGATGTTTCTTATAAATATTTTGGGCATCAATCAGGTTCTGTCCAAGTACTTGAGATGTTGCAGCTGGAAGGTGTTCTTTGATCCACTGAATTTCTGTATCAACCTCAAAATTGAACTCATGTAACTTCAAAGATTCTTCTAAAATACGTCGCCGTTCAGCTGCTGGTTCTTTCATTTTGGCAAACCTACATAATAAAAATACACAAATAAATTCAAAACAAAATTTTTAACATTCAGCAAAAGATTTAATAATTATTCTTTTTGACTTGTAATTCTAATTGCCACAATCCTCATAGAGCTGTAATAGTAACAATTTTTCTTGACTTTAAATTAAGTTAAGGTGTTTTCTTGACTTTAAGTTTTTCTTGACTATTTAGTTTAATGTTTTTAAAGTCAGAAGATATCCTCTTTAAAGAATTATATAATTTGAATGCTATATAACATGAACAGTAGCGTGCAAAATGTGAATCAAGTCTTAATTAGCACAGTTAATAAAGCAAAAGCAAAATACAAACTAATATGGATTGTGTGCCTGTTAAGTTTCCAACATGATTTGGTATTGATTTAACAAATTTGCCCCTACAAGTGTCTAAATTTAATGGCATCACTTTTAAATGTAATGTCATTTAAGGGGTAGAGTACAATTTCTGAATCAATCATGCTTCTTTATCCAAATTTAAATTTTTCCTTAGTTTTAAAAAAGAGTAAAAAATAATCCCCAAACAAGTACTTTCAACAAAAGTATGAGGGTGATTCAAAAAGTAACAGCTAATCAAACATTTTGAGATATATAATTAATTCAATTAGAGATAAATTGACAAGTTGTTTTCCTATGTAATGATCCTACTTTCCAATTACCCTTTTCATCCACTTCTTTATCCTGTCAAAAAAAAAAATTAATGTTTTGGGTTGTGATTTCAGCCAGGATTGCACTGCTTTTTGGCACCTGCCTATTGGAGCATTTCCCCTCAGTGGTTGATGTTCGCCCATTTTCAAGCTATCTACCCATTCAAACACCCTTCTCTTGCCAATGTAGGCATCTCCATACTGTTGTACCATTCTTCTGTGAACTTTATGAAGTTTTCACACCCTTTGACTACAAAAATCTAATGACTGCTTGTAGCTCTTCTACAGTGCAAACTGGTAAGGCCATGTTATTTTGTATATGCTGTCCTTCCCATTAAGTTTGGTTTGGTTTTGGTTAGGAGTGCTACAGTCAACTTTTTACTACACAAGGGCTAATTTAGACTGGGACCTACAGCTTAAAGCTGATTCCGAACGAATGCCAGCACCCTAGCCATTCAGCCATCACCAAACCTTCCCATTAAGAACTCCATGCCATCTATTTGACAGTGTCCAAACCTTCAGTAAGTATGAATCTTCCCTACACAGAAGTTTGAAATTACTGTGGTTTTAACATAGGATTACGTTCCTCCATAATGGTCCTTTGGACAGCAAAATTTCAGATGCTAAAACCGTCCGTCCATCCATCCTCGCGAGTTATAATTTTGGCAGCATGCCAAACCCAGTCTGTATTGTTTGACAAGCCATAAACAGTTAAACAGAAAAGTACATAAAAATCCATTAAAATTCTGACATACATATATATATACATGCATATGTACATGTATATAGATACATATATACATAACACATACAAAAGAGGTAAGAAACGATAAGTAATCCTACGTTAATAACCTGTGGTAGTTTCATTGGAAGAGACTACTTGAAATTTTTTTTCAAGAACTTTAGTTAATTAATTGTTACTTTTTGAACTATCCTTGTATATACTACACTTTTGCAAGAGGATGAAGTAACAGCCCTAAATATTAGATAAGTTTATTTAGTAGAATACCTCTCTGTCACTGCTTTAGTGCCTTTAAGTATATTTTGAGCATCAAAGTGACCCTGGCTGGCCATTTCTTCACCAAGAAACACAAGTTCAGTGACTTTGGTCTCCCATGTTAGAAGCTCATTTTCTAGCATCTACAAAAAATAACATTTAAATACAAAAAAATTAAAATTAAATTACAGTCAGAAAAAGTTAAAATTAATTATTAAAAAACTCAATGCTTAACAAGCATCATCTAATGTTCTGAATTCAGTCAATATATTTTATATTAAATCAATCACATAATTATTGCGCAGCAAACATATTTCCAAACAAATTAATTTATTTTGTGTAAAATTGAAATAAATCAGTCACAGTTTTCAAAATACTTCTAGTTATAAGTCAACACAAAAAATTAAAAATTCTGCATACAGATATTCAGAATCACTTTATTTGTACAGAATAGATGATTTAGGTATTTTTATGCAACATTTGAAGTACAAAAGATTTTTAAATAAATACTTTAATGTACACTTTGCTTTTATAACACATAATTTCAATATATTATATTTTGAGAAAATTTTGCAAGTGTTATGAGAGAACTTAACTAACACTCTATAGAACTAAAGAAAATTTAATAGCAAATTAAGTTTAAAAAATACACAACAAGCAATTTACTTTATGATTATACTTTTCAATGATACTTCATAAAATCATGTTTTTAAGTACTTATTAATTTTTATCTTTGACAAAATGGTATATTGGTAACTAAGAATAATAATGAACTAGGGAACTTTTCCTTTCAGAGCATATTTTTTTTAAAGACACATATAGTATATTTACTTTTTATGCACAGATGTATAATACTATGAATTTATTATTGTTCTATCTTTTCAGTTTTATTTACTGTCAACTAAATTAACATCACCACAAATACATAAAAATGTTCAATGTTACTAAGGAGATATAAAACATTTGGCTTTAAGAACTTGTAATATATATACACTACACACACACACACACACACATATGTATATATATCATAAGGTTACAAGTGAAACACGCTAAGTCAAAATTATCGATTTTCAGATTTTCAGCTTTTCCAGACCAGAAAATGGAGATGTTTCTGCTGGTGAAACCCACTAAGTCATATCGTCATTTATTTTATTTTTTCAAAGTTTTGTAATCATATTAAGTACTCTAGCCTAGTAGTTTGTCTAGGTGAAACCACACACACATACACACACAAAAAAACAAAAAAAAAAGCCAGGGCTATAACTTAATTTGATTTAATAATGTTAGTACCAAAGAAGTTCAAAGAAAAAATCTTTGATCAGCATTTTCTCAAAATCAGGTTTTTTGACTTAGTGTGTTTCACCTTTAACCCCGTTATATATATATATATATATATATATATATATATATATATATATATATATACATACATGCATGCGCACACACACACATATATATATATATATATATTTATATACATACACACACACAAAATTTTAATTTTTATCAGTATCAAACACCAATAGATATTTAAACCTGGAAGAGATTTACGTTCATCAAATATTCCAATCCCTTTTATCCACTCAAATGACCCTTATAGACATAAACTCGGCCATTTCTAGTACTACTTTCTATCAGCCTTAACTGGTTTGAAAAAAATCCCCTTTACCTTTAAAGCTAACAAATCATTTTGACACCAAACATCATTAGAGTTTCTTCTTACACTACATTATTACAATTTTTATCAAAATAGAAATGTAAAGTTTAAACCTATCAATCTGTAAATATTGAATAAAATGCAATACCTGGTGACGCTTGAGAAGTTTTTTGACACTTCTTAAATCATGTCCCAAGTCATCAGATGCTAAAGAATTCTCCAATTCATCTAATTTTGTTTTTGCATCTTCTAATGTTCTATTATACGTATGCTGAGCATTAGCCTCTCTCAATTTCTGACCTTTCTCGAGAGTTTTGGCACATAATTCCTCCCACTGCTGGTTCAGTTGTTTCAGCAAACTTTCAATTTTGTCCACTGCATAGTGGCCACCAGTCAAAAGGGATTCCCCATTCTGAATAAATTAAAAAAATATAAATAAATAAATAAATTAAATTAAATTAAATTAAAACATGCAAATTTAAATAAATAGAAAATAGCAAGAACTTTTGTGCATACTTTGATTAATATAATTAATATCTATTATATATTTATTTAATATTCATTTATATATTTGATTAATTTACTATTATATATAATTTTTTTAAGAGTATACATGTTTTAAATCTAACATACTGCTGTGCAGGGCTGCCTAGAGACTTTATGGGGATAACATGTAATTTAAGTTCATCATTTAAGTTCCTCATACTTAAAACTTTATTACATGAATGATTAACATAATTATTTTATTTCATTGCACTGCTCTCTTGTTATATTCCCCAATAAATATGACATCTTCCCTCCACAAAGCTGTTTTGCTATCTATTTTAGTAGTAAGTACTGTCTTCAATTTATTAGAGAGAATGTAATTTTATAGCAGTTAGGACTAAACAGTTATATTTTTCATTAAAACTAAATCATGTATTTTTCAGAAGACTATTTTGGAGTAAGAGAAATCTAATTAATTGAATAATTTTTTTAATATTTTTTTTTTCTTTGGGGGGGGGGGCCCTTTTTTCAAGAGATTATTTTGAATTTTGAAGTACAGTACAAGTGTTTCGGAATTTTCTTTTAAATAAAATCTAATAAATTAATTTAAAAAAATTTTTTTGGCCCCTCTGGCAGTAAGGGGCCTGGGGCAAAGTGCCCTAGTTGCCGCCCTCTCTGGGCGGCACTGCTGCTGTGAATTTTTAAAACTGAGTTTCAGTTAATTTAAATACATCAAAGTTTTAAGAACCATATACAACAATATTATCAATTTTTAAAAAGGTTGACAATAGTGTGAAAATTTTCTTTATTTCACTAGACTATATTTATAGTACCTATGAGACAAGAGCAGAAATGTAAACACACAACTGTGAAGATTGTCTGAACTTATTTGAAAACAAAGGAGATGAGTCGCAAGAAGGTACCATTTTACAAAACGCACTTTCTACCTAATTGCCTGTTCACCAAACCACACAAGCAAAATTATTAATTTTTTTAGTTCAGAACAAACCTCTGAACTGCTTAAAAAGCCATTAGCAATGAATTACAAATTTAAAGCATTATCAACAATAAATATCCGGCATAAGATATTGAGATATTAATGGAAAAGAAACATGAATAACCTCAAGGCACTACTCATTATATCCAAAATGTGAGTGATTTTTGTCAAATGGTAAAATTCAGATGCCTCTAAATTATTTAAATCAAGAGCCCTGGTTCTTATATATTTTCCACTTCTGGTAGTATTTAAACAATTTAAAAGCTATGTTTTAACTTCTATCACAACACTAAATTGTTACAGGCTCTTCAGTATAAAAATGCTTTAAGAGAGGGGTCATTCTTTCAGATATCCTAATTAAGAAGTTTTTACAAACTTTTTAATGATAATATTTCCAAACCAAAACATTTATAAAGTCTTATTATGAAATCATGAATCCATGTATACAATAATATGTTTCATTTTTTTTTTTGTTACCTTACCTTTAATATTTAACTACTTATGGTAAATTTAAGGGTGGGGTATTGATATACATTGACATAAATTGAGGTAAAATTTAAAGTTGCCTCATTTATCAGTAGGCAGCTAAAGGCTTAAATTTATTAGAAAAGAAAAAGTAATCATCACTATCTTTCACAAATACAAATTAAAAGAAATCTACATAGTTGTGTCACTATTTTTTATATCAGATTTTTACAAGGAAATAAACCTTTCTGATGCCAGATGGACTCTATTTTTTTTTTTTTTATTATAAAGAGGAAGTTTATAATTTTTCTTTTCTTACTTTAAAAAAAAAAGACACTTGATTTTTATACTTAATCTGTAAACTAAGCAAGTAGTTATATATAGATCCTGATGGGATTAAAAAGAAAACAATATTGCACGAGTCAATTTCAAACAATAATTTTTATACCTTATTTATAGCGTCTAGTCTTTCAGCATTAGCCTTTAATTCTGCTTCAAAAGCTTCATGTTTTTGCAATTTGCGTTCAAGATTGGTCAGGTCCCGATAGGATTCATCAGAGGCTGTCTTTAGTTTTTCTTGAATCCAGCTGGAAAGCTGCAAAAGGTAAAAATATGGAGAAAAGTTAGGAAATACCAAGTTAATCTTATCCTACGAAAGATAACTCAAATTATTTTCTATTGTATGAAGAAAATAACTTCAATATTGTTAATGCACCACTTTGAAAATATATTTATATCTATACAGACATATTTCATATAAATAAATTATACAGTTAACAAAAAAAGTCATGATGTAACACATTTGAAAAATATATTTAAATATTCAATATCTTATTTTGATTTCTTAAAATGTTTTCTGAATTTACAATGCAAATTTTAATTAACTTAGGGTAAATTAACTGTGCTATAAATACCTTCAAACAGAAGGCCTGAATTAATAATCTGATGATAATTTATAAAAATCAAAGATATGCCAAAAGACTGATTTGGAGACATTGTCTATTGATCACATAAAAGTTCAACGTGCTTACATAGTACTCTCTTAATTATGTAACAAACTACATAGAAATAAATATATTTAATAAGTATACAGTCAAATCCAGTTAATTGGACCACCGGTTAATAGGACCAGTCGCTTATTCAGACTGAATCCTAAAGAACTGAAACAAATCCTATTGCATAAGCCTAATAAGGCATATTCGTGTAATCGGACCAGCCGGTTATTGGGATCAAAATGATCGTGCCCAATGTGGTCCAATTAACTGGAATCGACTGTATTTGTATTAAAAAAAAAAAGAGAATACCTGTATAAAAAAAAACCTAATCATATAAATGATTATTCAGCAATATTAATATGTATACAAGAATAGTAAATGAACTAAACAAAGAATGTATTTACTTCATTCACATCTGTACGGAATTCTTGGAAAGCATGAGACGACAGAAGTAAAGTTTTCCGTTGTTCTGCCTTTTCTTTAACAGCTTGTCTCTGAGCAAGAACAGTTTTTCTCCTTTGGTCAATATATTTACTTTCATAATGACGAGCGGCGATTAACTTGTCAGCCATTTCACTGAAAGTTCGAAGCCTCTCGTCTTGGGCCAGAAGAGTATTCAAGAAATTATCATGTCTTTTTAACAATGTCTCAACATCATCTAAGGTTGTTCCAAGGTCTTCAAATTCTAAGAAAGCATTGTGGCTGTTTGTAATGCTGTCAATCTGGTCTGCTTCTCTATTGAAGACCTGAAGATCCATGCACTGCCGTAGCCAGTCACCCTTTTCTTGCCAGCCTCTGTGAATTGCATCTTGCTCTTCTTGTAACTGAACTAAAGAATCTCTGATTTCAGAAGAATCTGGATTTTTCTGGAGTAAGCTGACACCTAACCCTTGTATATCTGAAAACCTGAAATAAAGAATAAAAATTAACAAAGGCAATAGTCACTTGAGCTCAATTTTAAACAACTAAAATAATTAATCATAATTAATGAACTTTGTAAGCTTTCATTCCACTCATTACGATGGTGAAATTGAGGCTATTTATATTGCCATTAAAGCAGCTGACTATCCGGCCATCTGCACCAACTTAAACTTTAGAGCTCTCCCTTATGTCCTTTGTGCGGACAAGATCAAATTTTTTATGCTACTCATATGGACTCATGCTCTGCACTTGTGTTCTTAAACTGTAAAGTTCAGAGGTATTAAAAGGAAAGAGAACTAATGGCATCATAGCCAATCTTCTGTGCTTTTGTAATAAATAAATAAACTTTGTAAGCCAGATTTCCTGCTTTTAACTCAGCATTGCTAGGTTGTATTAAAAGAGAGTAAAACCTTTCAGTTAAGAAAACATATAATAATGGATTGAATTTGTCATAATTTTTGACACATAGTTTGTGAACTGAGTTAAGTTTAAAGCATTCACTTATAATTGAAAAGTTTTGATATTTACATATAAATTCAACCCTTAAAATATAACATTTTTTTTAAATTCAACAACCAGATCTAAACAAGACTGAATTTTATTGAATATTTTAGAATCTGAATGAACATTCAAAACAATACCAGCAGACTGAGTTAAGTTCATGTGGTCAAATTTATAAACAAGCTTTGATATTTTCACTGTTAAATGAACATTAAAAATTTAACATTCTCCACATTTTTAAAAATTTAACATCCAAATCTAAACTAGGCTGAATTTTATTCAATATTTTAGTATCTGTATAAACATTCAAAACAATAACATAAGAACTAAGTTTTCTAAGAACACAGTAGAAAGTTTTAACTACACATATATTTCTTAAATATAATCTTTTATCAGTCTTGGATTTTTAAATATGTTTCTTGTGTGATATAAAGCCTATATCAAACTGTAGCAACTCAAAAAATTTAAAAAGTCACATGAAATATGCTTTTCAAACTGTGAAATACTGTACAATAATTTGTACAGCTAAAACAGCACTGATATTTTAAATTTCCATTTGACAATATTTTAAGTTTCCTGGACTTAGTAAATAAATTTTAAATTTCTTTCAGTTTCAGATTTTTAAATTTCCTGACTTTTTCAAATTTACTAGATATTTCCTGACAAAATAGAACTCCAAAAAGATAGATACTGTAAGCTGCTACTTACTCATCCTGATGGGCAGCAATGTCATCTCCAAGATCCTGATGTTTTTTAAGGAGATTTTCAGCAGTGGCAACATCTCGTGCCGGTTCATCACTGTTCAAAGCTTGTTTGACATCACTCACCCATACCAACTAAAATGAAAATTTCAGAACATTATTAAATGGAAAAGAGCTACCATTGCTATAAAAGTTTCAAAATATTTAATATTAAAAATTACCAAGCTCTTAGCACTGTTCCTGAATATCTGGAGACCAAGAGATTCATCTAAACGAGCTCTTCTTTCAGCTGCTTTTTCCTATAGAAAATTTCAGTGATAAATCAGCACATAAAATCATACGCAGTTTCCTTTGAAACTTCTTAAGTATAATAATATTAAGAACTAAAGCATACTGAAGGCCAGAGGGTTGTAACCACCCTTTAGCATCATTTTTGGCAAAGGGGAGAATAGTTTGAAAATTTAAAACAAACATAAAAACTAGCAAACATTTATTCATTTCTTAATTATATCATACGCATGTATCATTCACATCATAATAATTATGACAAGTTTGTAACTTAAGCATAAGTATTAAACTTTAATCATATTTAATTTATAATATACACAAAGAGATTCATATATTCAGGAATTAAATATAATTTAGAAATTTACTATAACTTAAGACTATGAATTGAAAAATGGTTAAAAGACAACGCAATTGAGCAAAAATAAAACTTCTGCCCCAGATGGTAAATAAACAAAGCAAAATCCAAAAATTAATTTATGACTTTCATTAAATGGCAGAAACTATGGCAAAATAAAATTTATTTTGAAAATTTATTTGAAAATTACAAAATATTATGCTTTCAAAGTAAACAGTTCCAGCAGAAGTGATATTAAACTACTATCACACTAACTACACATTTTTAATTTTAATAGCTAAAATTGCTGGACAATTACAAAACTAAAAAATAGCCTCTATTATACATATAAGAATTATAAATTTAAAAATATAAATGTAACACTAATATTTTATCATAGAACACAGATATACAAAATTACTGAGATAGAAAATAATTTCAAAGCAGTAATCATTTCAGGCTAGCAATAAGCCATGACTACAAGTTAAATTTAAAAAAACCTCCATTAAGGAAGATCTCATATATTAAAAATTTGAAATGCACCTAAAAGTCAAAATTAAAAATACCTTCACTTTTTCCCAGAGATCATTAAGTTCTTGCTGTCGAGTTGTGACATTAGCTCTTTCAGTAGGATAAGAGGCTTTGACTCTAAAATATATAAAAATTCCATACAGTAGGAAAGGGAAACAGAAAATAACTCAAATAATTTATAAGCTTCCCAAAAATATTTTTGTAGAGTAGCTAGGATGAAAACTTACGAATCTGCAAGCAAATTGACTCGATTAAATTTTTCTTCAACAGGAGCCAATTCCCTTTCCAAATTCTGTAAAAAGTTATAATTATAAATGACTACAAAGCAGATTATTCTTATAATATATTATATATATATATATATATATAGAGTCGATTCCGGTTAATTGGACCACCGGTTAATCAGATCAGCCGCTTATTCAAACTGAATCCCGTCTTGTAACATAAGGCATGTTCGTTTAATTGGACCAGTCAGTTATTAGACCCAAAATGATCATGTCCCAATGTGGTCCAATTAACCAGAATTGACTGTATATTGACACCTGATACGGTTTCATAATAGATATTTTATTTCACAGTTAATAAATTTCAAAGGTTAGAATGAGGATAGCATCAAAGTACCAATACACTGAGAATGAAATGGATACAAAATATTTATTACAAGATGCAAAATTAAATATTAGAAATGTACTTGGTTCACATCAGTTTAGTTATTAAGGAAATATATCAATTTTGAGATTCACTATTACAAAGATGACTTATAGTTACCTGATGCTTTCTCTGCAATGCTTGTACTGTTTTCATATCTCGACCAAGGTCATCTGTCTCAATTTTTTCTAACTTTTCTAACATCCATTCGTAAGCATCGTCGCACGTTCTTTCAAATAATTCCACACTGAAATGAAATTTAGTTAAACAGCATTAGGCCAATACAATAAGACAGTTTGACTAATTTTATACTTAAAATTTTTTTTGAAAAATAAATACAAAATCTAAGGGTGTAGAGAAAATGATTACCTTGTGGCTCCTTCTAAACTCTTTTCAATCTCTGTTTTCAAGTGATTAAGTTGGTTCCACCTACAAATACATGTATAACAATTTTTGAATGGGGTAATATCATAATAAGATAAGACATGTACCACCAAGTTAGTAAATAATATGAATAAAGATAAAATGTCAGAATGAAAATATACCAAAATATATATAATTATTTTTATATACTGTAAATCATAAATGCCAACTTCAGAAATACAAATATCTGTGAACAACTTTTAATTCATGCAGCAATGAATTTCAGAGAAAGATTAAAGAGAGGGAGAAAGAATAGGGTGGGAAAAGATAAGGAATATACGGTAAATAAAAAATTATTTTACATCAATTTATTATTTTAATTCGATATTTTGTTATCAAAGGGAATGTTATGGTTACCAAAAGGCATTTTCCTGAAGAACTTTTACTGGGGGGGATTCATGAGTAGTATGAGAAAAATAGAGGCATGTCCAGTAAAACTTATTTTTAAATTTTTAAAATAAGTCCATTTCATTTTTTTTATAAAAAAAAGTAATAAACGTTTAGATAACACATTGTTGACCTGCAATTTTATTTTAAATATAAATGCAAGTCACCGGCAAAAACTCAAATATTGGAATAATGTATGTCATTTTTTCCCCTGAAATCTGTTTTCTTTATAGGGGATCTGAGATTCCCAGTTTAAAGTATAAAATGTATGGATTTGCCTATAACTCATTCAGGTCATAGTAAAGGTAGTTTTCAAGTAAAGAAACGTTCAGTCAATCAAAAATATTTCTCCAATATGACTTTCCTTTATCCTAAATTGTCTTCAACATTTGTGTGTAAAAACACAAGTTTACTTGGTGCCCATGAACAATGTGTTAACAATAAAAAAATCTGAAAAACAATTAAAAGCATTTAAAATTTTCAAGGTAAACTGGGAGATAGGGTAAAGAGCATGAATGCAAAATTTATAATTGAAACCAACAAAAGTTGAGAAATTTTGAATGTACTTTTAAGAAAAAGTAGTATGCCATGATTCAATTTATTAATTATAACACTATAAAAATATAAAAAGCTAAAATAAGGAAAATGTAGAGAAGAAAATAAACAATACCGATCATGTATTTGTTTTTGTCTAGCTTTCACAGCACCCAGTTGACTGTGCTTTGTTCTTACAAATTCTTCAACACAAGTATCTATTTCTTCAATTCTGCTACTGGTTGCAGAAAGATCGGTTATAAAGTTCTGAAAAATAAAAAAGGCATAATGTGTATTAGATTCATGAATTTAAACAAATTCATCAAAGACAATAAGTACTAACAGTGTTTCATATCGTACACTGGAATATTCATAGAAAGAACAGAAATTTGAATAGGTAATATTTGTGATAAGTCGTCTCCATAAATTTAAAACCCATACAGTATGTTTCCATTACATTAAAGAAAAACATTGAATGCAAAACTTCGATTTTTAAACAAATACTTCCCTGCCAGCTTCAGGCATATAATTCATTCTTAACTGTTGTTTAAAAGGTTATATTTTTCTAATTATGGATAATGCACCAGTGATCATTGTCACTCAAAACAGATTTTAACATTAATTTGCAGTTACTTTTTGTCCACCTGCATACAAGGGCATTAGTTTTAAAATAAAATTTCTTCAGATTATAAAAAAGAGACAAATTAATTATTTAACCTTCTTTATGAGAGTTTAATTTATTTATCATTCATTTCATAACATTAATAACCTTAGATAAAATGATATAGCATATAATTAAAAAACCCTTATATATATTTATGTTATGCCAAAAAAGTATTTCTCATTCCCTAACTTCACTTGTTCTGTAAATTACTGATTTTTACCAACCCCTTTTAAACTTTCCATAATTTTTACATCTACCCTCAGGCTAGAACTAAGGTAAAAATTATCCTTGAGAAAATAGCCACCTTGAAGTTTAGGACTAAAGAGCATACCATATTAAACAATCACATAAGTCCATAATTTGCTGACTTATCACAATCCCAACTGCAAGGAGGGTCCATTTCAAGAATTTGGGGGCATGAAGTGATGTATAGTTGCCTTTTTACATTTACATTCTTCAGATGAACACGGGGATCCCTTTCAGAGAAAACCCATTCATGTTCTCAGAATGTTTTAAAAAATGTGTTTTTATATATGAAAAATGTGACTTATTATTGAAGCTTCACCACTTGTACCATCACGACTACAATCTATGATCCGTTTTTTAAAGTTTTAGTATTTTTACATAAAAGTCAACTTAACAAATATATATACATCATCTATTGAAAGAAATGCTAAAAAGAAACATTAATTTCAAAGATAAGGTGTTAAAAGGAAATAACATTTATACTCCAGTAGAAATAAACAAATTTTGCATAAAACAGAATAGTAAAATGTCTAAAGTAAAATCATAATAAATTTTTCAAAAACAATATTATTTGTAAGTTAAAACATACCTTACTTTTAACACTAACATACATCACTTATTTCAATACTTTTACAACACTTACTTCAAATTTCTTTTTCATGACTTCAATTCCTTCCTTAGGATCCCGAGTTGTGAGTATTCGATCCTATAATGAACATCAAAATATAAATCAAAAGTAGTAATACACTGTGTTTATATTCAGTGCAAAAGCATGAAAAATTTAGGATCTTCCTGTACACTTATAGTTTGAAAAATAGACTTGAATTTAATACATAAAAGAATATATTAATTAAAATAATCTCTTTAAAAAAAACTTACTATAGAACCTGAAAAGTTTGACAATAATTGATTGCCTAAATTTTTTTTTAGGGTTCCAAGAAAGTTCCAAAAATTTTAAGTACTAAAATTAAATAAGAAAGCAAGCATATCCCAAAAGTTAGTCGACAATCACTAAAGTAACTAATGAATTTAATTCATACAAAACTTGGATGATTTGCCTAAATTGAACAATTAGATAATTTGACTCAAATTTAATTGCCTAAAATGACTTTTAAGCTGTGTATTTATTATATTAGACACTGATAAACACAATGCATACAGAAAGGATTTGATCTAATTGTTCTTAAATTATTAGCAAACACATAAAGAATTATTTACATTAAAAATCTAAAATGAATTTTAAACAAAAATAAAAATATTTAACCAAAACATGCTACAATACACTTAAATAAACTTAAAAAATTCTCTAAAACTTTGCCTAATTTTTTGTCAGTAATTATAAAAGTTTGTGTAGAAAGAAAAAAGACAATTAACTTTGTAAATAGAAAACATAAAACCAATATTACCTTTTCTTTCATCCAAGCTTCAAAATCATCACATTCTCTGTAGAAGCTGAATAAATGAATAGCATCTTCCAGGTAATGTCTACGAGCCTAAATTTAAATGGGTATTTTTAAACTTATTTTTATTTTAAAAATAGAAGGAATTTTTATAAGGAAGGTATAAGTAGCACAAATTCAAAATACAGGATAGAAAATGAAAAAAGAAATGTAATTGGAGATATAAACAAAACACAAATTGCTTCTCAGCAATGCATAGCTTTTTGTTATATCTAACAGAACCTAAATGGTTTTATCTGTCTTAAATGCTTACAAATATTTCTATCCATTACTTGGAAAATTCATTTCATGAATTAATTTTACTTTCTAGAAAGAAAATAAACAATTCCATATTCATTTCTAATAGCTTAAAATGCAAGTGAAACTGGTCTATTTAGAATGACAGCTACAATATTTGATTGAACAGACAAACATTTCAATTATCAATGTCTTTAAAACTGTATTAAACATGTTCCAAATTTTAATATAGTCCAGAATATTTCATAGTGTTTGATTGTTATATGATTCAATTCTTATTGCACCCAAAATATGCAATAGTGAACAGTTATATGCAATAATGTGTATTACAGTGCATAATTCAATTAATCCTATATGCAATAATCAAATTACGCACTGTTCATTAACTATAGAATAAATATTAAGAACATTTTGCCATTTAAAACATTACTCATGAGAAATAATTAACATACTTTAAACAAACAAAAAAATTTTATCTAACATTCATGATATATTATTTATCAACACCAAATTAAATACATAGCATGTAAATTATTATACCACAGAAAAGTCAAGTGATATTACTTGAAAACTGAAATCTAAATGTAAATACTAGGGACAAAATTAGTAACATGCAGTTACAACTGCTCTTACAAATATTTAGCACTATCATTTACATGCTTTAATGCATCTGAATTGATAAACTGAAAAAATTACATTAAATGTGTATGGAAAAAATCTCATACGGATATCAGCTCAAAGGCTTGGGATTCCATGCTATTAAACAAAAATCTATGGTATTAATTTAAATATACATTAGACCTATCCTCTAATTTACACAGTACTTTTACATGGTACGATTTCACTTTTACAGGTTTTTCAAAATAATGTATTTCCAAAAATAAAAACTGTTAAAAACTGGCATATTCTTGAGGAATGTGCCCTGTTCTGAGGAAACTCTCTAGACCATTATACCTGAAGCCAGCAACTTTTCCAATGCCTCTCTAAATGCTAAAACTATCACTACTATTCTGCTGCGCACATATTTGTATGGTCCTTTTTAGTACCATTCATTTGTTAACACTGATATTAAACCTAAAAACAGGAATTCTCTTTTTTTGTACACAAAAGCATTTATAGTTTGAGTGCTGACGAGAATGAGCAGAACACTAATTCTAAACCTAAAAAAGGGATTCTCCTTTTTTGTGCACAAAAAACATTCATAGTTTGAGTGCTGACGAGCATGAGCAGAATACTGACAATAAATATAAAAAAAGGAATTCCCTTTTTAACATACGATTACGTTCCTCCATAGCAGTCCTCCGGAAAGGAAAATTTCAGATGCTAAAACCGTCTATCCATACATCATGAGTTATAATTTTGGCAGCATGCCAAACCCAGTCTGTATCAATTGGACAAGCAGTAAACAGTTAAACGGGAAAAGTACCAAAATGCACCAAAATTTTGACATACATATATGTATATATATACATACGTACATATATTTAGATACATATATACATAACACATACATACAAAAGAGATAAGCAACGATAAGTAATCCTACATTAATAATTCACGGTAGTTTTGTTAGAAGAGACTACCTGAAATTTTTTTTTGTACGTAAAGAGCATTCACAGTGTGTATGCTGATGAGCACAAGCATAATACTGACATTAAACCTAAAAGTGGGAATTACTTTTTGTACACAAAAAGCATTCATAGTTTGAGTGCTGACAGATTTCCTAACCAAGTCTCTTCTATCTGAAATTGTTACTAATTCATCAACTATCAAATCAGAATCCCCTAAAATACTATAGAGTGATGACATTCAAATCCAGGAAGAAAAAATTATTAGTCTATGATAATGATGATAGTATGCAATTATACTTTTGGACTAGTTTTTTTAATTAAATAACTGACTAAATTATGCACATTTATTTTTTAAATTTACATGGCTTTTCATGCAAAAATGATTTCAATTTACACCATTTTTTATAGAGCATATCATTTATGTAAATCAGGGGATAGGTGTACTGCAACACAAAAATTTCATACATAAAGCTAGAAAGAAAAAATATTCAATTTCAGTATTTGAATGTGTAACATAGGAACAGAACTGGCTACCTGCCTCAAACTCACCTCCTAGATAATTTAAATTATAATTGAAGAAACTTAAAAGTACTTGATCCCATTAAAACCCATTAACAAATATTCAAAACTATAAGACTAACTCCAGAATTAAAAGAATTTTGACCAAGATAAAGATGAACTGTAAATGACAGACATCACTTTAGAGTTCAGACAATTTCTTTGATATAATTTATCAATAATTTATTTTCCCTGATAATTTATTTTCTGCAAGGATTTTTTAGTCATAGGGAATTTTATTTCCTTTCAGATAAGCAACTACAATCATAGGTAAAAAAAAATTATTCAGAAAGGAAAAACAATGAACCCTATACATAAAAAAAAACCTTCAAGTCATTCAAGAGGCAAATGATATGCAATAAAACCACAAATAAGTTTCTAATTTAAAGGCAGAGCAATCGCATGCATTAGCATGATGAAAATATCATGCATTACTTACCTAGGTGTATAAAAAATAACACAGTCAAATTACGAAGATCCTTTAAAATATAGGAATATGTCAGCAATAGAAAAAGGAAAACTCATAAAATTTAAGTCTTAAGTTGCATTATATTAAAATATATAATTGTTTTCTTTTAATTACATAATACTTTATGTAATTTTTAAAAATTAAAAAACTTAGTTCAGTTTCATTTGCAGAGAAGACAAGATGTGTTACATGAAATTACATTGCTTAATCAAAATGAAATAATTATGATAAAATTATAAAATTCCAAAAATAACTTGAATACTGAATAATCGGTTACTACTGAATAACTTCATTGTAAAAAAACTAGGTTATTACTCTTGTATTACCTTGGAAAGTTCAATTAATTCTGCATAGGACTCATTGATGTGCTTCTGTTTCTTCTGAATGAACTCTTGAGATTTACTCGGTGACCGTGATAGAACTTTTTCTAAAGAATAATAATAATAGTTATAACACATTGACAGCCCCACTATCTCATATAAGTTACAATTATATCATTTGTAAACTTATTCAGCTACAATTGAACAAAACGGAAGTATTAATCAACACATGACATTTTTTTATTTTAGGGAATTTTCTCAAACACATAAGGGGAAAAGATGATTTTTTCCTTTATCTTTAAGCTCATTAAATAAGTAAATTTTAATAGTAGTGA
This sequence comes from Dolomedes plantarius, assembly GCA_907164885.2. Classification (NCBI taxonomy): domain Eukaryota; kingdom Metazoa; phylum Arthropoda; class Arachnida; order Araneae; family Dolomedidae; genus Dolomedes; species Dolomedes plantarius. Next base: position 47,249,886 of record OU015502.1, on the reverse strand, counting down.
ACAAATAGGGATTAACTCAGATAAAGAAAATAAATTGTTATACTTTAATTAAATTATTCATTATCACAGGTATAAAATCAGAGTAAAAAGAGTCTTCCAACCAATTATACTTTTTACTTTGTTATAATAACCTCTATTAGGAAAGTGTATGTTTTTTAATATCATGAAACTCACTTAACAATTAGTTGATTTTTTTTGGTTGGTTGATTTGATAAAAGCACGGTAATGAAAGTTTTTCACTAACCAATTACACTTTATATTTTATTATAATTACCTCTATAAAGAATGTGTATGTTTCTTTCCTAACATGAAACACACTGAACAATTATATGTTTAAATAGACATTTAGACATTAATTAAGGCTAAAAAATTTTAGTGATTTACAAAATTTAAATCACACATTAATAAACGTTCAGATTCCAATTAATAAATTTAGTTATATGAAGAACAGAATCACTTTATATTCAAACAAAAAATTAATGACTTTCAAAAATGATAAATTTTTAAAAACATTTTCCAAAGTTTCAAGCTACTCTAGATAGAATGCTATGAAGCAATATTTTATATTTTATATCCATCTCAAAACATTAGGAAGATTAATTAATTTTATTAATAATGGATCTCTATTTAAACGAATATATTGTGGTAAAAATCATTTTTTAAAAAACAAAGCAATAAGAAACATTAAATTTTAAATAAACTTACTGTATGGTAAAGCTTGCTTTTTCTTTTTCACAATTTGCTTTTTCATAACAGTCTTCTTCACTTTTCGCTTTTCAGGAACCTTTAAAACTCTTTGTCCTCTTTTGCGAACAACTTTTGGTTCGATTTCAGTCACATAATTAGCAGGCACAAAACCATCATGGCCACTGGACTTACGTACATTCCACCAATCATTATTAGTCTTCTGTAAAAGAATCATTACCTCTCCTTTATCAATTTCGACATCCTGACCAGAAAATTTATACATAGCACGGACTTGGGGAATTTTTCTATCTTCAACAATTTCTTTGACTACTTCTTTTTCATAAACTTCTTCCACCCATTCATCTACTGGAGCTACTACAATTTCTTCAACCCATTCTTCTGTTTCAGGCTCATCAACTGATTCTGAAAGCTGTAACAGGAATTTACAATTAACATTTTTTTTAATGATACAATTAAATATAAACAAAACTACACAGCATACAATATATAAAAAACCAAGCTCACAGCAGAAATTTCTAAACAGCATTTCCTTGTTTTGTTTTTTGTGTTTGTTTGTTTTTAAAGCTTTCTGGAAAATAAGTGAACATTTTACAGCATAGAAATTATAACTTATTTTGTAAAATTTCAAAATTGAGAAAAAAATTTCTTACCAAATGATTTACAAAAAATTCCAAAAATACTGCATTTAAAGTTATCATTAAAGGTAGAAAATTGAAACAAATCGTCCAACATATAATAGTATTCATAGTTCTTGAGGAATTTGTGGTGTCATATCATAGGTCATTCATAGGTCTTGAGATGTGTGTGAACATATATGTTTCAACAGTTCACTTAAAATACAGGATAAGAATACATACACACTATTAAGATTGCAGACAACAGGTAAATTATTATAAATCATTCAAATTTATAATATATAGCTGTATGCAGTACAATACAATACAGCATTTTATGACCTCCGATAATTTTAGCATAGAAGTAGACTGCTAAACTCATAAAACTTAATAAATTATTAATAGCAAACTTTTTAAAAATTTAATCTACAAAGTAAAATCCCAAGAAAGTTGTAAGTTGGATGTATATAGATGCAAAACTGTATTTAGCATCAAATTCCCTCAATCACACATATGCATCTATGTATGTGTGTGTGTAAATAACAACCAAAGAATTTTGTATTTTTCAAATTAAAATGTGTATATATGTTATGCCAAAAGAGTATTTCACATTCCCTAATTTTATTTGCCTGATAAATTACTAATTTTACAAAACCCTTTTAAACTTTTCATAATTTTTACATTTACCCCCAGGCAAGCTCTGGGCTAAAAATGAGCTGTGAGAAATTAAGACACCTTGCAGTTTTAGACTTGGAAGTGATATCCATATAAGGCAATGCCAGACTTTGAAATTTGCTAACCTTATGACAATTCTGATCACAAGAAGGTCCACTTTGGGAATAAGGAAAATGAAGTTATGTATAATTGTTTTTAGATTTGTTCTCTTCAAGATAAAAGTATTCATCTTAACTGTTATATTTAGTAGGAGACTTTGCTACAGGATAGAAAATGATTCAGCATTACAAAATACTGAAATACACAATAAATGCTTACAAAATATGTGGCCATTCCAGACTTTATCATTTCTTCTGCTTGCTCATTTAACCTTTCAATATCTGAACTGTAAGCTTTGATTTCACTTTCCAGTCGTGTATGTCTCTGTAATAAAGCCTAGAAAACAAGTCAAATATTGTTAAAATCTCAGGATTTTTTCCCCTTTACAAGTAAAAGCAAAGGAACTGAACATTTTATATTTATTATATACTAATTTCAAAACTACCACTATCAAATGCTAAACAAATCACATCTGAAATGAACCTTTTAAAACAAATACAGGACATAAAACAGACTAAAATATTAGTTAAATCAATGAGCATTATATGTACCTGAGCACTAGGTTCATCTTTACCATAGTCAGTACTAGACATTAGTTGACGTTTTTCTTTCATCCATGATTCTGCTTCATTCGCATCGGCTTGATACTAAAACAGAAAACAATAATTTTAAAATTTCTCAATGAAATTCATAAATGAAATATTTTACTAAATGAACTAATTATCATAACACAAGTATACTCAAATTTTCCTTAAAATAAAGTACCTTACACTTACTTCATAAATTGAACACCTACTTTATTTTATAATTAAAAGGTGCTTTTTTAATACCTTCTAATAGGAAATTCTCCATGGTATAAGAAACTCCCCAGGCACTCTTAGTGGTTAGCAAGTAAGCTTTCAGAACTGAGAGCGCCTGGTTCCAACTGCGACAAGCACCACTGAATGTCTTTGTGTCTACACTGGGTATGTGCATGTTAAATCTGTAGGTCAGAGAGTCTTTCTGTGTGGTGGTAGGGGTTTGGATGTGATGACCCCCCCCCCTTTTGAGAGTTTTCTGTCTAAATTGTGGTGACAGTATATTCACCAGGAGTGATTTAACCTTGAAGGGCCTTAGCTGCTATGTTGGGCTCTGTCTGGTGCACTGAAAGTGAACCCATTACCACTTATTCAACAATGTGCATAAAACCATGAGTTTGTAATTCTGGCCAGTCAAGAATGTGTTAAAGTCCCTCTTTTTGTTCTCACAGTGTGAAATAAAAAGCTACTCACTTGGTATGCTGCAGAGGCATCTTCAAGTTGTTTACACTTCATAGCCCATAATTCATGCAGTTTGTCCCAATTCTTCTTTAAGCCATCAATTCTTATACCTACGTCAGTACTTTCTGGATGCTTTTGAGTCTTCAGCAGGTTTCCAGATTCCATAACCTTTTTGATTTGAGGCCATCTGGCATTTATTTCAACTTCTAAAGCCTTTATTAAAGATATAGTATATTAAAAAAAGCGAGAGACAAAATTAACATGTTATAAAATATTTTTAAAATTTCAAATTTGTTTCAGCTTTTAAGTAATATTTCACCTTTTCTTAAAAAAAAAAAGTATTAATATTGAAGTTCTTAGGTTAATGTATTTTGGATTTTCTTTGAACAGTCTGACAATAACATGTTATTCTTTGGCTGGTAGTTTTAATATTATTTTTCATCTCATTTTCAGTCTTCAATCAAGTCTTTTGAAATGCTTAATTATTTTATTAAAGTCCCAACATTAATACTGTAAGACTTAAGAGATTTCATTTTATGCTATGAGAAATATCCAGTGAGTAATATTTCAAACACCACATAGGTTTAGTTTAGAGTGCTGTAATCATTTTTGGCAACACAAGAGCTAATCTGACTGTGGACCTAAAGTTTAAAGCTGATTTTGAATGGCTTACTGTGGAATGCCTACTATGGAATTTGAACGAATAGACCTGTTTCTGATAACTAGAGCCTTAGCCTATTGTTCACCTAACATACTTTTAGGGAGAGATATAAATTCAATGTAAAAACAGTGAATATAGATGACAAAATACCACATTAAAAGGACACAGACCTAAACTGATAAAAAAATAATTTAATGTCTAAATATTTTTTTTTTAAATTTTAATACCGTTCACAACACAGATTTTAAATCTGCATGTTAAATTATGGAGAATCTTCCACTAAGTATTTTTCTAATCCCAAATAGGAATATGCATATTTTTAATTCTATTTTTTGCATATGAAGATCAACATTTAAATAAAGTATGTCTTATTAAACAAAGAGTGTGCAGTGTTCAAAACTTAAAAATTTTTAGTAGTTAATTTTTCACAGGACATTAAATTACTGATGTCTATCACAATAAATTTAAAACTTTTTAGAAATACTAAATTCAAATGAAAAGATATTTGAAAAACACAAGAAGTGAACATAAAATCTAATTTTAAATGTAAAAAACTGAATCCAAACACATGCATTTGATAATCTTTGATTAGAAAAATGCTATGAAAAAATTCCCTATTTCTTAACACATAGACTGATCATCTTCAAGGTAAGCCTCCTCTACTAAAAAAGAGTGGGTATTTTAAACTGCTCTGAGCTTTAAAAAGTGATTAAAGGACTATTAGTTTAAATTTAATTTCCAGTGTACAAATGGTTATTATAAAATGCTTAATTATCTTATTTAAAGTTTCACTCTAAAATAGTAAGATTTGGGGATATGACTTTGTTATAGAAGAAAGTTCATGGAGTATTAATTTTATATACATCACTGAAGAGATATACAATATAAAATCAGAGAGAACAGACAGTAAAATAGCATGTAAAATGAACACAGAGGTAAAACTTATAAAGTTTAAAAAAATTCCACTTCCATAGCTGAATGCGAAAGAGCAAATTTTAAAATGTTGCCAAATTTATAAGAAAATGTTTTAAATGATAAAAAATTGCACAGATAATTTTAAAGTTGTTCCCAATCTTATAAAAATATAAAAAGAGTTCAAGGTAAAAATACTTGTTTTTCACACTGAATTTCTAATTTATTATCAAGAGTCTGGATATTAGTAGAAAATGTAGAGACTATACCTTATGTTTCTGCTGTAATGATAAGGCTCCTTGTAGATCTTTCCCAGGAACAACAGCTTTACAAATATACTGCTTTTCCACGACCCAAGCATCCTCTTCCTCTTGATCTTGAACAAATTGATAATATAAACGGGACTCCTCTAACTTTGTTCTTCGATTAGTCGCCAGATTTACAAGGCTATTCAAAGAGAAATATCAAAAAAGTAAATACAAATCGTTTTTATCAAATAACAGAGAGTAAAAAAAAAAGGCAGTTTATAATAGTTTGTCTGTAATTGTACTCTGAAAAATTTTATTTCATGAACCCACTTTAAATAAAATAATATTAAACTTTATAATAATAATATTAAACACTATAAAAAATTATAAGACATTCAACCGAAAAACAAAAATTCTTATTACTGATATGACACTTAAATAATGCAAATTGATTTCTAAAATTATGATCACTTTTTATAAATTCTAATGGCAGAAAAAAAGAAAGAAAAAGAACTATTTCAGAAGAATATATTTTTACTCAGATAAAAGTTAAGCAAAATTTTTCTTAACACATGATGCATAGGGGTAAATGCTACATGAAATTATCTAAATGTTATTAATAAGTACCTTTTAAAACTTATTGAACGTTTGGAAAAAGAGACAGTTTAAACTTATATTGGACATATATTGGACTATATAAATCCTGTTTTGTAAGCATGTTTCAAACCATATGCCATGAAAAAATTAAAATGTAATAAATATATAAACTAATACGGACTCTCTTAATGGATTTTTTTAAAATTATGAATAACATATGACAAAGTAAATACTATATATAAAAGGTGATTTCCTAAAATTTTTAATAAATATTGAAAAAAAAAATGACATTTACCATTTTCATATTATAATTCAATATCATTTACTATTCAAGCTAATAGACATCAAATTGATGTCTGATAGTCTTATGACTGTAGACATCATAAATCTACATCGAAGAGACTGATAATCTAGCACCAGATCAAATGCATTTTGTTTTGTACTTACTTATCATATTCAGCATTCAATTTATTTAAGCGTTTTTGAAGAATTGGGGCTTCTTTATGGCCATCATCAATGTAACCTTGAGCTAGTTTGCTAAGCTTCCGAATGGTATCTCCTTGTGATGCGATATGGGCTTCAACAAGACTATGCTTTTGCAGCAAATCTTCTACAGCCAGCAAATGACGTCCAAGATCTTCCGCATAGAAACTACTCTGTAATAATTATATAAAAAACTGTTGATCCAGCTGAACAACCTCACAAAATATATTTTGCTTACACGGTACATAAACATTGCTATACCCATAGTTTAGCTGAGTGTCAGTATTAACTTAATTTATCATCTAACAAAAAAAAGGCTTCAGAAAACAAATGCATTAAATGGATAAGAATGAGGTATATTATATTGAGAGAGACATGGAAAAATCAGGAGAGTAATTATCTTATATGTGTGAATCAATTTTTAAAGCAGGTATACAAGTGACTACATTTTTCTAAAAATGAGAAAAAAGAGAATTACTTTTATAAATTTCATATGCTATGAAAACATATACAGAAAATAATTTTAGGATAATTAAAACTCAAGTCAGAGAAGCTTTTAAGAAATAATTTTTAATTCTGCACATTTTTAGAAAAGTACCCAAAATTTTGGTAAATAGTAAAAGGTTTTTCCCCAAAACAAATAAATAAATAAATAAATGTATATATGTGTGTATATATATATATATATATATATATATATATATATATATAATGCAGTGGCACACCCAGGATTTTTCTTGGGGGGGAGGGGGGGGGGGCAAGATGAACGGATAAAAATATTTATAATGCAAAATCAATATTCATAATGCAATTTCTATGTCTTTGGGGGCTCCCTCTGGGTGCGCCACTGATATAATGTGTGTGTAGTACAAAATTTATAAAGAAATTTTTATGTGTATTTCACGATATATATTCAAAATACACAAGAAGTACCTCTATGTTCTCTGAAAATGTTTGAAAAATGTTATAAATAAAAATTGTCAACCAAACCCAATATTTAAACAAGAAAAATTAATTAGAAAATTTACTCCAAAAGAATTATCTTCCACCCTTAACATAATAATAGTGATCTTAATAATGATAAATGATCCTTTGGCTCTTAAACTAACAGCTAGCAGATGTTGAAAGTGACCAATTGTGCAAGTATATGAAATTAATCTCATAAAAAAAAGTAGATTGCAAGATTTACCCTTTAAACAATCCATTAATCACTTATTTAAAAGAAGAAAAAAAAACTTCCTGCAATATATTTCATGACATTAGTTACATATACAAGAGATTATACTAATTATCTTAAACATTTTGTTTAAAAAATCTATTATATTATAGCAACAGTTTTAGATATTAATGCTAGCTATTAACAAAAAAAATTAGTATAAGTAAAGTTTATTAATTCCAGTTAATTGGAATGAATAGTAATATCTAATAAAATAAAATGAAAAAACTATTTCTTTTTACTTACCTCCATTTCCTTAATTTCAGATGTAATTGTATCAATTTCTCTCAGCATGGTCATTAGATTACTTAAGTTAGTTAAAGTAGCTCGATGCTTTTTCAAAAGTTCTAATAAGTAATGCCACCTTTGCATGATTTCTTGTTCTCTGAAAATATAAAAATCAAAATTTATGAAAAAAAAGACAAAATTACATACATTTCAATACCATACAGCCTAAAGTACTGCTAAAGTTGATTGAAATATAAACAAATTTTAATTGTAATTAAAAAAAATTAAATAAAAAGGTTTTTAGTATCAGCAGAACTTACCCTCAACCTGTTTAAACACTAGAAAGACGGGAATTTTATCTTACTAAAAAGACTGAATGCCATCATTTTGATGGCTGGAAATAAAATCAAGAATATAAAATATTTGATGTGTTTTTAAATGGTCAAATACTTTAAACATTGAACTATTTCATACCAATATATAATAAATTATTATATATTTAGATATATTTTATGCAGGTATGCCGGTCTGACAACCTGGTATGGTTTATCCCTAAAAATATACGCATGGTTTGTACAGTCCTTAATGTTCAACATCAATATTTCCGAAGAGCCAATATTTCCGTTATTTGCAAAAGGGAGAAGAGATGAAAAGTAACTAACATTTTCCAGTATTATTTTAAAGATTTCTGCCTGTTTTCTATACTGCCATCAAATTGACAGCTTTCAGTCTTAGTAGGCACACAAAACATTTTCTCCCCCTCTTCACTATCGAATATAATTTTGTAAATGTGTGTGCATATTTCGCATAAAATTAGAAAAAGTCATAAAATTTCAGAAGCCTGAGGACATTAATACAGATATAGTGCTCAATAGTATGTCTGAAACCGTCAAAATGATGGCAGCTGTCTTTCTAGTGTTAATAATCTATATATATATAAAACAGTTCCGTAACTGACTGACTCACTGACTGATATACAATGCACAGACCAAACTGCTGGACCTAAAGGGCTGAAATTTTGCATTGCGATTCTTCTTATAGTGTAGGGATGCACTAAGAAAAATTTTTGAAAAATTTCTTAGATTTTTTATAATTAAATTTTTAAGCTGTTTTTGTAACTTTTTTTACGTTTGCATTTAAAATAATACTTTGGGGGTTATAAAATTTATATCAAGAGAAAGATCATAAAAATTCCTTTAAAATGAAATCTTTTTTGAATCTTTATCTCCATTTTCTGATTTTTGGTGAATTTTTAAAGATTAATTTTTAGAATTTAATTTATTAAATGCTGATCACATGGTTTCTTTTTCTTGTACTTTAAATTAATTTATTGTCACGTTCATAGCAACGAAATAGACAAAAAAAATTTTTTCTTGCTAATGCGGCAGATGAGTGGAAATTATCCTAAAAAATTTTAAAATACAGTAAAAGATATGTTCCTCAAACTGTACTATATTAACTGCACTATATTCTTAAGTACGATCTATTAGATTTAATTTTAATATTTTCTTCTACATTATTTTGTCTATAAAAATATCTGTTACGATTTTTTTATAAATATATTTTTTCGTTTTTTTTTTACATCAATTGCATACATTGATTGTTGTATTTATTATAAATATATTTAAACATATTTTTGGCATTAATTGCATGCATTGACCATTGTATTTAATCTGAATGTACTCCACAGTGAAGTACGGGTTTTCAGCTAGTCAGTCGTAAAGTAATCTTTTCTGATGAAAAAAAATATCATGTAAGCAAGAATAATTATCAGATTTCAACAATTAATTAAAAAAAAATTTTCCTTTCAGGGCTATCTTCAATGACAGAAAACTATTTTTAAAAAAACTCTGATTTTTTTAATCATTATCTCATAAATGTTAATCCTTCATGAGAGAGAAAATTGGTCAAACTGAGAAAATTTGAATTAATGGAATTAAAGTACAGCTGGACCACTATAGCGGGTAGAGGTATATAAATGTTTACATAAATCAAAAACTCCCTAAGATCAGACTAATTTGCAGAAACCCACAAATGTGGAATTTGTATACCATTAGTCTTGGATTTTTAAACGAATGCTTTTTAAGGCCTGACAGAGCAGCTAACAAAGTGATAAAGATTAATTTTTAACCAAACTAATCTCACTTTCAGCAACACACAACTAAATTTTATGAGTAGTTACTATAGTTGTCACTATAATTAAGCATGAAGTAGTCATTTATGAGATTTTAGAGTAGAAATCCGAGGTCAATAGTTGAAAATTTTCTGAAACTTGTTTTCTATATAATCGTAAAACCCTATTTTTTAGAGTATTGGCAGAAAATAACAGACCATGTTCTAATTACTTAATTTGTCCTAGAAATCCTATATTTTAATTCTACACTGTCTACATGATTGCATTGCAAAAGGTATGTGGCATCAAAATAATCTTTTACAAATGATTAATTTTATAGTAAACAGATGGTAGAAAGTGTATGAAAAAATGACACTGCATGAACTTATTAATAGAGAAGGGTAAAAAAGAAAAAAAAAAAAAAAAGAATTTTTTTTATTACATCACTAAAGTAATAGAATTCCGTATTAGACATTGCCACTGATGTCGTATAAAAATACTAAATATGTAGAGAGTCAGCTTAGATATGATTACTGATACAAGTACATTCGCAGTAATTAAACAAGTGACAAAATAAGCATTACAGATGTAAAGCTAGGAGGGAATGTTAATAAACTACAAAGTAAAACCAACAGTAGTTTTATGCCCTTTTTTACATATTTCCCCTTCCATGTTTCAATGTGCCAAACTCACCCAGATGTATTTTTCTTGTAGGTAAACTACACTTTTGTTCTATTAACCTTTTTTAGGTTTCAGGGAGGTAAATAGATTATTTCCCCTTTATATTATGCGATTAAGTCACTGTTGGCTTAGGATAAAAGTAAAAAAATCTGCCCTATATTTACAACACATTAAAAATATAAGTAAAATTATATTATACATACATAGTTTAAGAATTTAATAAAAACTACTCAATATACTAACTATATTCTCACCTGATTTTTATTCTTTCTTTACTGTGGTAATTTTCCATGACAAGTTCATCTGCCATAGTTGTTAAGTTTTGAAATCGTTCCTCCTGAAATTCATAATAACAGTCTTTACTGATCTAAAACTAGAATCAAAGGAGTAAAAAGGAAAAAGAAATTTTCTGCTCTTCACATACCCTAGCAAGAATGTCAGCACTAATAGCTTCATGTTTTTTCACTGTTGCTTCTACCTGAGTCAGATTACTACCATACCTTGGGTCAGAAAGAACTTGAATCATTTCTTTCAGGTAACCTTCCCTAACAACACTCTACAGAAAAAATACATAAAAAACAATATAAAAACATTCAAATTATTTCTAAACTGATTAATACATTAATCACTACACTTAATTATCAATGAATTAATCAAGAACAGAACTGGTGTAAAAAGTATGGAAGGCAGATTATTAGGCATTCAGTAAAAGGGAAGAAAAGTTTAAGTATTACATTTACAAACTTAATGTCTGACAAGATTTTATATATTTGGCTTTTATATAAATTTGGTTTTGATTCATGAACACTATCATGTATGCAGATCTGCAGACCACTGCAATTCCCTTTACATACATTAATCATTATATGTCATATTCATTATTCATTACATGTAATTATTGATGAATAAATTAATAACAGAATAGTTATTAAAAGTAAAAAAGGTAGAATATTCATTAGGTATTTAGCTACAGAGAATAGTTACATAGTTACTTTTACAAAGTTAATGTATTACAAACTTATTTATATTTGTTTTTTTTAATCTTGATCTAACTTAGATTCATAAATACTATTACTATTTTTCTTTAAAATGATAACTCTAAAGAAAATATAAATTTCCTCTACTATTGTTTAAAAAATCACAATCCATAAAATCAAGTTTTCAAATTTGCATTTCAGTTTGCAATTTATCCCTTTTTCTCAGTCAAAGGAATACATTAGCATCAAATATCTACCATTAATGATTGGGTGAAACTGAAGTAGTCTTTGATATTGATATTAATTCACATGTATATTTAGTTGAATCTAATGACCACTTTCTGTCCCGAAATAGTTAACTTTTTCAGACAATTTTTTCAGCATTTTTTAATTAAAATACATATATGATACTGGGAATTAACAGTAAGAGATATTTATTTCAATCAAAGTGGCCTTAGATTTAGTTATATATGGTAATTATACATCTATCTACAACTATGAATGTGAAGTGTACTGTAAATACAATAAACATTTTACAAATTATTGGTTTGCCATTTGGCTAGCTTAGTATTATCATACTTAAAACATAAAATGTTAACAATGCATACTTTTCGTTCAAATCGATAAGCAAGGTTTTCCAGTTTTTCTTGCCTTAACAATTCTTCTCGAAGAGCTACTTCTCGCCTATGTTCAGCCTTTTCCAGCTCATCCCATGCTTTTTCAATATCATGCACAAGTTGGCCTTCTGGAGGAACATATAAAGGCTGACCAAGGGCTTTCATTTTGGTTTGAATCGAAAAAAGCAGAGCTTCAATTTCACTCCTTTCTTTATATCTAGGAATAAGAAAACATTTGTCAATCTTTTTATCAGAAATTTGCAATCATATGATCTCTTGAATAAATATATAAATAAGAATAAAATATTTTAACCATTTAATGTAGAGTACTGTAACATTTTAAAATGACATTTACTTGCAGAACTGTGCAGCTCTGCGAATGTTGCCGGCACCATGCTGTTATGATCATTCAAATATTACAGCTCTATTTGTGTCAAGTTTAATATTAAATTGTTTTTATCCAAATATTCTAAGTCTGTTATGTCACTTTCGATGTTAGATTGCTTTTTAAATAAATAAGTCTAAATAAACATAAGTTATAATTATCTGCAAGAAAAAATTGTTTTTTTTTTACCCAAATGAATACAAAAAATTATGCTTTAAGGGGTAAAGTATATTCCATATAATGCCTTTCAAGCAACTTCAAAAGTAAAATTTAAATTTATTCAATATTATTCGTTATGTGACATTTAAAAAAAATATGAGAAATTTAATAAGAATCAATATGAAAATAAATAAATTATCCATGAGTAGTTCTAACACTCTCAGATCTCATATGAGACTAAATTTCATAATCTTTCAATGGGTATGAATATAAACAGCATAAGTAAATCAAACTTACTCCATGGGTTTATGTAACATAATGAATAATTTACTTTTCAGTATGAAATGTAAATTATTACAATCAATAAAGAATAGACAATCAATACACATTATAATAATTATAATACCATCACAATCAATCCATCCACCCACACACACACACCCACACACACACACAAAAAAAAAAGTTCAGTCCATAGTAAATGTAAAGTCTGTCATGGAGGTAAAAAATTAGTGAACATAAAACAAGATACATAGATTAATGTTTACTATGAAGAGTTTAGTTTAAAAGTTAGTTTTTAAGAAGAACCCGATAAAATTTAGTTTTTAGAGGTCTTGAAAAATTGAACTGAAATAATAATATTTAAAATTAGGTTAATATGCAACCCCATATGGGGGTTGAATATTAATGTTTATTCATTTATAATGAATGGTAACACATAAAAAAATTCTTTAATACATAGTAAAGGTATGGTTAAACAGTCTATTAAGAATGTCAAAAATTTGTGAACATAAAACAAGACACTTGGTTTAATGTTTAAGTCAAAAAGTTAGTTTTTAAGAAGAACCTGTTAAAATTAAGCTTTTAAGGGTTTTGAAAATATAACAGAAATTATCTTATTTAAAAGAATGACAATATGAAACATCTTATACACTATTCTGAGATAATATATTTCTTTAGATGTTTTGCTATTTTTTCTCTTCATTTAAATTCTTTGCTTATATTTATTTGTATACATTTTGTAAACAAAATGAAATTTTGATATGTTCAATATAATATTTTATAAATAATTGAATGTTTTCATATTTTATATAAGAGAGTTATATATCAAGAGTTATACTTCCAAGTTCATAAAATTTTATTTCTAAAATTAAGAAATACTTAAAAATAGCTGTCCCTGTAATTGTATTTCAGAAAAATGATAACAGTAACTTACTTCGGAGGTTTCTCAATTGTTCTGTATTCTTTAAACTTCAGAAGTTCTTTTTGTATTCCTTCAAGAGAATTGGGGAAGTTTCTGTTATCCAGCTCAACTACTTTAATCTTGATCCATTCTAATAAATTAGTAGTAAAAAGCTCGTAATTATTTTTCAATTTATCAACATCCATCATTTGTCCAACAATCTGAAAATAAAGGTGTTGAAAACTGTTTAATGTAAAGGAATAGAGAAAATATAAAAATAGTTGTTATTCTTTTGGAAAAAAGGTTTGGACCATCTAGACCAGAGGTACTCAACCTGTGGCCTACGGGCCGCATGCGGCCCGTCAAGCAAATATGTGCGGCCCAGAACACATCATTAATTTTTATTTTTTCATTATCAGAAACGAAATAAATAAAAAATGGCATTCTAAGTTTATTTATATATTTTTTATAAGTTTTATGATAACATGAACAATCATCGTTCGCTGAGATCTAACAGAAACTGATGCCTGCGGCACTTAACTATAAACTCCATGGTCTTGGCTCTTGACCAACAAAAAGACTTTTAATCTAAATTTGCGCTTCCATCGGAAACACCACCGCCCTATGATGACATGTTTGACATGTCTAAAGTTAAGTAATAAGATATTTATCTGTGGTAATAACATTTATGTGTGACATTTTTATGATTTTATTTTAAGTGCCTATTACGTGAAACGGATCAATCTGCTTTGCTGTTTTGAATGTCTTGTTTCGTTAGAATTTAATACCCATAATGGCAGGAGTTTCTTCAAACGGCAAACAAAAATTTTCTGATGAAAAGAGTTTTTCAAGACAATTGGGAAGAAGAATATTTTGTTGTTGAAAATAAAAATCATTTGGTCACATGCATGATCTGTCATGAGAATGTTATATTAGAAAAATATAACATTGTTCATCATTATACTACAAAACCCAAAGCATTTAATGACACTTTTCCTTGCGGCTCTTGGATAAGAAGTGAAAAGTTAACTTTTGTCAAGAAATCATTGCAACAAGAACAAAATATTCTATCAGTGGCGATTTCACAAGATTCATCGGTGACAAGAGCGTCGTATGAAATTTGTTACATACTTGGAAAATATATGAAACCATTTACTGACGCAGAGGTTGCGAAGGAATGCTTTCTCAGTGCTTCCAATGTATTATTTGATAAATTTAGCAATAAAAACCAAATAATAACTCAAATCAGAAACATGCAGCTTTCTGATTCTACCTGCGCTAGACGCACTGAAGATATTGCAACACACATTTTCAATCATATCTTAGAAGACTTGAAAAACTGTAAATATTTTAGTTTGGCTTTTGATTCTAGCACCGATATTTCAGTGACATCGCAATGTTCCGTTTTGTTAGATTCTGTACTGAACGAAATATTATTCACGAAGATTTTTTAAAATTTCTTTCTATGAAAAATCAAACCAGAGGCACGTACTATCTCAATAATATTAGTACATTCCTGGAGAACAATCAGATTCATATAAAAAAATTTGTTTGTATATGCATGGATGGATGTCCTTCAATGACCGGATCTGAAATGGGATTTGTTGCCCTATTGAAAAAGAAATACCATTTAACAAATCTCTTGTCTTTTCACTATATCATACACCAAGAGAACTTAGCAGCAAGTATCTCTATTTGTGAAATAGATGCCTTAATGAAGACCATAATAAATATAGTGAATTATATCCGAGCACGAGAATTGAACCACAGAAAATTTAAAATTCTTTTAGAAGAATTAAACTGTAATTATAGCGACGTCCTTTTACATACCTCAGTGAGATGGCTAAGCCGAGGAAAAGTTCTGGTGTGATTTTTTTCTT
The DNA here is from genome assembly GCA_907164885.2 of Dolomedes plantarius. Classification (NCBI taxonomy): domain Eukaryota; kingdom Metazoa; phylum Arthropoda; class Arachnida; order Araneae; family Dolomedidae; genus Dolomedes; species Dolomedes plantarius. Next base: position 47,234,191 of record OU015502.1, on the reverse strand, counting down.
TAAGACAAGAAATTATTTTGTTTTTAGAGCAAAACAACAAAATTTACAGCAAACTTAATAATGATGGATGGTGGTGTCTTTTAGCTTTTCTATGCGACATCACAGAAAAATTTAGTGAGCTTAAAAGTGATACTAATAAGCTTAAGAATGATACTATTCTGAAAGCTATTTTTAAAGAAAAGAGAGAGGGAAAAGAGTACATAGAATTTTTGAAATTAGTCCCTGAAAAATATAAAACTGTTCAAAATTGTGCCTTTCTGTTGCTCACCTTATTTGCATCAACATATCTTTGTGAATCATCCTATTCTAAAATGAAATATGTGAAAAACGCATACAGGAATCGACTTACTGATTCTCACCTTGATGACGTATTGAGGCTAGCAAGTAGCAATATGAAACCTGATTTGTCTGATATAGTAAAAAAAATGTCTTCAGTATCAATAATTACAAGATAAAAAGAACTTTTTATATACCATGCTTTTAAATTTTCTGTTGAATCATATAAACTTGACAATTCTATGTATTAATAAATACTTTTAAAAAAATTTTTTGATGAATTATCCCATTAACTTGAAAGAAAATGAAGTTAACTGAAAGTTAACTTGAGTTTAACTTTTCGTTCCCGTCCCAGCGATAGATGGCTGCACCAGTCTACAAAACAAAATTAACTGAAAATGAATTCAAACTGCTTAAAGATGGTTTAAAGTATCAAAAGAATGCATTGTCATTGTGTTCTGAGCTATTCTAAAAGTTTCAGATGTCTAGCTAGTCGGAAAGTTAGTTAAAAATCGATTGCAAGATTTGTACGGGAGAAACCCATAAACAAACAAGAAAGCGAGTTAATAAAAACATGTAAAAAATCACACTAATTTTTAAATAAATAATTGGAAGAAAGTTTAATTTTGAGTTTTATTTTTTTTGGAATAATGTATTTTGAAGTACACAAATATGATGAAAAAATCATATTGGGAAATACGCTATTGTTAATATTTGAGCTAGTATTGACTGGTATGATGATAAATAATAAGTACTGTTATTTTGTTTTAATTGTAGAAAATATTTGTTGATTTATCAGGTCGTATGCATCCTTATCTTTAATCAAACGGAGTTCAACCAATAATGTTTTTCCTTATAAAGATTTTTTTCGTCATAACACTATAACGTTGCAGCCCTTTTAACATGGAAATTATGTGAATGCGGCCCGAGGCAAAAAAAGGTTGAGTATGGCTGATCTAGACTCATCATAGGTATGCTTTTAATATATATATATGAGTATAGATCGTTCAAATCTTTTTGCTAGGAAATTTGGTGTACAACATGATATTAAATAACCCCTTTAATTTTAGTATTACAACTCATTTTACATACTTGATAGAAAAATGTAATTAAAATTTAACTTTTGAAAAATTACTAATAAAAGTTTAAATGTAAATATTTTTGAAAATTAAAATTTTTTTTTGTTTTACTGCACAAATGTTTCCTTTTTTCATGCTAATAATTTATTTGGTACATATATATTATCCTGTCGATCAAAAACTGTCGACAAACGGTATGATTTAAATCCAAGAATGTGTTAGATATTACTGAAAAAACGCAGTTTTTCATGATGCATTGAAAATATATGCAAAGTTTGCTTTCGGCAGTGTAATATTTGCATATTCACTGCAGTACTCCCTATCTTATTTTCCTCTTACAAAGAGAGTTGTTTGGTATATATAAAATGTTTTTTATGAACCTCATGTGGGAAGCATGTGAGTTTACCGTGGGCTTGGCTGCATTCCATTTATGCCTGTGTTGTTATTTTTATGTCCGACACCAGTTGCTTTTGCCATGTTTTTAGTTTGATCATAATGTATGAATAAATAACTGACTGAAACTAAATATGAATAAAAACTGGCTTCTAAAATATAGAGTATCAGATATTTAAATACCAGTTAGAATGATAATAAAACATAATGTTCACATGAAAATTATTAAAATGTTTTTTATAATTTAAAGTATTGTTTGTTAGTCTCTACATAAAACGAATCAAAGTCATTACAAATAAGGCTAAAATTCCTTAATTAAGTGCAATTATTCTCTTAGACTGAACTGAGCTCATTTAAAAATGGCACTCATTTGTAGTGGGTTAATAAAAAACAAAGCATCTCTATAACATTAAAAAAATAATTTTTTAAAATTAGTAGCCATATTGAGGTTTACAGTAGTAATAAGGTTTTAGTAGTATAAGAAAAAATTTTCTTATACATTATGTTTGTATAATATTTCCCCCCATTTCTTTTATTAGGCTACAGTACCTTAATATTTCAATACACAATATGAGATCTAAGAACTGTTAAGCAACCTTATTGGCATTTTAAACTATATTTGTTTTTATTATTAATAAAAAGTAAATTTTCATCATTGTTTAACATATCTCTTTCATATAAATCAAATTAAATCAGAATGGTGCCAATATGTCTAAACTTACATTAGCAATACGTTTACCCCCTTTCATTTCACTTTTCATTCTGGCAAAAGTATGATAGTATGAAGCAACATAAGTTATCACAGACTTTTCATCGGGCTTATTTGTATCCACATCTGTAATGGAAAGAAATCAACACAGTTAATTAAGGGACAATAGGATGATATATATATACAGTGGACGCTCGTTAATTTGAACTCGGTTAAATCGAACTTTCAGTTAATTCGAACTAATCCAAAGGCCCCCAAAAACTTGTATTGGAATTAATGTTAAAAATATCTCATTAATTCGAACTAAATTTTTATCACTTTGGTTAATTCGAACTAAAAATTTGACAAAAAAATTTCTTTTTCCTCATTTAACGGAGAAAATACACGCTGTATTTATTATTTTGTGTGTCAAAATCATCTGTATTTCTTTTCTGTGTAAAGAGGCACATGCCTGCATTCCTAGACTTATTGCATTTCCTCTAAATATTAGGGACATCAGTGCTTAACGGACAAAGTGATTTTCCGATATTTGTATCGATTTTCTTAGAATTTCAGAAAAACCAGTCTTTACTACAGTTTCTAGGGAGCTGCGTCAGTTATGCTTGCAGTGCAGACAAGTTAGTGTAATCTTCCAATTCCGAACGGCTACAAGCATCCATGCCAACAGTAGGACTCGAACTCACAGGATCTGAACTGAATGCCAGCGCTCTAGCCATTCCGCCATCACCTGGCAAGTTTTTCTTCCTCAGTGTGTGGTGTGAACGTGTAAAAATAGAGGGTGTCTACACATAGAAAGTACAAAACCCTAACTTTGGGGACAAAGGTAGAAGTTTTATAGAAAGTAGAGAATGGCGAGTGTAAAACAAAGTTAGCAGCTGACTATGGAATTTAAAAAAATACCTTGTCAACTTATTTGAAAAACAAGGAGTCGATTTTAGATTCATGGGAAAAATTAAAATTTACTAGAGGAAGGAAACGCATAAGAAATGCGTCCCAAGAAGATCTAGAAAACACTCTACTGCTATGGTTCCAGGATGTTAGATCTCGAAATTTTCCGATAAATGGACCTCTAGTGCAGACGAAGGCTGATGAATTGTCAAGTCGAATGGGCATTGAAGATTTTAAATGCAGTGATGGAGGAATTTTTTAATATAATTAAGGCACAATATTTCTTATGAAACTGTATGTGGCCAAAGCTCTAATGTAAACGAAGACGTATGTATTAATTTCGGTATGAAAGTGCCAGGACTTTTCTCTACTTACCTGCCAAAAGATATTTTTTAATGTGAACGAAACTGCATTTTTTTATAAACTCTTGCCAAACAAGACATTACATTTTAAAGGGGATGCTTGCGTAGGAGATAAAAGCAGTAAAGAGAGAATTACAGCTTTAGTTTGTGCTAATATGGATGGGAGCAAAAAGCTTAAATTATAAGTGATTGGAAAGTCCAAGAATCCACGAAGTCTTAAAGGAATTAAAACACTGCCAGTTGATCCAATACAAAAATGTTTACTTCAAATCGAGAAGCTGGCTGAACAATGTAGGCATCATAAACAAAAACAAACATCCATTTTACAGTTCTTAAAATTGTAATTCATATTTTTAATTAAAGTTTACTTTCTACTGCATATCTTCTGCTTCATTTTATGATTAAGGTAAAATTAGACTTATTCCTAAGATTAAGTCTATAATGCTTTTTAATATTTTTAATTTCAGATAGCATAGTATAATATATTTTCTGAGGTTATACATACCAGGAGATTTTCTTCTTCAGTGATACACTTTTAAGGTTATATATTTTCTCTTAACATCGGATAATTCGAACTTCGGATAATTCAAACTTTTTTCTGAGAACCTTTGAGTTCGAATTAACGAGCGTCCACTATATATATATATAGGTAGAGGAGCAGTACATATCTTGGAAATAAATTATTCTAATGTCATCTAGAATGACTTTAAATTTTTAACATAAAGATAGTAGAACTCTTAAAAATTCCTAAAACCAATAAGAGAATATAAAGCTGTTTATAAAAAGGCATATATAGGTTTGAATTTCCCTTTAATATTTTTGTTCTCATTTTCTATTTTAGGAATGAAATTATCAGAAAGGAAGTGAGCTTAAACTGAAAAATATTAGAGTTGAAATTCAAAACTTTAATATTTTTCAGTTCCCTTTCCTCCTAACTGAAAAATATATGTCAGGCTAAACTTCTGGCACAACAAAATAACTGTTCTACATTACTGTTCAGAGTACAAATATTTAAATTTCACTTTTATAATTTTTCCTGTAATTTCCTATTTAAGGAAAAAATTCTTCTTCTCCTTAATATCCCACGTTATTAGACAAAAAGTGCATATGTCATAGGTGAATATGTTTCAAGAACTCCAAAGGGTTCTTAAAGAGAGTAGAATGGCTGACTCCCAAGCACAACAAAATAGGATCAAAAGTAGCCTTGGAATGGCACTTAGGGCATGGTGGGATATTACTAAAAACTTTGTCCTTAATGTGGCCAGTCCTTAATCTGGATATTACGGAAATGTTACCTTTTGAAAGATACAAGTTTAAAAGATATAAGAGGCCAATAAATTTGAAATACCAAAAGTATTGAGGGCCAGACCTCTACTTCAAAATTGCTCTCTTTAGAATGGAGAGGTATCAGAAAAAATGATAGCATAAAACTGAACAAAATATCAAACATCCACATAAGGTACTTTATCAGACAATAATTTAGAGTAATTTCAATAAAAAATTTCAAAATATATGGAAAATACCTTAGTACTTTCTGAAAGTATATTTCTTGAATTTAAAGAGGATGAAATGCCAACTTATTGAGAAGTATTTAAGGTATATACTAGAAGTAAAATGCATTAGCTACCTTCTGCATCCAGCAGACGTGGAATACCAAGTTCTTTTTGGGCAATGTCAAAGGCATTATTGAGATTCTGAATGTGACTATTGTGTTGAAGAGCTGGAAAGTTTATGAGATCAGGACGATGGGAATGAATGAGGGCATTGAAACCCAAACCACTTCTCCAACTCACATGAAAGTCTTGAATATTGACACCGGGATACCTAAAGAAAAAGAGACCTCACAATAAAAACTTGCTTTAAACAATTTTTCTGTAAAAATATTCTTACAAAAATTGTTTATCCAAAAGCCAGGCTGCAGAATAAAACAAACACGCATACATCACTAGCACTATTTGATTCTCAATGCAATCAATTAAAATGGGCTAAATCTAACATATCTCTAGATATAACTCAGAAATTATTCATTATTTAACATGTTAATTTTTAAATATAATTATACTGATACGAGGATCACATTGAATTTTTTTAGATATGGCTAAATGGTACAAGTTAAATTTACCAACTCTTGGGAATGTTCAAAGTAGTTCCCTTCAAGACCAATGCCTTTTTGTTGGTGAATTTTCCAAATATTAAATGTCTCAAGACATCCATTTCATGGAATAGATGAAAAATAAGCTTTTATAGCCTCATCAATCTCATCTTCAGAATGAACATCCACATCAATTTTTTTTTTAGATTAAAAAATAGCCACTTATAGCAAGATCGGGAGAATGTGGATAGGGTGGATGTTCTATCACTTTGATGGAGTTTTTTTTCAAGAAATTCTACTGCAATCCATGGCATATGAGAAGATGCATTGTCATGAAGCATGAGTCCCCTAACATTTACCTCTTGAAAAATTTCTGGAAGACACTGAGTGGTGTACCAGTTAGCTGTAACTGTCATCTGTCCCTCTAGCTTTATGGCTTTGACTAGCCCTGTACTTCTGAAGAATGTGGCATACGTTACATTTTTCATTGAGTGTTGACCCCAAACCAGCAATGGTGAAAAGACATCTTCAAAGACCCATACTTTTCTTTCTTGACATGCTGGAATATCAAAAAACGATATGTACGTCTCATCACCAGTTATTATTTCAGAAATAATGCGGTGCCCACCATCATCAAGTAATTTTTGGGTTTCTTTACTGATTCTGACGCTTTTTAATGTTCTGTTAAATTATGTTGGACCCAACTACACAAACTCATTATTTCCTGAATAATTTTATGTAGAGCTTACGGATGCAATGTTAAATTCCTTCTGTATCATTTGGTAGGTATGGGAATTATCATCAATTAACATTTATCGTATGACTGACACATTTTCTGGGACTACAGCTGACAAAGATCTTCCTGTGTGTTCTTCATCCACGAGAGAATTTCAACCTCTTCTAAATTCTGTAAACCATCTGAATACAGTTGCACGATAAGGAGCCTCTTTTCCATAAGCTAACTGTAGACGTTGAAGGCCTTCTTCTTGACTTAGCCCCGCTTTAAAATCATACAAAATCATAGCTCGATAATGTTCTCGCATCAACTAAATTTTCTCTTCTTCCAAAATTTATTCTACGATAGCTAAATTGTAATTGTTGCCACAAATTATCATCTGTGGACATAAAAGAGTTCAAATTTAAATATCAGATTTATTTATTTATTTATTTATTTATTTATTTTTTTGAGGGGGGAACTTATTGTCTGCCCCTGTCTAAAAAATTTTAGTGTTACTTTTGTATTTCATCACTATTTATTACAGCAGTTAAAAACAATAGCTATTTAATAACAGAAAATAGACATTTCAAGCTATGAATAAAAAACTACATTCTTCCTACCAAAATGAAGCACTTATATACGTTCAATGCTTATGTTGCCGGACTTGCTTTTAAGTTAGTTATTAAATTTTAACTGCAATTCAGCAAAGAACTTCCCCCCTCCCGTGGCAGGTACTTTGTCTCGAGGACATTGACCCATCCTCTTCGCAATATCATTGGTTGTGTTATTATGGGAGCATATAGGTGATCCAACACTACTCCCTATGACAGGACAGCCCAGAAATGTCCATGCCTTATCTTGGATTCAAACCCTAGCCCACTAAAAGGAAGCCAAGAAAGAACGCTAAAACTGCAAATTTTATCTAAGAAATTTGATGGACATTATAATACTGATATCTTCAAAACACAAATTTCATCAAGCCTAATAATTTTCAGGAATTAATATTATAGCATCTTGATGAAACATCAAATTTAAATTTTAAATTCAACTCAAATAGACATACCCAGCAGTTTTCCTTTGGCACCATAATAATAAAGCATCTTTTGCTGACTTTTTTTCACTACTTTCATCATCTTCATTCTACAGAATAATTAATAAAGTAAAATTGAAGTAAATAATGTCAGTCTACATATTATTCACACATGTAATCAATTACAATATTGATTTAAAGAAACTTACCACATCAATTTCAATTTCTTGGATTTGGAACCTTAAGATTATAGTCCATATCAGTCCTAATATTAATCGGGGATTACCATCAACAATATCTTCAGCTCCTATGCTCTCTAATCGTACCTACAGAGCAAAATAAAACAAAATACCTTAAAAATTGATAATATAAATATACACAATGAATTGGGTAAGTTTTAATAAAGTCACCAGACCATCTGATACAAACTAACCAACATCTCAACTGAGTGGACTTTTTTGGGTAACTAGAGCCTGTTATATTTATGTTTTTTTCAAAATTTACTAGGGGCTTTGCCCCTAGGCTCGCTACACTCGTTCCTCTGTTATGGCTAATAGCAAGATACATAGGGGTGATTCTCGGGCAATGTAACAGCCATTTACTGTTGTCAGTCACCCTTATGCGAAGTGGATGAAGCCCGCCTATGGGTGGAAAATTGGATTTTCTTTCATGTCCTTCTGTGAAGGAACCGAATGAGAAGATTTTTTTGAAGTACTTCTTTAAAATTCAATTAAAAATCGAAATTTTAAGATAGAGACTTGAAATGAAGTTTATATAAATTAGGAAGCTTTCGTATTCCAGATGATGTAAATATTTTTTTTGTAACATAATAAATCTGAGAGCATCGAACTTATATTTGTCGAAACGCATAAATTTGTCGAAAAAGTGGGTTTTAAATTTTAATAAAAATATTAGTCTGTTTTAATTTATTTTTAACAAATGAGATCTTGCTTGAAGGAGAAATGTCTGTAGTCTTAGACTGTAAAAAAAATCAAAATTCTACGATCCTTTTTTTGGCGAGTTATCGTAATCTGAACATGAAAAAGTCAATATTTTTCCACAAAACATAAAATAAAAAATAAAAAAAATTAAAGGCCGGCGAAGATGAGACATGTCTTACTTTCTTCCCCACATTGTTCTGCATCTGTTGGTATCGGTCTCGACCCCATACCCCCAGCGGTTTCGGAGGAGATAGCGTGACAAGATTTTGACAGCGGCTTCGACAGCAGCGGCTGTCAAAATCTTGCGTTACTTTTTTTTAGAATAGAGAGATACAAGATACAATTAAGTTATTTCATCCTCTTTCAGTTCACCACTTACTGCTACCAAAGGGGAAAACTGAGCGTATTCAACATCTGTATAACCTATTATGCACTTTGCTTTCCTCTGTGACCCTTTAGTTTTGTGCAGTGCCCCCCCCCCCCTTCCTGAAGCGAGTTTAACCTTTGCTCCTCCTTAAATATCTTAGGACTCATGGCCCCTAACTGAGAACCTCTGCTCTACACGACCAACACTATATGGTCTTTCAAAGGACTGCAATAGCAACTGCACGCAATACATTATTAACCTTTCTCTATCTTTCCTTTTAAATAGATTTTTTTACAGCCGATATGCTGTAAACGAATGATTAATTTCAGTTCATGAGAGCCGTTGAGATTTTCCGTTCAGCTATGCAAATACAGTGAAGAAATAATTATACTGAAGTACAAGTGAAACTTAAAAACCTACGTGATTTTGCCTTACCACCGTATATCGTGGGGGCAGCATATGGTAGAATTTATGATTTTTTTTTTCTTCCAGCCTATTTCATCACTGTGGCTATGATTTTTTTTCTTCCAGCCTATTTCATCACTGTGGCTATGATTCTAATTTCCAATGCATCAAATAGAGCTCGACATAGCAACTGAGGCCTTATGAGATTGAATACCTGATGGTGAATAGACTGCCACCACAATTTAGACCGAGCACCCCAGGGGCGTCACCTGGTAGGCTCGTACCTTCTCTCACCCTCTCTGACTTCATAGAACTCTCCGGTCTACATATTTAACAAGCCCCTATCCGAACTAGACACGGCTGTATTGAATGGCGGTCTTGGATAACTGTGGCTATTATTCAAGAAATTTCGGTAGTAAATTATACAATGAATGACTGTAGTTTCTATTTAAATATTTTTATTTCAAATCAATGAAATTTTCAATTAAAAAAATAATAATCTGCGGCGACCCATCTTCCGCAACAATAAGGACATCTGAATTCAGTCTGGGAAAGCTTACTCCATGGCGAGAGTAATTCCGGGCTAAAAAGCAACTTTAAATTTTTTCATCGAGACTTTCTCGGCAGCGCGATGCACGAAAGACTATCCTTCGGAAGTTCTTGTATATGCTATTGATATGTTGCAGTAATTTTAGAAGATGATCGAAGTGTCCATTTATATGTTATTGTAGATTTTCTTCAGCTGTATGTTGAAATAAATTTTCTTTAACGAAACATATCTGATTTACGGGTATACCTTGCCCGTACGGCTGATTACCGTAGTTACAAATAGTAACTCCTGCAAAGTCATCCCCAACACAGCCGCAAACACTTTGTTTTTCGGATTCACCAATAAAATTTGCATACTAAGTGTTCCGACTTAGTTTGCGAATTACAAAAGCATTAAAATGATATCTTACCTTTGTATGCAGGAAGGCTAAACTTTTATTTACATTTTCAATTTTGTGGACCCGCATTTTTCCATGGTTGGGCTTGCCAAGTTTTTCACCGGAAATTATTTCCAGAAGCTTTAGCAACTTTTTGCCGTCGGCAAGGTCAGTAAACAGGTCGTCTACTTCCATTCTTGCCTTCAAAGAAAATACAAAAATAAATAAATATTATTACAGAGATTGCAAAATTTAAAAAATTACGAATGGATATAGTTAGCCAGATTAATACAATTGCCGATGTGTAGAAGTGCGAAAGTTAATTTAAATACTGCACCACACAGTATTGAATACAGTAATGTACAACTAATATTAATATGAATTATTTTTCAACGAAATATGCTAGAGTCAATTTGTAACTTTGTAATTTTCAAGGAGTGATTTTCAACGAGATACGACGGTCACACTGAAATTTTTGAGGTACGGCTCAATGGTAAAAGTTAAACTTACCAACTCACATGAGTGTTCAAAGTACATCCCTCTAAGATCAATGCGCGCGATGTAGGCGAATTTTCCAAAGATTATATGCCAACATTTCTTGGAATAGATGAAAAATATGCTTTTATAGCCATCTGAATCCAGTGGCACAAGATGGAGCTTCATTTCCATATGCAAATTGTAGACGTTGAAGGCATTCTTCTTGACTTGGCCCCACTTTAAAATCACAGAAAATCATAGCTCGATAATATTCTCGCGTCAACTCCATATTCTCTTCTTTCAAAATTTATTCTATGATAGCTAAATTGCAATTGTTACCACAAATTATCGTCTGCGGACATTAAAGAGTTCAAATTTAAATAGCCGACCAATAATTTTTGTTTTTTTCCGCATATCGTCTGCCCCTGTCTCAAAAATTTCAGTGTTACCCTCATATGTAAGATAACTTAAGCTGAACATCTATTTCATAAATCTTGATAAAATATTATTACAACTGCATAGTGAGAGGTTATATTAAATAATTCAAAATTAAGAAAATTATAAATTACGCAAATAATTAGAAAAGAAGTTAAATCTGAAAAGAAAGCTATTCAATACTGCTCAATTAATTTTGTCTTAGTTTCGGTACAAAAGATATAAAAATTAGTGATAGAAAAATATTTATGATTATAAAGGAAACACCAGCGGAAAACCATAAAAGTCAGTCTCTATTTTTATTTTTACTATACGATTTCAATCTAAAATCTGTTACAGATTCCTAAACATTCCCCCAGAGCAGAATTACTGAACTAACTGTTGAGACAGAATGTTAGCTATGATGAAATTCGAATCATTTAGTAAATGCTAATATACAGTTCAGTATGTATTTAACGAAATTCCGGCGCTCTCCACTACAAAACTTGTTAGAAAAAAAATATCTTAAAACGTAAAAATCTATACACTTGAAAACCTAAATGTATATATTAAAATATATACCGACAAAGTGCTTCCGCATTGGGAGGAAAAAAAAGAAAAAAGAATATTTAGAAAATATGACGCATTAACTACTAAAATACTTTGTTAGACAAAAATTAACTTATAGTGTAAAAACCAATAAAGTGATAAAAGTTAAACTAAATAAACCTAATTTTTACACCAAAACGGCACATTAACCACTAAAGCACTTTGTTAAACAAAAATTAACTAATACCGTAAAAATCTACGAAGTGATAAAAGTCGAAAAACTAAACTAACTTAATATTTGCACCAAAATCACACATTAACTGTAAAACACTCCGTTACACCAAAATTAATTTATAATACAAAAACCTATAAAGTGCTAAAACGTTGAAAAACTAAACAAACTTAATATGTACAGCAAAATGCGTCTTTAAATGTCAACTAATTTCGCATAAGTGAAAATATTTTTATAACAAACAAGAAAAAACTGATAAAAGTAACAACTTATGAACGGAATAAACAAGCTGATAAAATGCATAATATGTAATACTTCAGAATACATGCGAAAAAAAAAGAGTTTAAAATTAAGTTATACAAAGAAAAAAATAATATTATAGAAAAGAACAACGTAAGACAAATACCACACATTTGTCGAACTTAAAGTAATGTAAAAACCAAAAACAAATGCTAACATCTTAAACGAGATGGTAATGCTTGTTTCGCAGCTTTATCACACACTTGGCAAGGAAACAGATTTACAGGGGACGCGACGGTCGTATTTTGCTACGCAAGGTCTCATTAGAGCTGGACCTACTGTTTCCAGACGAATCCCGGCGGCTACAAATACCCATGTCAACCACACGAAAAGAGCAAGCAGTTTATATTACACTGTAATAACTCCATGCATATACAGTGGAATCTCGATCTATCGTTTTTCAAGGGACCGACTGAACTGGACGATAAATGCGGGAAAACGATAGATGGGAAAACGTAACAAAGCAATATGATCGTCAGGACTGGGTGAAATAAACGACACATACGGGAAAACGATCGATCGAGATTCAACTGTGTGTGTGTGTATATATATATATATATATATATATATATATATATATATATATATATATATATATGTGTGTGTGTGTGTGTGTGTGTGTGTGTGTGTGTAAGTAAGTAATAATAACGCCGAATCATTCATTAATTCTATGCCTTTAAATTTGTTTATCCCTTTGCGTGACTATTATACGAAATCTATATCTTAATTTGTGCCTATCTCCTTCGTGAATGTATTTGCGGAATCCATCTGCCGCTGTAATATATCATCCCATATGGTCACGTCCACGGGTGAAACTTAACTTGCCATTGTCTTGGTCTGAGAATCGAATTACGTCATTTAGCATCTGGTAATGATGGCTCAAACTATTCAAGTCGAACAATCCTCTCCTATATTCTTTGTAAATATGAATATCTTCCAGTCTTAATGTTTCTTATGAGAATGTTAACTAATTAAGGTATCTGCTTACATTCAGAGCACTTTTTTAAAAAAAAATACAGTACTGATAAAATGCATATATTTTTAGTTCAAATGGGACATAAAATCGCGAAAACAAATGTAATTTTGGTGAACATTTCTGTAATGTCACTGAATTAACTGACGATGAATTCACAAACAAACAGACAGTTTTATTCTATTTAGACAGGACAAACTACGAACTACAGACATCACATATACACAGGGCCGGATTTAGACTTGATAAGACCCTAAGCAATTTGAGATATGGGGCCCTTTATAAGTCCAGAAATATTGTATCGTCTGCCGGCTCACTCGAACTACAAAAGGTCAGCGCATGCTCAAGTGTAGAGGAGCAACACAGGGGAATCCCCGTATTTATAGTAAAAGAAATTATATAGTTAAAACGTTCCATTTCTATTATAAAATAATAATGAAATAATTAAAAAAATTACCGAACTTACCGGCATTTGCTGTCGAAATTTATCAGTAATTTCGGTAGTCATAATTACCGATAATACCGGTTAACCGTTAATCGGTAATGCAAACCCTAGGCACAATAGCGCTTTGTTCTTCGAAAAGACGCGCTAAAAAAATTGGGTGAAGAGTATGAGACGTCCCGGACGTGCCGCATTGGGACAAATAATGCTGCAGTATATTTAAGTATAATATGACAATTGCTCACTCGGACAATTTTTTTGGGGGCCCCCTCTTTCTTGGGGGCCCTAAGCTATAGCTTGTGTAGCTCATACGTAAATCCTGAGCTGCATATACATTCAAACATAAAAACACATAACTTTAACAGCCTAAAACTCGGACTTCTACGAAAGTCATACTATACAAAAAGTTAACCTACTCAAACGATCCTTCAAAACATCTCTTTTATACGAAGTCGAGAGAGGGGAATCTCTTCACTTCGCTGCCAATGTAAAAAGGCTGGGAGGGGGTTGGTTACATGAAAATTTCATAACATTTTAAACCAGAGGGAATTTTTTACAAATTTTTAGTACAATTGAGTGCTTATGCCAGACCCTACATTCCATTGTTGTGTAGATAAATTAACTTTTGTTTTATTAGATAGTAATGGTAAATAATCATTCTTGCAACTGATTATAATTTGTTTTTAAATAAATTAACCTTAAATATAACAGCTTTTTTTTACATATCTTTTTTTAAGCCTCTGCTTTAATTTGGTTAAACTGGTTGTGATCTAATTTTTAATTGCCTAAATAGTGTAAACGGGATTTGGGAAAAGTACGCAATTTTTCTGAATCTCCAAAGCATTTTAAGGGTAACATGGATAAAATTGGTCATGACAAGTCTTGATTTTTTTAAAAATAAGTATTGCTTGGAATATTTATGTAAAGTAGTTGGTGAATTTTTATTTTTCGCTGACTGGTGAATTTTATTTCTTCAGATTGAACTATATAAATATGAATATTAATTTTTAGAAATATTTTCTTCTTTTTCAAAAGGTTAATTCTTTTTTAGTTTTAACTCCTTTTTCTACTATCCGTTCCTACTAAATATAAGCAGAAATCCAAAGTCCCGGTAATCCAAGAAGTACAGTTTGCCATTTCGTTCGCTTTTCCCCGAGTTTCACAGGAAATGGGGGAAGCAAAGGAATTTTGAACGTTTTTGCAGATGTCCAGCAAACCGACGGGGAAATCTTGATTACGGCTACGCGGAGTCAATAAAAGTACACAGTGGTAGGGGAGGCTTTGGAAATTGGAGTTCTCAATTAAACAAGATGCCTAATGGAAATTAAAATAATCAACAGCTCCAAAAGGGTAAAATATTCGAAATGCAACTATGTTTCAAATTCGAAAGTCCTAATTTTATGGCGCGCCAGCGGTGTCTATTTCGTGCAACGTTCTTGGTGGAGGAAGACGGAGAGGAGTGAAAAAGCCTAGTTCGGGGGCAAGGGTTATTTTTTATTTATTTTTTTAAATGTAATGCCACCGTTACACATACGCGAATAAGCTCCCCCCGTTCCCTCTTGACACATTTTGGGGTCGATTAGTCCCTCCTCCAACGTGGGGGAAGTTTTTCGTCGCTTTGATCATTCGTCTTAAAACCGCTCTCCGGAGCGGACTGAGGACGAATCATCAAAGGGACGAGGGACGCCCATAAGCCCCCCCCCCCCCGGCGACCGCGCGAGAGATAAAATTTCTTTTATGAGCATGCGCAATCTTTTCCCCTTTTATTTGGGGGGGGGGGGGGGGCTGGCTGCAACCGGTAATGATTTTATTTTTCCTTTTTTCTATTTAACTTAATTGTTTAAAGTTTTTTTTTTCTTTTTTTAAATTCACCAGCTAACTTTGAAGGTCCGAAATTTCATTGGTATCTTAATGTGATTAATAATGATTTAACCTAAGTGGCATTTGTGTCTTACTATAAAGGATGGGTTCAATTTTGAGATATTTATGTAATCAGCTAAAAATGTATTATTTTATGTCAGTCAATAAATTGTGCATCTTAATTTCTTTAATTCCTAGTCATGCCTCTCAGTAAATGTTTCAAGTTTTTAATTTTTCAGCCCTTTCCCTCTATAGGTTTTAAATTCAACTTTCAGGCTTTTGTTTTTCAGTTTTTCCTTTCAGGTTTTTTTTTTTTTTAGTTTTGGGAATTTAACTTCATTGATTTTTTTTAAATACTATTCATAACCCCTATGGGTGCATCAGTTAGAACCTGCATATTTGGTTATTGCACAACTACACAACGCATTTAACATCTAACATAACCACTAAATGACTTTTAGAGCGGCCTTTACTTCAGATTTTTTTATTAATTATTTCTAATTGCCATTCCCATTTTTCAACCCAACACCATTCGACTCAATAAAAGTAAATTCCCTTTATACCACAGTTTGCTGGAACAGAATATGCGTACAAGTACATTTAAAATGGAAAAACTCCATTTGATATGCCAAAAGCCGATCGCAAGCATGTCTCACCTTCTGCAGGAAAGAGTTCATCCATTTCGTAAATGTTTTCTTTTGAATGTGAAGGCGCTCTTCCTGTAGAGCTTTAATGCGACCCGTCTCAAATTTGATGGCATCTTCCCTTTGTGACATGTCGCCCGGATTGCGTTTTCCTTCACATCACCCTGGAAGGAACAAAAGTTAAGTATCACGCAGCACAAAAGAAAAAAAAACTGAACACAGTGCAAATACCTTTTAATAAAATACGACAAGGCTGTATATACGGTTATAATTGCAACAAATGACACACATTTTTAACTTCACACAATGATAAACCTTTTTTTTTTTTTCTGAACAAAGATCTTTAAAAATAGTTTGAAATTACGGAACGAGATTTAGAAAAGAAAGAAAGAAAAAAAGTTAGCATTAAAACGGTTCATTACTTTTTGACACGCAAATCTTTATTGCGCATATTAATTTATATATATATATATATAATATATAATATATATAATATATATAGAATATATATATAATATATATATATATAATATATATATAATATATATATATATATATAATATATATATATATATATATATATATATATATATATATATAATATATATATATATATATATATATATATATATATAATATATATATATATATAATATATATATATAATATATATATATATATATATATAATATATATATATATATATATATATATATATATATATATATATATATATATATATATATATATATATAATATATATATATATATATATATATATATATATATATATATATATATATATATATATATATATATATATAATATATATATATATATATAATATATATATATATATAATATATATATATATATATATATATATATATATAATATATATATATATATATATATATATAATATATATATATATATATATATATATATATATATATATATATATAATATATATATTATATATATATATATATATATATATATATATATATATATATATATATATATATATATATAATATATATATTAATATATATATATATATATATATATATATATATATATATATATATATATATATATATATATATATATATGGGAGGGAGGAGGGACAGACACATTCTCCGAATACATCCTTTTTTGCTGTTATACTATCAATTCAACGATAAATTTATTTTTATTTTGCCAGTTTTCGCTTTAACTAAATCCTATTATTGTTACGGAGGTATGTAGGGTTGCCATAAAAGTATAACACCAATAATAATGGTAATAACAATAGTAAAAAATTACACAGAAGTTATATGAAATATACATTCTTAAGAAAATAGTTACGGATGGCTGAACTGATAAATCACGGTTTCTTCTTTACTTAAAAAATGATAATATATCTGAATTCAGGGAAATCTCGACAGATCTAGACAGCCACGGAGATGGGAGTGTTTCTCACTCGTGTAGCAAATAAAGGGGGATTTCGACGACTAAAATACGCCTACACGTGACGTTCAAAGTGGAGTACCGGTAGTTTTATGCTTTTCTTGAAAATGGATTTATAAGAAATGACCGAATTGCCGTTACCAAGATTCTATTTGAAACTAAGGGAGTACTATCAGGCTATATACACAATGAAGGCATCCTAAACGTTTATACACTTAGGAAAATTCTTGAATTGGTTCTGAACTAAATATGGCCGGTTAGAGAAGTTTATATATATATATATATACACATACAGGGTGGTCATAAAAAAAAAACTTTGCTGATATATGGACCTCTAGCGGCTATACCGTTCAACCGATCGAGATGAGATTTCAGATATAGTTATTCAGACGTATGAGCTCGGGATTCTGTGAACGGTAACCAAGTGGCGCTCACGGTTACGGTTATAGGTACAGAAACTCGAAATGGCGATGACCACTTTTTCCCGTCGCAAAATGCTCAGCGCATGTGAAAACCTACAGAGCGTTGGAACGGTACGTGTATCCCCCAAAACGGACGCATTATGCACGCACAAAAAACAGCTCTGGGAACGGCCAACAAAAACACGATCGGGGCGCATGGAGGAAATTTGCATATGGCAGAGGCTAGAAACCAATCACTGATGACAACACAGATCGGACAAAAGAAAAATTTTATTTTGATTACACATTTTCCACATAGGTGCCATCACAGGCCGTTCGCAGAGCTGTTTTTTGTGCGTGCATAACGCGTCCGTTTTGTTTTGTTTTTTTGGGAGGAGGGGGATACACGTACCCTTTCCAACGCTCTTTAAGGTTTTCGCACGAGCTGAGCACTTTGCGACGGGGAAAAGTGGTCGTTGCCATTCGAAAATTTCGAGTTTCTGTACCTATAACCGTAACCGTGAGCTCCATTTGATTGCCGTTCACAGAATCCCAAGCTCATACCCCTGAATAACTTTATCTGAAATCTCCACTTGATCGGTTGAACGGAACATCCGCTAGAGGGCCATATATCGGCAAAGTTTTTTTATGACCACCCTGTATATATATATATATATATATATATATATATATATATATATATATATATATATATATATATATATATATATATATATATCTGTACGTCAGAGGTAAAACATCATAAGTGAATTTCCTTCACTGAATTCTCCCATTTTTCAGAAGATCTTTGTGACGGTTTACCTTTCATCAGGACTTACATATGCGATAGTTTATAAGTCTAAATACAACGAGGTATATACGAGTATATACGGTTATAATTGCAACAAATGATACACATTTTTAACTTCACACAATGATGACACCACCTTGTTCAAGCACCATCCTGTTTTGCATATAGGACAGTTTTCCTCAAAGAAGCTCCATCCAAAAGGAGTCACTTACAATAAAAATATCGAAAATGAAGAAAATTCACTTACGATGGTCTACCTCTGACGTACAGACAGACAGACATATATATATATATATATATATATATATATATATATATATATATATATATATACAGTGGAATCTCGATCGATCGTTTTCGGATCCATCGTTTTTCCGTATGTGTCGTTCATTTTATTTAGTCCCAACGATCATATTGCTTTGTTATGTTTCCGCATCTATCATTTTCCCTCATTTATCGTTCATTTCAATCGGTCCCTTGAAAAACGATAGATCGAGATTCCACTGTACATACATACACACACACAGTTGACGCTCGTTATAACGACCCCCTGCATCCAAAAGAAAAAGGACGTAACGACGAGTGGCCGTTCTATCGAAAATTTTAAGTTAACATATCATTAAAGGGGATTTCATCTGGGACTTTTTGCATAGGCCGTTGTATTGGAATGATCACTATAATGAGCGGTCGTTATAACGAGCGTAGACTGCAGTTATATATTTGTATGTGCACGTATTTGTATATACATACACACGCGCGTGCAAAAAGCCATTTGTGTTTGTGTGTGTGTATTCATATATGTATTCATATGTGTATTCATATACATACACAGACGTTTAAAGGCGCATCTACACACAAACGAATCAGCTCCCCCGTCGCCTCTTGACACATTTTGATGTCGATTAGTCCCCCCCCCCCCAACGTGGGGGAACTATTTCGTCGCTTTGATCATTCGTCTTAAAACCGCTCTCCGGAGCGGTCTGAGTACGAACATCAAAGGACGAGGGACGCCATAAAAGGGGACGAGGGACGCCATCTCGGCGACGGGACCAATAAATCACTGCTTTCCCCTACACTTCGCACTCTGCTTCGCGAATGTGTGCTCGCAGTGTGAAAATCGTTGATGAGACAACATTCGCCGATTCGGATATTCGACTGACTCCTGACGGAAAAAAAATAAAGCTACTCAACCGCATCCCATTTCAGAAGGAAATAAAAACAAACAAAACAGTCGTTACTGACCACAAAAGCGTTTTACGAAATGGCGTGACCCGCTTTTCTCGCTACATAAAACTTTTTCACAGACACCAACAGAAGTAGACAACAATGCCATAGAGAGAGGGCCCACACGTGAAAGACTTATTCGTAAGAACTCGATTGCATCAAGTTCGTTTGTCCGCGAAGACAAAAACTGCGCCAAAAGAGCTTAGAGAACGTTGACTTTGTCGGAAGGTAGCACACAAAACAGCTGTTTCGCTGAGAGAGAAAGTGTTTTGTTGTCCTGGAGATTTTCACCTGAGGGCAGCCGCTTTCACGCCACTGGAGGATGGAATCGCAACAAAGGCGATTACAAAACTTTCACTCTCGATTCGGATTCTTTTTTTTTTTTTTTTTAAGAGGAGCGTGCGGGGTGAACACCGTGAAAGGGAGCTTGGCGAGTGTTTACTTTACGGAGACGTGTCTGCTTTTCTTCGAAAGAAAGCTATTGAGGGGCCATAGAATGGTGATAAATGTTTTGAAATTGAGATTATCCATTTCTGTCGAGTACATACAATGAATCCCCCCACCCCATCCCTGATTCGAAAGCAGGGCGTTGTCATCGAACCAAGCGTAAAATATCAAAATGTATTAATAAGCTTATATATTCAACATACAAGCTTATTTATATATTCGATGTATAAGCTTATTTATATCTAACTAGCTCAATACCTGTGCTTCGCTACGGAGTACATTCAAATTAAATACAACGATCAATGTATGCAGTTAATGCCAATAGCATTGACACCGCTGATGATGAGATGCTGTCTAAAACCTCTTTCATACTTTTCTTTTCATGTTATTTGTTCCTGGCTGCAAGTAGCTTTAGGGCTATTACTGGTTTTCTCTATCATCTATTTCTTATATATATATATATATATAATCGTAACGGATATTTTTATAGACAAAATAATGTAAAAGAAAAAATTTAAATTAAATCTAATAGAACATACTAAAGAATATACAACAGTTAATATAGTACAGTTTGAGGAACATTTCTTTTACTGTATTTTAATATTTTTTTTTGGATAATGTCCGATCGTCTGCCGCATTTGAAAGGAAAAAAAAAAATTGTTTTATCAATTTATTTCGTTGTTATGCACGTGACGCAAAATTAATTTAAAGTATCACAAAAAGAAAAGAAACCACGTGATCATCATTTAATAAATTAAATTCTAAAAATTAATCTTTAAAAATTCACCAAAAATCAGAAAAGGGAAGTAAATATTCGAAAAAGATTTCATTTTAAAGGAATTTTTATGATCTTTCTCGTGATATAAATTTTATAATCCTCAGATTATTATTTAAATGCAAACTTTAAAGAATGTTACAAAAACAGCTTAAAAATTTAATTTAAAAAATCTAAGAATTTTTTTTCAAAAATCTTTCTTAGTGCACCCCTACACTATTAGAAGAATAGCCATGCAAAATTTCGACCCTTTAGATCCAGCGGTTTGATCTGTGCGTTACCTGTCAGTCAGTCAGTCAGTCAGTCAGTTATGGAACTGTTTTAAATATATAGACTAGCTGAATACCCGCGCTTCACTACGGGGTACATTTTAGGATCATTACAATGAAAAAATAATAAAATTGCTTTTTAGAGAATTACATTCTGAATTAATTTGAATTAAATTCTTAAAAAACTTCCATCTCAATCTGTGGTTAAATTTTATCTTTTACTGTATTTTAATTTTTTTTGTCAATTTATTTCGGTATTATGCACGTGACGCAAAATTGATTTAAAGTATCGCAAAAAGAAAAGAAACCACGTGATCAGCATTTAATAAATTGAATTCTAAAAATAAATCTTTAAAAATTCACCAAAAATCAGAAAAAGGAGGTAAAGATTAGAAAAGATTTCATTTTAAAGGAATTTTTATGATCTTTCTCGTGATACAAATTTTATAACCCTCAGATTATTATTTAAAATGCAAACTTAGTTACAAAAACAGCTTAAAAATTTAGTTTAAAAAATCTAAGAAGAATTTTTCAAAAATCTTTCTTAGTGCACCCCTACACTATGAGAAGAATCACCATGCAAAATTTCAGCCCTTTTGGTCCAGCGGTTCGGTCTGTGCGTTATCTGTCAGTCAGTTACGGAACTGTTTTATATATATAGATGTATAAATTGAAGTAAAGGAATATTTTTACAAGCTATTTGTCATCAGCATTTAATAAATTACATTCTAAAAATTAATCTTTAAAAATGGAGGTGAAAATTCGAAAAAGATTTCATTTTAAAGAAATTTTTATGATCTTTCTCGTGATATAAATTTTATTACCCTCAGATTAATATTTTAAATGCAAACTTAAAAAAGGTTACAAAAACAGCTTCAAATTTTAGTTAAAAAAAAATATTAGAAGAATTTTTCAAAAATCTTTCTTTGTGTACCCTTACACTATAAGAATGGCCATGCAAAATTTCCACCCTTTAGGTCCAGCGGTTTAGTCTGTGCGTTATTTGTCAGTCAGTCAGCCACGGAACTGTTTTATATATGTAGATTATACACTTTAACCAGTACAGTATTTTATTTTTTTTATTCTGTACTGTAGAAACAACATTTTTATGCTGTATTGCCTATACATACCCTGCTATAAATCTGTACTTACGGACTTATTTATCTGTATAAATAACCTGATTTATATATTCAATATACAAGCTTATTTATATCGAATTATACACAGCATTTTTTATTCTGAACTGTAGTAACAACATTTTTCTAACAAACGCTGTTCCTGGCAAAGTATAAAATTCGATATAAATCAACTTATATATCAAATATATAAATAAACTTATATCCCTCCCCCCTCATTCGAAAGCAGGGCGTTCTCGTAGCACCTTCTGCAAGTGTAAAATATCAAACGTACAAATAAGTTTATACACCGAACATATAAATAAGCTTATACGGGCTGTACATTATTCTCATTGTTATCTATTTTTACCATGTTTTTATTAACTTGCTCTCTTGTTTGTGTGTTTTGTGTGTGTGTTTGTCAAGTACAAATCTTGCAATCGATTTTTAACTAACTTCCCGACTAGCTAGACATTTGAAACTTTTAGAACAGCTCAGCACACGATGACAATGTATTTTTTTAATACTGGTACGATTTACCACTTAAACTTTGCTGGTTCTTTAACATAATTAATTGATGGACTGTAAATTGGTTCGAAATGTTTTTATTTCAACAAACGAGAGTTTTAAATGTGCATACAACGCACCGACGAGACATAGCTCCGAACAACAAGCTTCGAAAGCTTCGAGGTGAATGAACTTCGGCATCCATAGGGTTGCCGTACAAAGCAAAATTAGCGCCAAGGGGAAGAATACAGAAGGGGGAACAATAATGGCGCCAAGCGATAGAGAAGCGGTAACATACCGCCCCGCGTTGCTTGTCTATGACATGCAACACAAATTACAAGACAAGTTACAATAATTTTTCGAAGTTCAGCACAATGCAACAAATTGACATTCCGTTTTTTTTTTTCGTAAATATTAAAGTATATACAATTGTACAGAAAATAAAGTGAAAGTAAATATATACAGAAAAATATATAAATTGTACAGAAAAATAAAGTTAAAGTAAATATATATACAGAAAAATATACAATTAAATACGTACAGATCTATTTTGTTTATAACAACTTCAAAGAGATCAATTTTCAATGGGTAGGAGGCAAATTTTAGAAATTGGTCTTTTAAAGTAACCATTTTTAGTTTTTACAATTGCTACGCGAATTTTGCCATCTTTGCCTGGAATGACCTGACTTATCCTGCCAAGACACCATTTAAAGGGTGGAAGGTTGTCTTCCTTTAGTAGAACCATTGCATTTTCGTTAATGTTGTTTTTAGCAAATTGCCATTTTTTCCGTTCTTGCAAATGGTTTAAATAATCAATGGACCAACGTTTCCAAATTTGCTCAACCATTTTGGTTAATCGTTGCCAACGGGATAATTTATTGTCCGATTCATTTATTAAAGGAGGCTCTGGGATCGAATTTATGGGCCGACCTATTAAAAAATGACCAGGAGTTAAGGATTCTAAGTCCGAAGCATGAGATGATAAAGGAGAAATTGGCCTTGAATTTAAGATGCCTTCAACTTGGGTGACAACCGTCAAAAATTCCTCATAAAATAATTTGGCATCAGCAACAGTTCTTTTTAGATGATGCTTGAAGGACTTGACACCTGACTCCCAGAGTCCACCGAAATTCGGGGCTCGAGGGGGAAGGAATTTCCAGGAGATATTCTCCGTAGCCAAAAATCTAGATAAACATTCATCAGGAAAATTAGCAAGTGACGCGAGTTTTTTCAATTCTAGGTTAGCTCCTATAAAGGTCTTAGCATTATCACTAAATAAGGTTGAACATTTTCCTCTACGAGCGAAAAATCTCTTCAAGCAAGCAATAAATGCTTGTGAAGTTAGATCGAAAACTATCTCAAGATGTATGGCCTTAGTAACTAAACAAACAAAAATAGCTACATACACCTTGTGTAAATTACCCTTTCGTTGATACTTATATCGAATGTAAAAGGGACCACAAAAATCTACACCTGTGTTAAAAAAGACAGGAGTGGGGTTGACTCTCTCTGGAGGCAAATTTCCCATTAATTGATCTAAAGTAGTAGGTTTGTGTCTAAAGCAAGTTACACAGTTGTGCACTACCTTTCTTGCGATATTTTTACCTCCAATGGGCCAAAATTCTTGGCGAACAAAATGTAATAAGGATTGAGGTCCTGCATGAAAGTTCTTTAAGTGATAATGCTGGAATATGAGAGTAGTCAGTTTGTGTTTTCTAGGTAGTATTATTTGATGTTTATTATCATAACTTATATTGGCATGAGCCAAACGACCACCTACTCTTAACAAATCTTCTTCATCTAAAAAAGCATTTAAGTGGCTTACCTGGCCTTTCTTCACCGATTCACCGTTCTTTAGTGTTTTGATTTCCTTATCAAATTCAC
Source organism: Dolomedes plantarius (assembly GCA_907164885.2). Taxonomy (NCBI): domain Eukaryota; kingdom Metazoa; phylum Arthropoda; class Arachnida; order Araneae; family Dolomedidae; genus Dolomedes; species Dolomedes plantarius. The sequence continues at coordinate 47,209,229 of OU015502.1, read as the reverse complement.
TTACCTGAATAATTTTAATTAATTTCTTTTTAGCCCTTTCTAATTCCTCGTTTGTAATTGGGCCGATTATTTTCATTTTGTTTTTAACATTAAATACAAACCTGCAAATAAAACTAAAAATACAGATTAATTTAACGTAGTTATTCGACAAATTAAGGAAATCACTCGAAAATGTATTTTCTTTAGTGCTAAGTAAGTTAGTGTCAGAAAGTTTTTTAAGTTCATCTTGGTAAAGCTGCGATTCTTGAAGAGGCACATCAACTGAGATGGGGGTGCCAATGGATTCCTCTACAAGTCCAGGACCTTGCCACCACAGCGACAAACTTGAAAGTTCATGGGGCGAAGATCCTCGAGAAATAATATCAGCAGGATTGCTAGATGAAGAAATGTGTTTCCACTGATGCGATTCCGTTAAGCTTTGAATTTTAGAAACTCTGTTTCCAACGAAAGTCTTAAGTTTATACGCCGGTGTCTTGATCCAGGCCAGAGCAATTGTCGAATCTGTATAAAGACAAACTTCATCAAATTTCAACTTTAAGGAAATGCGAACCTTGACTATCAGTTGCGATAAGAGTAGGCATCCTGATAACTCAAGACGAGGCACAGACATAGTTTTTAATGGTGCAACACGAGATTTACTGGCTATGAGATGAGAAGACACAGTATTGTCCTTAGTAATACATATTAGATAAACAACTGATCCATACGCAGATTCGGAAGCATCAGAAAACCCTCGAAGTATGATCTTATCAGCACTGTCAGTCAACACATATCTGTTAATTTTTATTTCTTCAACAGATCTTAGGCACAAAACAAATTTTTTCCATTCTAACAAAATGTTTTCTGGCAAAGGTTCATCCCAAGAAAGCTTTCTAATCCATAGCCTTTGCAGAAAAATCTTAGCTTTAGAAATGATTGGGCCTATCAATCCAAGAGGATCATACAATCTTGCAATTGTTGACAAGACGTCACGTTTAGTGTAAGAAGATTTCTCATTTATCACTACTTTAAAACAAAATATGTCTTCTTGAGGGTTCCAAATTATTCCGAGTGCCTTGACAGTTGGATCTAAACCCGAAGTAAATTTATGTTCAGGACACTTCTCCGAAACACTATTCAACAGGTCATTGGAATTAGACTTCCATTTGTGGAGTTGCATTCCACAAGTGTGAAGCATTTGCGTCAACTGGCACTGCAATTCTCGTGCAGTTTCTAAAGTAGAAGCACCCGAGACAAAATCATCCATGTAAACATCATTAAGGGTAACTTCAGCGGCGAGCGGAAATTTGTCTGCTTCATCCAAAGCTAGCTGCTTTAAACAACGAATAGCGAGAAATGGGGCCGATTTTGTGCCGTAGGTGACAGTGTTAAGCCGATATGTAGTTGCTAACTCATTTATGTTTTCTTTCCATAATATCTTTAGTAAATCTCTTTGAGATTCCTCAATCAATATTTGGCGATACATCTTTTTAATATCTGCAGTAAAGGCGTACTTATATGTCCGAAATCTCACCATTATATCACAAATGTTTTCTTGCACTGCACCGGCAAGAAGCAAGTCATTTAGACTTTTTCCCGAAGTACTAGGAGCACTGGCGTTAAATACAACCCTTAATTTTGTGGTCGAATTTTCAGGTTTGTAAACACCATGATGCGGCAGATAATACGACCCTTCACAATTCTGATCGTTAGCTACCTTTTCCATATGGCCCAAGTTTTCATACTCGGTTATAAATTCTTTATATAAATTTTGCATCATCGAATTTTTATGCAACCGCTTTACTAATTGATTAAGTCTAACGTTGGCTAAGGCCTTAGATTCACCCAAAAATCCTTCTTTCATGGGCATTTTAACTACGAAGCGACCATCTTTATTTCTTTTGTGAGTTTCTTTAAAATGTGACTCACAAAACTCTTCTTCTTTACTAAGGATAGTCTGATCTTCACTAATATTTTCCACAGACCAGAATTTTTCGACTATCTTTTCTATGTTTTCACTTTGACAAATTAAACTACATAAATTAGTATATGGTCCTTGATTATTTGTATTTACATAGCCACTAGCGACATAACCAAACACAGTATTCTGAAATATTAATGAATTTACAGATGAACGTATTTGTTCACCCTTAACAATTTCAAAGAAAGTCTCCGCTCCCAAAAGCATATCTATTTGGGATGGCTTGGTGAATTCAGGATCTGCCAACATAACTTGTGGAATTTCTATATTTTCAAAATTCAAATTTGTTGCCGGAACCATATCCGTAATTTTATCGACGACTAAAAAGCTTTGCAACGAAAAGAACGATCCATTACCATTTGCTATGTTAGCAAAAACTTCAAATTCAATTGGAGTAGGTGTTCCTCCTAATCCCGAAACCGAAATATTTATTTTTTGTTTCTTTAAATTAGCATTATCAACAAATTGCTTCGTTATGAAATTAGACTGAGAGGCACTGTCAAGGATTACTCTTGCTCTCATAAACTGGCCATAAATATTTTGCACAAGTACTACAGCTGTTGAAAGGAGAACACTTTTATTTTTTATAAACAAACAAGCAGAGGAAGAAGTATCTGCAGGTGGCGAGTCATTTTTAAACTCTGGAGTTATAGTTTCAGCTTGCACAATATTCAATTCTTCGTTAGAGGGATTGCCATATCGGTGTAAGAGAAAATTATGACGACCATTACAAATCTTACACAAATACTTAGGTTGGCGGCAAGAAGTCAATTTATGCCCCGAATTTAAACATAAAATACAAAGTGAGAGATTTTTAACCATATTATAACGTTCCATAGCATTCAAGTCAAGAAAATTCTTACATTTATAAATAGAATGATTTGATAAATGGCATACTGGGCACTTAGATGAAGAATTATTCATTTTCGTTACGAAAGTGCGCGTTTTGGAATTCTGAAAATTCAGTTTCGATTTTGGTGGTTGGGTGATATTATTTTGTAGATTTTCCAAAATTTGACATCTTTTTTCAATAAAGGTTGTAAACGTGCTCCAATTAGTTAACTCATTTGACGTTAAAGTCATTTCAAATTGTTTACGCGTTTCTTTATCCAACTTTTGCAACACAATATTTATCAACATGGCTTCACTTAATTTATCCAAATCCAAATCTAATAATTTTAAAGCTCTTAAATGTTTATATAGCTGATCAATTAGTGATCTTAAATCCTTAGCACATTCGTTGTGTAACCTTTCAATTGAAAGTAATTCTGAAATGTGGGTATTTACAATAAGTCTCTTATTATTAAATCTATTTTCCAAAGCCTTTAATAAAGAACAAAATGAGTCGTCAGTTGACATTATCCGAGCCGCACTTCCCACTAAGCATGACTGCAAATAGTATAGCTTTTGCGACTCAGATAGTTGATTGTTCGACGAAATTAACGAGTCAAATTGGGTTTTAAACAAGTTCCATTCCTCAATATTACCCGAAAACTTCGGTAATGGAATTTCTGGTAGTTTAATTTGGACATTATTACTTTTAATTTGAGTACTAGCATTACTATTTTCAACATTATTATGCATACAATTATTATAAATACGTTTGAGGCTTACCTCAAGTTTCAGAATATCAGACTCTATTTCAGCAAAACTATCTTCGATTTCATTCAAATCTTCATCTTTAACGACTTTGTAGTATTCCAGACGCAAACACTCGATCTGATCGTTTAACCTACGAACTTTATCCAATTTCACTTTGATTTCTTCTATTTCGACATCTTTATTAGTTTCTTGATCCTTTATCGATGATTGCAGTCTAGTTATTTGCGCTTTGATTCCACCACGTTTCCTATTCAACGATGTAATATCTTCATCCGCCATAATTAAAATCCGAGAACAAAACGAAATGGCTAAATATAGCTCAAATTAAAAGATTCGATCTCCGAGAGAGCGGACCAAATCAATGGTACGATTTACCACTTAAACTTTGCTGGTTCTTTAACATAATTAATTGATGGACTGTAAATTGGTTCGAAATGTTTTTATTTCAACAAACGAGAGTTTTAAATGTGCATACAACGCACCGACGAGACATAGCTCCGAACAACAAGCTTCGAAAGCTTCGAGGTGAATGAACTTCGGCATCCATAGGGTTGCCGTACAAAGCAAAATTAGCGCCAAGGGGAAGAATACAGAAGGGGGAACAATAATGGCGCCAAGCGATAGAGAAGCGGTAACAAATACTTTTAGCTATCTTTAAGCAGAATTAAATTAATTTTCACTTATTTTCAGTTAATTTTGTTTTGTAGACTGGTGCAGCCATCTATTGGCCGGGACGGGAACGAAAAGTTATATGCAAGTTAACTTCCAATTAACTTCATTTTCTTTCAAGTTGATGGGATAATTCATCAAAAAATTTTTTTAAAAAAGTATTTATTAATACATAGAATTGTCACGTTTATAGGATTCAACAGAAAATTAAAAAACATGGTATATAAAAAGTTCTTTTTATCTTGTAATTATTTCTTCTTATTCGGTGTTTTCAGGCCCTTCTTTTCACAACCCCTGGGCACGGGCTTCATTTTGCCCGTCAGTAAACGCGGGCCTGCTATTCATTCCCTCAAAAAGACGTCCGAACATCACGCGTGAAAGAAAGACAATGATAAGATAAGAACTGAAATACGGACACCGATTAAAACTTGCCTTCGTGCCGAGTAAGGCCTCCGATAAAAGTCAAGTGGAGCACTCAATCTTTGGCGGGAAAAGAAAAAGAAAGCAAAGGGTGGAGGGGGCTCAATTTATTGAAGTGCACAACTTCAACGGCACGATTGCCCGGTTATCAGACGGGCTTTTTCGATATCTAATAAAATTTACGACGCCCACTCTGTTGCTAGTATATGCTACGTCTGTCAATGTTTTTCTACACTGAAGGGGGTTACTGTGAGAATTTTAATTTTTTTTTAATTTCCACGACATTTTTGTATTTATAGTTCAAAAGAGTTTTATATACATTATGCAAATAAATAAAACTGATATAAAGAAATGAGACAGTGAGATATTTATATATATATACACTCAAGAGCCAAAACATTATGACCACCCCTACATTTTGCAATGAATTCGCCTGAATGACGTGGAAGGCACGTGATCAGGTGGAAGTGGTATTTAACTGCTGCTGGAGAGTCTGAAGAATCATTCTTTCACTTACTTCTGTGTGTGATGGGAAAGGCTGCGGATCTAAGCGACTTTGATAGAGGGCAGATTGTAATGGCTCGAAGGCTCGGAACAAGTATTTCCGAAACTGCACGACTCGTGGGTTGTTCGCGACCTACAGTTGTTAGTACTTATGCAAAGTGGATGAATGACGGTGAAACCAGCAGTAGACGACATGGTGTTGGACGTCCACGCGCTATCAAAGAAAAAGGTCGTCGGAGACTGTCTCGCATGGTGAAGCAAAACCGGAGCCAGACAGTGGCTCAGCTGACAGCCCAATACAATGCAGGGCCAAGTAGAATAGTATCGCAGCACGCTGTTCAGCGGACACTGTTGGATATGGGGCTAAGCAGCAAACGTCCCACTCGTGTGCCTTTGCTGACCAAGCGTCATCGCCAACTGCGCCTGCACTGGACGATGGCTGCGACGCGCCCGGGAACATCGCGACTGGTCCATAGATCAGTGGGAGAGAGTTGCCTGGTCAGATGAATCACGGTTTGTCATTCATCACGCCGATGGCCGTGTCAGGATACGCCGTCTTCCAGGCGAACTGTTGCTCCCTCAATGTACAGTAGGTCATACACAGGCCGGTGGTGGCGGTATTATGCTTTGGGGGACGTTCTCTTGGGCGTCTCTGGGACCCGTGGTTGTGGTAGAGCAGACCATGAATGCTACAGGGTATCTGAACATCATTGCGGACCAGTTGCACCCTTACATGGCCTCTGTTTTTCCAGCTGGAAGTGGAATGTTCCAACAGGACAACGCCCCGTGTCACAAGGCTAAAATTGTGTTGGAGTGGTTCCAGGAACATGATGCTGAATTCCAGTTAATGTCCTAGCCGCCCAACTCACCGGATCTCAATCCGATAGAACACATTTGTGATGTCATGGGACGGCAGCTCAGAGTTCAAAGACCACCAATTCGCAATATCTCGGATTTGTGTGACCGTTGCTTAAACATCTGGTACAATCTGTCTCCGGCCATCTACCAAGGACTTGTGGCATCCATGCCAAGACGGGTTGACGCTGTGTTGCGCGCCAAAGGTGGGCCAACTCGTTATTGACAGGTGGTCATAATGTTTTGGCTCTTGAGTGTATATATATATACTACATATATATATATATATATATATATATCAAGTCGTATTATATATATATATATATATATATATATATATATATCAAGAGTGGTACCGGAACGATGTTCCGGTACCTCTCTTGAGGGAAAAAAAGTACGATAGTTAAAAACATTTATTTAATCACATAATTACTCTGATATATATATATAATAAAAATTTGGAATTTTGGAATGCCCCCCCCCCCAGCACCCCGAAAGGTTACAGTTCTGGCACCTCTATTTCTAGAAATCGAGCACTGTGTGTGTGTGTAATATATATATATATATATATATATGCATACACCTAGAGATGGTTTTTAAAGACGACAAATCATTTAAAAAGTCCATTCTGAAGTAAATGATCATGTACCGATATTCATAGTAAACAAGGGCAGTTCAGCATTTAAAAAAAAGGAGCTGTTTCTGTCGTTACAACCCTGGTAGAAACGAGCTGCTAGTGTTACTCTATTCTGAAACCTCAGAAGCGGGATTTAAGCCAAGAAAATAATGAGCTCACTTGAAAGGATTTTGTGTCAATAAACATTGAACTTGGAAAAATAAAATACACGCTATTGCAGTGAACTTCCAAGACGAACGATAACGTTTTTGAGTCACTGCATGTAGACTTGTTAAAATCATACCGACATCAGACCGATACCTACACGATAAATACGTATTTCCCCCAGGAAACGAAACTCGGGCTGCAGAATATCTACACGTCCATCAACTCGAACAATATTTATGCGAGAAAATGACACCCAATTTGGGAAATAACATTTCTTTTTAGAAAGGAAAAAGGCAAGCTTATCGAAGTTAGACCACACCAGTGTTATTTATGGAAATTTCTCTGACCACCCGCAGATTGCTGGCTCAGATACTCACCGGAAAAACACCAATGGAGTTCATGAATCAGCTTCTACTTTGAGGACACGGCACGAGATTACGCCGTCAGTTTACGAACGTCACGAGCCATTCCCCTATTAGCGTATAAAAAGGGCTAGAACGTCTTCATCAGATACTCAAAAAAATTGAAGACGGGTCGTCGACAGATTCCTCCAGAATTTCACTCGTCGCGGGACTTAGAGGATCCAAAGATCGAACTGATTGAATACACGGAACAAGTTGCGACCAGATTCGTTCATGCTCGCAGTGTAAACACGTGATTCTGGCACGCAGACTTGGGTCTCCTCGCAAATTTTCGCTCCCGTTGGAGCAAATCAAAGCGAGCAAAAATGGGTTGAAAATTTTGATGATAATGGTTGGATGAATGACAGCTGAGATTGTAGTGTATCTAATTAGCCTTAATGCTACAAACAAGGAACTACAGGAGAGTTCGGGGATGGTTTTCCAAGGTCCGATGTTCGCATGAGTCTGGAAACACATCAACCAAGCCCAAACGGTTTTGAATGTTTGAGCACAAAACAGAGTTTGTTACCTCCTTCCTTTGGAGGCGACGGCGCATCAGTTTACAGCGCTGATTTAGAGATATGTGGGATTGTTGTTTTACCAATGGTGCAGGCACTTCTGTCTTTAGACTTTACATCTCCGCTAGATTTATTGATTTCTTATAATGACTGCACCCTACGATGAACCAACACAGCGCCGGCTGCCACCACAATATTCTTCGAGCTCCCCTCCCCCGGGGGTGACATCTGGTGGGCTCGTGCTCTCTTCCCATTCACATACCACATGCAGGGTCTTTCCGGCTTATGTCCTCATGCCCGGCGTGGAAACGATTGAATTCAGTGGCTCTTTCCGGGAGTCGGTCTGAAAATAATCTCAGTACCGAAATCCGGCGAACTAACCACTAAGAATGGTCAAAATTGCGGTGGCACCTGGTTAAATCTAACTCCGACCTTTGTGGTGCCATAAAACCGGAGGCGAATTCCCTGATATATATATATATATATATATATATATATATATATATATATATATATAAACTTTTCTAGCCGGCCACCCAGTAAAACGGCCCCTCTTTTTCGGAACCATGACTGGCTTTTATGGACTTGGGACCTCATCTGTCGGGCCAGGGGGTATGAAACACAACTTTACTCGAAAATAAATTTCGCTTACTTGGGATATTTGAAAACGCGGTAAAAAACCGATCATTTCTGGATGAACCGAGGCCTCCATCGCCTCACAACAACTCGCCCTGAAACCACACGTGGAAGCAGAAATGGAGACAAGCACATTATGCAAAAAACAAACGGGCTCCTAATCACTTTTAAAATATTCCGCAGCGTCAGAAATGAAAACAATGAGGAAGTAATAACAAGAATAAGTAGGAAGAGCAGTAAAAGAGATAGAATCCTTTTTATAACCCTCTCGTATGTGTTTCAAGGTGACGGTGGGCAGAAATATATTAACTTTTCTTCCTTTTTTATGCTGTTGTTTGACAACTGCAACCAGAAATACACCCCGTTTCTGCGCAAGAGACAAGAAAGAATCCGCCTGCCTTGCGCAGAACCTGCTCGACAAGAAACTGTCTGTCCAAGTCGAATGAGGTAATGTAAGGTAGTATCGAAACAAACATCGTGCCTTTAACGGTTTGTTAGCTGTTTATATCCTCTGCAGTTTGTAGCTGGTTATTTGTTTATCCACTGAGAGTGCTTAGAGTAGTAAGAGCGTAGTTTTAAATGTAGGATAAAATGTTTCTGGTAATGTGGTTGGTTGGGAGTGTTACGGTCAACTTTTCTTGCACGAGGGCGAAATTAAACCGGTCACTCTCGTTATAGGGAGAACCTCGTCATTGCGCACGGTTCGGACTCACTTTCAGAAATCAAACGGACTTTGTATAGACCTATGAAGTGCTCTTTTAGGACCTTAATTTTTTTTAAATATGTTTAATTTTCAAAGCTTAGACCATTGGTTCTAAAATTTGTTAATCAGGAACTACATGTCAAAATATTTCGTCGGAGAAAAATCTTCCAACCAACCCTTTAAGAGACAAAAGTTAGCTCGTTATAAGGAGAACCTCGTCACTGCGCACGGTTCGAACTCACTTTCAGAAATCAAAAGAAGTTTGGACCTATGGTAGCGCTCTTTTAAGGACCTTAAAAAATGAATTTTTTAGAAGAAATATGTTTAATTTCCAAAGTTTAGACCAGTGGTTCTAAAATTTATTAGTCAGGAACTAAATGTCAAAAAAATTTCGACGGAGGCTATCTCCCAAACAGCCCTTTAAGGCTGCTGTGTTCTAACCCAATTGGATTCGCTCATCTCAATGTTAACCCATGGAGAAAATGTATCTTCTAATTGACAGCTACATATATGCTGATCATCCAATAAAAATGGTATTTTTCAGGTAGCCCAAACTTTTCTGCACCTTGCAACGGGATTCATAAATTTCGTCCACCAAAGGAATTGAGGAGCATTTAAAACACACTAGACCCTTATTTTCCCCCCGAATCATTTAAATTTTAAAATGTTATTGGCATTTTTTTAACGCAAAATGTCCCCAGGTGTCAAATTTCTTTTTTCTATTACGAAGTACAATTTTTAAAAAAATCTTTCCATCGATGTCGGCAATCAGTGGATACATTTTCTCCATAGGTTAACAATGAGGTGAGCGAATCCAATAGGGTTAGTACAAAGTAGCCTTAAAAGGCGAAAGTGAGAGCACTGGTCTTGTAAACCGGGGGTCGTGAGTTCGATTCTCACTGGTGGCTGAGCAATCAGCTCAAAGTTTTAGGACTTGTGGCGGCCCTGTGGTACAGCGCGCTGGATTTCGGTGCTGAGGGTGCTCGGATCGAATCCCGGCGTCACGGCACGAAAAATGCCTCCGTTAGTGTCGTCCCTTCATAGGGGGTAGTGCTGTCCGCCTATATGGTGCCCCCATAATAAAATGGACAGTAAAACTGCGGCGTAGTACAGGCGAATGTTTGACGACAAGTTCCTCTATATTGGTTTTTAAAAAAAAGTTTTGAGTTTTACATTTTACAGTATTTTATTATGTGGTAGAGTGTACATATGTTGCGGCCCGAGAGATAAAAAGGTTGAGTATGGATGGCTGTATTACGGAGTGCTATAATAAAGAAAAAAATATTTCAATGCAAGCCGACCATTACTGGTGTAAGGACTTTGCCTAAAACCAAGACTGACAGTCTTTAAAATTTACATAATGCTTTATTGGTATTTTAGAATAAATATAGGCTAATTTACAAAAGATTAAAATTAAACATTATCTAACAAAAATCGTGGGTTCAGGGTGTTGCGATGAGTCGGCTGATTCTTCCGTTCTCAGGCACGCGTCCGCTCCAGGGACCTCCTACTCAGCTCACCTATCTGCTCTGAAAATAACGGACAACTGATGACTACAGCTCGGGGTGTAGAGCATATCTTCTATTATTCTCTCTAAGGGGGGTCGAGTGTCGCACACGCCTCTCCTTTTCGATCCGCCGTCAAAGTCGTCCCGCGGCTCCAGCTGACCTGCCAGGCAATTGTCAGTGGATCGGCTTTGTCCGAAAAAGGGGGGAGATTCCTAATGGCGGGCTCACACATTACCGAGCTAGGTGAGGCGAGCGCTCATCAATTACGTTCCCAGCTGACAGTTTTACGATTTAATAGAGCTCGCCTCGGCGACTCGCGCGAAGCTCGAATGAGCGGTTTTTCTAGCGAACTTCAAAGAAAATGGTTACCAGAAAGGAATATGTGACACGGAAGACAGTCAGTGATCATTATCGCTGTTTTTGGCAAAAAAACTTCGTTAATGGCTACTTTTCGCAGTAGACTTTACCTTTGTGAATGCCTGAAATGTTTTATTAAAAAAATTTCAAAATAAAAATATAATATATATATGTGTGTGTGTGTATGTATAAATATGTATATATATATGTATAAATGTATATATATATATATATATATATATATATATATATATATATATATATATATATATATATATATATATATATATATATACACAGTGGCTCCCAAAAGTGCTCGTACACTTACGAATTTCAATGAAATAGGGGTCTATCCATTAATTAAAATTAATATTTCAGAATGGGTATTTAATAATAAGATCTATAATCTATTCTTAACAAAACTACATGAAATATTTTGAAAACATAGTAAAACTTTATTTTTAAGAAACCAGTAATCAAAAAGTAACAAAAACTTTATCTCACAAAAGTCATCGTACACTGAAATATTTTCGGATAAATTCATAATTAAAATTATCTTCTGGCGCTTTATTTTTAATTTTTAATTGTGGTGGCATTTAGAATATCGTTTGGCTTTAATTTTTGCTTGCCTACTCCGTAATATTCTATTTATTATTTAAAAATGGCTCGCAGTCGTAAAGAAACAACAAACAGCATTCGAAAAGGTTTCTATCTCTGAAATGTCCAGTAGGCGCCGGAGTGCCACTGGACATTTCGGAGATAGAAATGTCCAGTGATGAATCGAGTCAATAGGTTGCAAGTCATTACACTGGAAACATTTACTCCAAGGGTTGATACTGGGCCAATCGAATCCAATAAGACTGCTTACCCAACACTAGTTTGTCGCCGAGTCTCCTTTGGAGATAATATTTAAAGTATCAAAATCCATCAAAAGCTTTCCACCGAATTAATAGAAATATAAGAATTTCACCAAGTTTGGATAAACAGCACACACATGGGCGTAAACGCGCAGAAGTATTAATAATGAAATCTTTAACCTAGTTACATAAACAGGAACGCGACTCAGAGAACGGTTGTTAAAAAAAAAAAGTAAAATTTGGAATACTTTAACTGTAACCGAAAGCTGCCGACCTTGACTCCGAAGTCAATAAGCTATTAGCTGAGCGATAACCTATTGCGTATATGTTCTATCATTCGGCATACGAGCTTGTCATCATTTACTTATTAATGATAATATTTGTGCATGAAAAACAACCAGCTAGACGTATCAGAGTCAATTCTGAACTCTTTTTTCCTGTTTATACCGGCTCTGAAAATGCTTTACATGCGTGCGGGGTGATCGTTTTGTAAATATAATGAACCAAGGTAAAAAGAAATAAGGAATAAACAAAACAAAAAAATACTTGGGAGAAATTTCAACAGAATATGATGTCATTCGTGCAATGATTTCATACATTGAATTTTTCTTCCTTTAAACTCGGTTCGAGATTTAAATACGCACCAAGACGTTATTGAATAAATTCACAATTTCTCTTTTCTTCCGAATGCAGCAAATCATTTTGAAAACGTATAGATATTCATGACATTCAGAACAAAATATAAACTAGGATCTGATTCTTTGAGACAGTCATCATACCAAGCTAAATTGTTTAAAAGCTTCAATAGTATGCCGTATTATTACTTATTAATGTTATATATCAGGGTGGTCAAGATAAACAGTGTAAGAGCCATTTTTGAATGTATACATACTTAGAACAACCATATTCGAAAAAGGCAGTGGCGCACCCAGGATTTTTTCTTGGGGGGGGGGGGGTTAGCGAGATGAACGGATAAAAATATTTATAATGCATAGGGGGGGGGGGGCGAGATGAACGGATAAAAATATTTATAATGCAAAATCAATATTCATAGTGCAATTTCTATTTCTTTGGGGGGCAGGGCCCCTTGCCCCCCCCTCTGGGTGCGCCACTGCGAAAAGGGTTGAATTTGATACGATAGAAATTTTAAGGTTGTTATTTCTTACGTTTTTTATTAATTAAAACATTTTCAAGTTGTTAGAATTGTGACGAAATAACACAGCTATTCATCACGAAGAAAAAAAAAATTATTCACACTGAAACGACGATGGTCAACACTTAAACAGCACAGACGTATATCACAACAGAACGTTTTCGTGAAGGTAGGTCATCTCTCGGACGAATATTCACCAGCACGAAATAATCACTAGAACGAAAAATCACTAGCACATATTTAAAAAAAAAAAAAAAGTGGACGGCTCTGAGTCGGGGGGTAACGTCTACCCAAAGGAAAAATTCACTGACTGCCCCTTGTCAACTCGTTCGACACCTCCTGATGTCCCCTCACTCCACTTCAGTTACTTCGGAAAAAACTCTTATCGTTCCACACTTCACTTCATTTCGTCAAATTCGGAGATTCCTTCAGCTCAACGCTTCATTCCGGTCCAGTCAATAGGAAGGTCGTCACAGAATAATTAATATTTCTAAACTTTTGAATACTTTCAATAGCTTTTATAACAATTCTTCCTTTAATTGTTTTGCGAAATGATTCCAATCTGGCATATATTAAGTTCTTGCAGGTCGTAACCATTCTGTTAAAGCAGCGATTCCCAACTCGTTTGCCACGATATATATATATATATATATATATATATATATATATATATATATATATATATATATATATATATACAGTAACCACCGCTTATAGTGATCAGTGGTTATAAGAATCAACCGTTTATAAGAATCAATATCGCAAAAACAAAAACAAATGTATTGTTTCCATGTTAAAATTTCCGCTTTAAAGAATCAACCCACCGGTTATAAGAATCAGTTTGTAATCTTCGCCTTCCTTTCATTTTTCCAAAAAATGCCACTTGAACTCTCAAAAGGTACGAAATTCTTTCTTAAGTTTTTGAAAAGAAAGATTGATAAAACTTTGGGGTGGAAAACAGTCGTAAAATACATTCCTTTAGACATAACATAAGAGTTTCTCCTTATACGTTTTTGCTAAACACTGTCTTATTAGCTTTACCCAGGGGCATCTAACCCGCCCGGGTCCGATTTCACTTTTCTCCAGACAGGCACTCCTTTTTTCCCAACCCTTACTTCCAGGTTGCGGATTTCTGGACCCTGAAACACATAAATCTTCCGCGAAGTGTCCACCATCACTTACGCAAACAGGACAGTGGATTCAGCACTTCAAACCGGGAAACGTAAACGGATCCATTTTGCTGAATCAAATGAACCAGATGCTGAATCAAACCGTGAAACGTAAGCTATAAAGTGAATCTTCGTCTGAGACTGTAATAAGCATACGTCGCTAGTAGTCAAATTAGTTTTCTAACAAAATTGCCAGTTAGTGTTAGAACTTTTTGATAGTCGAATTCAAATATGATAAAAACAAGGAAAACTCTTAGTTTTTCTGAAAAACAGAACTTGTTAATTAGATATGATGCTCTTCCAAAGTGTAGTCAAAGAGAAGCTGCCTCTTGTTGATTTTATAATCATGTGTTGTTACTTATAGGTCTAGAAATTGAGTTATAGTATTTGTTTAGAAATTGAGTATTTTTAAAATTATAAAAAATAATTTTAATAAATGATAAATAACGTAAATTAAAGAGAATTTAATGGTAAATTATGTATATATGTGCCTATGTGTTTATATATATGTACAAGTATATATTTGTGTATGTGTGCCTGTCCAAAGGGAAGTTTCGGTTATAAGAATCAACCGCTTATAAGAATCAAAAACAGTAATAACAAACGTGATTCTTATAAGCGGAAATCACTGTATATATATATATATATATATATATATATATATATATATATATATATATATATATATATATATATATATATATATATATTTTTTTTTTTTTTGGGGGGGGGGAATAAACAAAACAATATTAGTGAGGTCCTCTAAAATAAATATTAAGTTGAACTCAAACATTTGCTCGTCATTACATCGCAAGTCTTACATTCATAAAACAAAACTATTTATTCTTGGCGATTTCCATTGTAGACCTCTGGTGTCATTACTACACTGAATCCCATGGCTTTTTTTGAAACCGTGTTAATAAATCCTATTCTGGTGTTTGTTACCCATATTTACTATCGAATATGACTTACTACGACAAATGGACGATGTAATGACTTTACGCCCCTTTCACAGACTGTTACCCCTTTTACAGACTGTTATTAAATGGTGTCAGAAGTTACGATAGGATATCAGGGATGATCGAAAGGATTACAGGTAGGCCGATTCTTTTTATCAGATTCTGGCTTTGATTTAAAAACTAAATAATGGTTTTGTATAAATGCAATAAGTAAAAATTATTTTATTGTGTTTTTAAATGGTATATTTATAAGTAGCCATTTAGAGTTCGTATTAAGAACTGATATTTTAGAAATTTTGATGAATTAAATCAAGTTCTGTGTTTTTTTTTTAAACGGTATATGTACAAGTTAACCATTTAGAGTTCGTATTAAGAACTGATATTTTAGAAATTTTGATGAATTAAATCAATTTCTGTGTTTTTTTAAATAGTATATGTATAAGTAGCCCTTTAGAGTTCGTATTAAGAACTGATATTTTATATTAGAAATTTGGATGATTTAAATCAATTTCTGTGTTTTAATGGTGTATGAGTTAACCATTTGAAGTTCTAAGTAGGAACTATTGGTTTAGGAATTGTGATAAGTAAAACCAATTTCTGTGTGTTTTTATGGTATATGAATGAGTGACCAGTTAGTGTTCAAGTAAAGAACCAATATTTTGTTTGTTAGGAATTGCAATAAGTTTAGACAATTTCTGTGTTTTGTTAATTGCAAATACTGTATGTTTTTCTCTATTTTTAAAGAAAGTGAATTTTTTTTTTGCTTTTGATAATAACAGTGTTTATTTAGTATTTTTTTTCTTTTAATAGTAACAGATATATTTAAGTTTCTTATGCTTTGATATTAACAGTGATAATTTAGTATTTGTGTATTACTGTGTTGGAAATCTATATAGAGTGTTGATTAACTTGAGAAATCTGTTTATGTGTATTCAGTATAAGAGTTCGGTATTTTGATTTGATAGGTATTGAGTAAATTGTGAATGTTTATATTGTGCGGTGCTAGTTTGGTGTTCATAAGGGCTGAAATTATAGTTCAGTCTAAAATTGATCAGTTTTGAACTTGTTAGTTCCGGTTAGGACACATACCGTCGGAAGGTATAGCTAGTAGCTGAGGGATAATTTTATTGTTTATCATACAGTTAGTCACCCTAAAGTTAGAAAAATGTCCTTTTTAAATAAGGGTAAGAAAGAGGATCTTTTAGAACTTTTAGAAGAGTTAGGAGGACAAGCTGACGATACGCTTAGGGTCTTCGAAATTAAGAAGATCGTTACAGAAAACGAAAATTACGTCGAAGAAGACGCTAGACTCGCACTAGAACGTATTATTGAAGATCGGAAAGAACGAGAAGAGAGAGAGGGGGAAAGAGAAGACAAAATTCGTCAAGACCAACTTGCTCTTGAAATGAAGAGACTAGAATTAGGAAATAATGGAGACAGTACAGCCCGAAATGGGAGGGACAGAGATGCAGACGCAACTCAGAACATTCAGCTCCTTAAAACCATACAGAAATTTGACGAGAAACGGGACGAAATGGGCCTGTATCTAATTAATTTCGAGAGAAGAGCAGAGCAGAGATGGCGGGAGTCCCTAAAGAAGATTGGGTGCCATATTTGTTAGGGGTACTAACCCCAGAAATTTCCAACATGATGGCCAGAGAATCGCCAGAACAGGCAAAAGAATATGACTACGTCAAAGAGATGATTCTCCAGAGATTTAGGATGAATACAGAAAAATTAAAACAACTGTTTTATCGCCATCCTAAACTCGCAGATAAGCCATGGAGGAATTATGCCCATGAGCTTAGTGGCTATTATGATGAATGGACAGCAGATTTAGAAATCACTACATTTAAGAAACTGAGAGACCTACACATAACGGAACAGATGAAGAGACGGGTACCTGCCGATATAAAAGATCATTTTTTGGAGCAGTGGATGCAGATTAATACTCCTTTAGAATTAGCGGAAAAAATCGATAAGTATGAAAGCTTACAAGACAGTTTCCGAACAAGAGAATTCCCAAAGAATCAAAAGTCTACAGATAAAATTAATAAGCCATTTAACAATAACCATAAATTTAAGGAAGAGGAGAAAGAAAAAAAAAGATGTGGAAAAAGAAGCTTCTAGTGGACAAAACAAGGAAAGCATTTTTGGGAAAAGAAAACAGCTCCGTTGTTACGAGTGTGGTTCTTATGACCATCTGAGACCACAGTGCCCTAAACTTAAAGAGACGGAAATTATCGCGGCAATAGAAACTAGTGGAGGAGACTCGAGTGGCGTGATGACTCCTTATATCAGTCAGGGAGTCGTTAATGGAAAATCTACGTCTATTCTGAGAGACACAGGAGCGAGCATTGATCTGATTTCTAAAAATTTGGTACAACCCCATATGTACGAAGGAGAGCACGTTTATGTCAGTGCACCTTTGTTAGATTCATCCGTTTGCTTACCTATAGCAGAGGTCAATTTAAAATGTGAATGGGGCCACACCATAACTAGAGCAGCTGTCAGCAATACGGATTTCGAGCAGAAACACTATTTGTTAGGAAATAAAACGGCAGCCTTGCTTGAGAAGATCAACAGGAATGTAGAAGTTCAGGTGAAAAATACTGTGCAAACTCGGGCCGAAAAACTAAAATTAGATAGAGAAAGACTAGACACGGGAGATGAAATAACGAAAAATGAGCAAGTGATCCCCGGAGCAAAAGCGGTAGAAAAAATCCCTATCTTGCCTCTCCAGGAGAAACAAATAATTACTCCCGACTTATTAAAGACTTCACCCGAAGAATTTAGAGTTGCACAAAGTGAGGACGAAGAATTAAAAGTAATTTTTGATAGGGCGAAAAAGAAGACGCCCGAAGAAAATAAGTACGTAGTGGTAAAAGAGATGTTATTTTACCGGAAAAAAAATAACGATGGAACCACTAGAAAACTGCTTATTGTGCCTCGAAAGTATCGAGAGAAATTAAAAAGACTCTGCCACGAACAAACTAATGTTCATTTAGGCGTTGCTAAGATGAAAGAATCATTAACTCAGTATTTTTACTGGCCATATTGTCACTTAGACATAAATGATTACGTGTCGGCTTGTGACAAATGTCAAAAGGGGAAATGCCCTAATGTTAAGAATAATAAGAAACGTCTTAACACTGTTAATTCCCGCCGAACACCAGGCTAAGCCGAAGTTTAGTCGTAAAATTTTAAATGTATATTATAGGTATGTTGATTAATTGTAGTTTCAGTGTAAAAATGTGACCAGAAATTAATGTGTATTCGTTTGAGTAATGTTTTTTTTATGAATTGTAACATGTAATTGTTTGTAAATTTGAACGACTCGACCATAGAAGTTGAGTTTTGCTTTAAAGGAAAATTCAGGTGAAATTCCTTTGACGTTATCATAATATAACGGTTTTGTAGTGGCAAACGCCATATGACGGTTTTATGTATGCCGTGTTGGAATGCCTCACATAGGCTTTAGTTAATGTTCAATTGTAACATTTTATGTTCTGTTTTGTTTGTTGAATAAGCCAGTATGGCTAATTTTTAAATGCAAATGTGTATGTTTCTGTGTATACCTAAGAAGGTAGTAATTGGAGTGAAAATGCACTCCGTACGGTGTTTGAATACCGCAATTGGATGATTTATTGTGAAATCGATAAGTTTTGTCTGAAGTGTTGTTACGACAACAGATAAATGTAAGTGTTGTCAAAGAGACAAAGTGATTAAAAGGAATGTGAGGTTTGTGAATTTTTTTTTGATAAGGAATGAGCCAATGAGCTATTTTGTTATAATTTTTTGTCAGTCAGTACTGAAAAATTAGACCCTAAATCGATTGTAAATCCTATAGTAGGATAAAATGAATATTTAAATTTAGGTCACTGATGACTGTCCACTTAAATGGAACCGGCAGATTGGATCACAGGTAATCGTGAACGAATTAAGTTCCCTGATCCAGAATCTACGGAAAGCCGAGTATTAAATTGTTTTTATGACGATAAGTGCTAAATGTATTAAAAAGCTAAGTAAGAAATTAAAAATTTTCATGTGTATTAGTAACCGTGATGATATGTTCTGTATGAAGTTAGGTATCCATTTTGGATTTGTGTTTAATTTTATTTGTGTAAAGTTGTTTCATTATAACTGTGTTTAATATCAATTTGAGAATTTATTTGTGTCGTGTGATCACAATTAAGGTAAATCATGGGATCCCAGTTGAGTGATTTACTAGTCATAATGTTTTTTATGTAGTGTCATGTGTACGTACTAGTGTTCTATGAATTTAAATTTTTTTAATATGACATGTATTAGTATACGATTTTATTTAAAATTTTTGCCATGACTTGTTATATTATTGTGTAATTTTTATAATTTCTTTGCTACGGCATGTTCTCTTATTAGAGATTTTAAAGTGCGTAAATTTTAATTATAAATTCCTTTTGATGTGCTTTTAAAATGATACTTTGAAGTACAGTTAAAAAATTTCTTTCATGAAGCTAAAGCCAGAGTTTGATCAAAATTAACGGTCTACTCGTAATGTCAATTGGGCGTGCATTTGCCTTCGGGAAAAGTTTTATAATTGAAATTGTCCTGTTTTTTTTTGCAGGTGGAAACTTCTGCAGAAAAAAATCTGGGGAGGGGAGGAATTTAGTCTGTAATGACTTTCACACTCGGGATTCCTGAGAGAGCCTAACGGCAAGACGTCCATTATCAATCTACCGTATTCATCGGTGACAGTCGCTTTGTCACCAAATTGTGGCAGACGCCGCGTCGCCTGTCGGACAATTAGGAGGTCGTCTTCTCTAAGAAAACCCCCCTGCTTGCAGACAAAGCCTGTCCAGAGGATAATCACTTAGCCTTTTAGCGGAAGACGCGGAATGGTCTGAAGACGGTCTATGAAAGGGTTCAAAGGGAGCACGCTTCAACCACCCACAGAGATGGGCGAGGATATATATTCGCCGCCTTGATGTAAATGGGAGCAGTTGACTTTTCCTTACAGGTGTGGACAACCCTCGTCGTCGGACGCGTGCCAGAGACGGAGAGCCTGCCGTGTTCCATTATGATATCCTGAATCCCGCGAAATAGCCTCAGATAGTGCTTATTTTTTGTAATTATTGTATAAAGCCTATATTTAATCTAGATGCCAATAAAGCATTTTGTAAATATTAAAGGCTGTCAGTCTTGGTTTTAGGCGAAGTCCTTACAACGACAACGATCATTGGACTTTTTGGTTTTATTGTAACAAAACAAATGTATAACAATATATAGAAATGCTTCCCCAGATCGGGACTCCAACGGGGGAGGGGTTACATGACCCCTTTTTTGCGAGGGCGGGGAGTAGGGGGTGAACTGAGAAGCGAAAACTTCTCCCTCTCTACTGGCGTCGCAACGCCCCCCTCGATACAATTTTCTACACCTACCAATAAATAAAGTTAACAATGAGTAAGTATTTATTTGAACTTGTTCCTGATATACATTCCGATTTGATTTAATATTGATAAAACCTAAAACTCTAACAAGGATGCCCCCGAGTTTCTAATTCCCGAGAGTATCGCAAACTTAAAAAGGTTGGGAATCCCTGTGTTAGTGTTGGTGTGTCAACGGCGAGCGTCTTTTATTTTTTTAGCAACCTAAACGCAAAACACAAGGAGTCGCAGCTTTAAGTTGAATCAATAATTACAAGATAAAAATAACTTTTTATATACCACGTTTTTAAATTTTCTGTTGAATCATATAAACTTGACAATTCTATGTATTAAGTCTTATCACAGAAGGTGTTTATCGTTTTGTGAAAATCTGCTGCCTGCGCTGAACGTTGAGCATATGCATCGCGAAGTCGCTGAAGTCTAGCTTCATGCTCTTCTCGAGTCTCATTGACTCGTGATTGAGCTGTTCTTGCTCTTTGGCAATCGAGTCGCGCCCCCTTGCGGATTTTTCCGAACTAACTTTCCATACAAAACAAAATTAACTGAAAATGAATTCGATTGTGCTTAAAGATGGCAAAAAGTATTAGGCCCGAGTTAATAAAAACGTGGTAAAAATGAAGCTTACTCGACATAATGCTTTTTGTTCCGCACGAAGTATAGGTTTTGCTGATTGGCAGCGGTGGAAAAAAGAAGAAAAAAAAAGGAGATTTTTCCCTCCGTTTACATTCAGAATAGAACCGGATTGGATTCCCCCACCTTTTTGACCATGGTAACCGCTTTGGAATTAAAGATTTTTGGAGAAGTGTAGTTGTCGTTGGAAAGATTATACAGTCATAATTAACAAAAGCTTTAATCATAGCAAAATCGTAAAGCCGTTGACATTACACTTCACATATAAAAACTTGGCTACAGGCATCGTATCGTCACATTGATTTTACAGAATGTTCCATCGGAACTCACACGTGCGTCAAGTACGAGAGTTGTACAAAAAGTGAAAGTCCAGTGTCCTACTAGACGGTAGTTCGAATTTCAGGTCATGACATTACCTCAACTGCGCGTGCGAGCGCGGGCTGCTGTGATTGGCTGAACAGCCGATGCCACAGATTTAATTTTAAATGTTTATAGTGTAGTGTCTGTCCTTGTCCAATAAAAACTATTGTGTATTACGAACTTCGATTTCTTCGAACCCTCGACAAATGGATAAGAAATAGAACACTTTTATTAATTTGGGGATTTTCGATTCTGGGACAAGTTTCAAAAATTGAGCTTGATTTGTGGAATTTGCTATGATTCCACTCGATTAGTTGCCTTCAAGAAATGGAGGGCAGATAACGACCCCGAGATCCGTAGAACCTATATGCCACTCTCCGATTAATATGAACAAACCTGAGACGAGGTTGAACTGAAATGCGAATGTGAAGCATTACTGCAAGCATATTATCATCAATGACTTACCACGAACATCTTAAAATCCGTTTACCGTAAGTAAAATACTGAAATATTTATACAAATGAAGCATTATCATCGAATAGAGGCTTTGCAGTCGGGAATGAGTTCTTCCAAGAGACTGAGTGGGAAAATTCTCACGCGATATTCTGGAGGTTAAGCTGAGCACTCTGTACAGCCAGAGACTATTAAGCGATAAGTGACGTCACGTCTGGTAAGGGTTCATTAGGAATCCCAATGGTTACATTCCATGTTTAAAATGTTGAAACAACTATGAGAAATATGCTAGTTTTATTGGAATATATATATAATTTATATTTTAATAATATTTATTGAATAAGTACTTTATTTGATTTTAAATAATTAATTACTTTAGTTACCATTTTATTCTAGTATTAACAATTACAGCACTACTAATGCTTGGGGACTTAGTTACAAGAATATATATAAAGATATGTATATGTGTGTTATGACAAAAAAGTACTTCTCATTCCCTTTAACTTAATTTGTCCGATAAATTACAAATTTTCATTAACCCCTTTTAAACTTTTTGTCATTTTTATATCAACCCTCAGGCGGGCTGAGAGCAAAAAATGACCCTTGAGAAAATAGAAACCTTGCAGTTTTAGACTTGGAATTGATATCCACATAGAGCAATAGCAAGCTTCATAAATAGCTAACCTAATGACAATTCTGATCACAGGAAAGGTACACTTTGGGACTTTGGGGTATAAAGTGACGTATAATTTCGTTTTTCGATTTACGACTACAATTTTACGATTTGTTCCAAGTTCTGATATTTAAATCTAACACACACACATACACACACAATGAAGTGTCAGATTAACTGGGATAGGCGATCTCATTCGAAATACGAGGGGTTGCCGGCTAGAGAGATTCCCTGTGTGTGTGTGTGTAAATATATATATATATATATATATATATATATATATATATATATATATATATATATATATACATACACACACACACAGTGGTACCTCGATCTATCGTTTTTAAAGGGACCTATCACACTGAGCGATTAATGCGGGAACATAAGAAAGAAATATCGTCGGGACTGGATGAAGTAAACGATACATACGGGAAAACGATTATCCGGAGAATGGTCGACCGAGGTTCCACTAATATATATATACATACATACATACACGCACACGCAAACATTGTTAGCCGTCAGCTATCACAAACTGAAGTTGTATTATTTGTATATATATAAATAAAAGAAAGACCTTGTCTGTCGGCCGGTCGGGGAACAATTCCGGGTAGACCGTTTGCGGTATGGCATCCGTTATGAAATTCGGCCATGTTTGAAAATGCCGAAATCGATGTATTTTTTTCATTAAAGTACATAAATGCTACATGTTTGGAAAGAGCTTTAAAAACTGATATTTTTTTCTGCGTACACTTATTCTGTTACTTTAACAGTTTTAGAGATATTTCAATTCTAAATGTATACTCCACCGATACAAAACGTAACCGTCATGTTTTAAAAGTTAAAATCGATTTAAGAAAATACATAAATTTTACATATTTAGAAAGAGCTAGCTGATAATTTTTTCTGCGTACACTTATTCTGTTACTTTAATAGTTTTAGAGGTATTTCAATTCTAAATGCATACTCCACCGAACAAAACGTAACCGCCATGTTTTAAAAGTTAAAATCGATTTAAGAAAATACATAAATTTTACATATTTAGAAAGAGCTAGCTGATAATTTTTTCTGCGTACACTTATTCTGTTACTTTAATAGTTTTAGAGGTATTTCAATTCTAAATGCATACTCCACCGAACAAAACGTAACCGCCATGTTTTACGATGTAAACACAGCACGATTCTCACTAAAAAATGAATCACTGAAAAGAAATGTTTCACCGTGTGTCTAATTTTTGATTAACTTTCTATTTTTCATACTTTTAATTCAAACTTTTTAATCATAAATAGATCATTTGAAGATGTACTGATTTTTTTGGCAATTAAAAGTGAAATAAAAAGATTAAATTCAAGTGAACTGTGATTCGATAGCTGGGCATAGCCGGACGAAGCCCGGCTAGTCATTAATATAAGAAGTCTGCTGCATGCCAAAGTAGTCACGTGATTTCGCACATCTATTTACAAAAAGGAATAATGTATGAAATGAAATCTCTTCGCACATAAACGGGAGAATTTATTTACATAGATAATTAACGAATTCTTGTCGTAACTTATTACAAAGTCGTATGCATAAAATTTGCAGTTCAATACAGTGGAGTTTTTCTCAGTTTTAACGATACTGTAATGTTCCGAGTGCGTGCGTAGCGCCCATTACAATTTGAGCCGAGGGTGAAAGGAGACCAAAAAAAAATGTGTATACAGAAAGACACTGGCACGGAATTAATTTTTTTTTTTATGAGAGTAAGATACCGTCATGTGTGACGTCAGGCGTCATTAGACATAATTGGAAAGTGATTACGTATGAAGTGGTTAGGATAATAGTTAAACTTACGGACGGCTAATTTCCCCGCGAAAAGAAATTAAAAGAAAAAGAAATCATGAAATACTGATCGCTGATACTATCGCTTCAAGTTATAAATTATGGATACTTATTACTGAAACGGAAGAGAAAAAAAATTATGATTGTTGGGGATATGACTTTACGGCATTTCCCACGACTAGATTTGCGAACACTTCACCTCACCCGGCTTGTTGCTGTTAAAAAATAAATAAATAAAAAAATAAATAACTTTGATATGAACTTTTTTTGTTTAATCAAACTTCATGATAGGTCGTGTAATAACGATGCCAACGATTGTTTCCTTACACTTCATTTACGAAAGCCAAAATTATCGCCTGACCTAAAGATGAGCTTCAGCGTGTCTCTAACAGAACATCTGTAGAGACACGCATCTGTAACAGAATAATTCTGTGGCAACGCGGCTCTTTTCACCTTTTTGTGGCTCGTGGCTCAAGGATCCATTTTGAAAATATTTTATACAAGATTGCCTAATAAATAGATTTCTGGAATTTTTAAAATTTTATTCATTTAAAAAGAAACTTATTTTTATTTATTTATTCATTCAATTTTTTTTAAAAATTTTCTTAATTTACACCCTCTTTCTCTGAATTATTATCAGCCTTTAACTGAATGGCTACCAACTGCAACCACTAAATATATGTCAGATTTGAATTATTTAGCAAAAATTTTAAAAATATATAAATATTAAAGACTAAAAACTATACAAAAATTTAGAAAGATTAATTATTTTAACAAATGCAAAATGATATATGTAACAAAAACGTTGGGAAGAAAAACGCTTAGAATTTCTTACGTATCCAAAATAACTTTATTTTTTCCTGTTTTGGGGTCATCTGAGTAAGTTGACCAATAATTCTCAACCACTGGTCCGCGTTAAAAAAAATTCTTATTAGAAAAACTAATAAAATTTTGCACGATATTTTTTACGTTAATGCCATAATTTTAGGATCTAGAATCCATAATTTTGTCTTTGAAGGTTGGCAACACTGGAGTGTGTTTACATTTGTCACTTGTTACGTCTCGCATTTTTTTTTTTTTTTTTAACTGAACGAGTGATCACAGCAGAGAAAGGGTTTCAATAATAATATGACGGTAAGAAAAAATAAATTTGGAAGTCAACCTTCATTTGTTTTACCTCTTCAACTTAGCTTGACTAATTTAGAACCCACAATTGAAAATTTAATTGAAGAACAGTAGCAATCTTCTCACTAACATTATATGCCAAATACACGAACATTATAGATATTAATTTTGTAGTAATCAGAGAACTGATTTTTTTTTGTTTTGTTTATTTATGCAATGATTTTGTGATTATTTTTTTTTAATAATTTCTATGATTTCTGTCAAAGGTTTATTTACTTATAAATAATAATTACAATAAATACTTATCTTCACATTTGAATATTATTAGAAGTAAATGATAATAACAAGGTTACAATTAACTTATATAATAGTTCTTTAATACCTAGTAAAGTTTTATTGTTCAAAAAAACCACCGGTCAGCAAAATTTTTTCACAAATTTTACCGGTCCGAGTGCCAAAAAAGGTTGAGAAACGCTGATGTAGACATTCCCAAATGGCTCTAAACGCTGTTCATCTTGGACACCTCTGCTCTGTAGATTCAATTTATGCGTAAATTTACACAGGAATGAAATCAGAAAACAAAGCGCCGCTAACCCCCACCTACAATTTCATTTACACCTCTGCTGAGATTTAGAAGTAATTAAAGAGAGAAATAATTACAAGACAAAAAGAACTTTTTATAAACCATGTTTTTAAATTTTCTGTTGAATCATATAAACTTGACAATTCTATGTATTAATAAATACTTTAAATTTTTTTTTTTATGAATTATCCCATCAACTTGAAAGAAAATGAAATTAATAGGAAGTTAACTTGCGCTTAGCTTTTCGTTCCCGTCCCGGGCGATAGATGGCTGTACCAGTCTACAAAACAAAATTAACTGAAAATGAATTCAATTCTGATTAAAGATGGCTAAAAGTATTAAAATAATGCATTGTCATAGTGTTCTGAGCTATTCTAAAAGTTTCAAAAGTCTAGCTAGTCGGGAAGTTAGCTAGACGAAAACTTATGTTACGGCTTAAAAAAAATTATGTCTTACGTCTGGGCTTGAACTCCTTGAGACTGCTGTGTACTAAACCTATTGGATTCGTTCACCTCGGTAAGAAATGCAATCCTTGGATACATCTACGTTGAAAATGTATCCAAGGATTGTTGACTCGGAATTGAAAGTTTTTTTATCTATTTTATTTATTTATTTTTATTATTATTAATAAAAATTGTAATTATTTTATATAGAACGAAATTTTACACTTTGGGCCATTTTTTGTTTTTAAAAAATGTAAATAATATTTTAAAATTTATATTATTTGGGGGGGGGGGGAGATCTGGTAGAGTGTGTTTTAAACGCTCCTCGATTCCTTTGGTGGACGCAATTTATAAAATGAATCCCGTTACAAGGTGCTGAAAAGTTCGGGCTACCTGAAAATACTATTTTTACCATGTTTTTATTAACTCGCTTTTTTGTTTGTGTGTGTGTGTTTGTCCAGTACAAATCTTGCAATCGATTTTTAACAAATTTCCCGACTAGCTAGACATTTGAAACTTTTAGAATAGCTGAGAACACGATGACAACGCATTATTTTAATACTTTTAGCCATCTTTAAGCAGAATTGAATACATTTTCAGTTAATTTTGTTTTGTCGACTGGTGCAGCCATCTATCGGCCGGAACGGGAACGAAAAGTTAAACGCAAGTTAATTTCCAATTAACTTCATTTTCTTTCAAGTTGATGGGATAATTCATCAAAAAAAATTTTTAAAAAGTATTTATTAATACATAGAATTGTCAAGTTTATATGATTCAACAGAAAATTTAAAAACACGGTATATAAAAAGTTCTTTTTATCTTGTAATTATTTAATAAGTCTATTAATGCAGTAAAGGAATTTACAAGTAGTTTAGATTTTGATATTATTTCTGCAAGCGAGCCTTATTTTAAAAGGGGTGAGAAACATATGTTGGAAGGTTTCCCGAGTAACTATCAGAGTATCTATTTTTGTCATGAACCTAAAGCGGCGTTAATCATTAAAAGAAGTATCAAGTATGTTAATTTGATTAACACGGAATATCTGGTAGGTATTAAGTGTGGAAATGGTGATAAAGAAATTTTATTTATAACTGTTTATTTACCGCCTGCAGGTGGAAAAATGGAGAGAGTAGATCCACAGTGGGGTCAGCTGCTAGACATTCTAGAGAGAAATAAAGGAAAGAAAATTGTTTTATTAGGAGATTTTAATGCAAAGTCTACGGTTTGGGGAAGGAGGCCCACTGACGTACGGGGTGCGGCAATAATAGATTTAGTTATTAGATTAGATGGCATTATACACAATGACCCTACAAGCTTACCTACATATTATGGTCCAGCAGGACAAGGCTGGCCTGATTTGACAATCACTTTTGGAATGAAGCAAGAGTACATAAGAGAGTGGAGAGTAGTAGATAAGTATGTACTGACAGATCACAACGCTATACTATTTGATATAGTAATGGATGATGTAAGTAAAAGAAGAGATACTGATCCAAGATGGGAGATAAAGAATATGAGATGGTGGAGTTTTAGAATGGAACTTAGAAAAGTAATGGAAAAGTTAGAGCAAGATATGGAAGAAATGAGCATTGATGGGGTAATAGAGAAATTTAATGAGGAAATTACGAAATTATGTAAGAAACATAGGAAGAAAAGAAGTAAGAAGAATCAGTCCAACGCTTATTGGTGGAATGAGGACTTAAGAATAAAAAGAAGCAAAGTGAGAGCACTTAGGAGATTGTATCAAAAGACGACTGACCCCCAAGATAGAAAGAATAGGCTGATTAAATTCAAAGAAGAGAGTGCAAGGTATAAGAAGTTGATCAATAATGCGAAAAGAAGTACTTTCAAGGAATATTTAGATAAATTAACTGTGAAAGATACTTTTGGTGCAGTAACGAATATCATTTCTGATAAAAGACAAAATGTAACTGAAAGAGTACAGGATTTAAACGGCGTAATTGTGGATAATGAAGAAGAAATAGAACGAGTTCTAACGGAATATCATTTTAATAGGATAGTAGAAGAGGAAGAGGACACGGAAGTGAGTGATAACAGTGAAAATACTATTGAAATAACTAATCTTGAAATTGAATTAACTATGAGTGAAATGTCAAAAGGTAAAGCACCTGGATATGAGGGATTTACACTAAGTATTATTCAAGAAACATATAATATTAATAAGAGAGTGATGTACTGCTTATTTAATAGATGCTTGAACGATGGCTACTTTCCAAAGGAATGGAAGAAGGCTAAGGTTATTTATTTTAGAAAAGGGGAGAAAGATCCATTACTTCCGAGTTCGTATAGGCCTATATGTCTGCTACCTGTACTGGGTAAGATACTCGATAAAATAATTACAAACAGGCTGGTTACGCATTTGGAATCAAACAATTTGCTATCGAAAGCACAATATGGGTTCAGAAGGAACCTGAGCACTCTTCATGCGCTCAATAACATCAAGAAAATAATTTATGAAAATAAAAGTAGGGATGAACATACTTGTCTTATTTCATTGGACATTAAGAATGCTTTTAATACTGTGAGAAGAAGTAATGTAATAAGGGAGTTAAATAAATTAAAGATTGAACCTAAGTTATATAAATTAATAATTAGTTATATTAGCGATAGAAAAGTTATTATGAGAAGTGGTGAGCATGAGTATAACGTAGGGGTCCCTCAGGGATCTTCCCTCGGCCCTATATTGTGGCTCATAATAATTAACGAATTACTAGACATTGATAGTTACAGTAATAATTGGTATATGCAAGCTTTTGCTGATGACCTAATGATAATGATTAATAGTAAGGTTAGTTATAAGTTTAAGGAAATTTCAAGAGAAGTATTGGATAGATGTTACGATTGGGCAAATAGGAATGAATTAAATTTCAGTATTGATAAGTGTGCTTATACAATAATTGCTAGTAAAGGTGTTATCAAAACCAAACCAACAATTAAGCTGGCGGGGGAAAATATAAAGTATCATAAAGAATTAAAGTATTTAGGGGTGTTAATTGATTGCAAGTTGAAATATTTACAGCATCTGGATATGGTTAAGGAAAAATCATTAAAGTTCTTTTATAAATTAACGAGAATTATTAAAAAGACATGGGGAATACGGGGCAGCATTATAAAACAAATTTACCTCACTGTAATTGAGAAAATACTACTGTATGCTGTGGAAATTTGGTATAACGAAGGTGTAGTTATAGATAGAAAATTGAAACAAACACAGAGACCATTTATGTTGGCTATAACGAAATGTTATAGAACCGTGTCTACGGATGCCCTAAACGTACTTTCAGGCTGTATGCCACTGCATCTGAAAGCAAGAATAAATTGTAAAATGTTTAAAATATATGATGAAGGTGTAGAGATTGAAATAGGTGATGAAGTATTGAATAGAGCAAATTGTGAAGTAAGAACAAGCAGAATAAGAAAATGGAAAGATTTAATGAGTATTGAATGGACGTATGATAATACGCCGAAGACACAAGTAAGAATATATACAGACGGCTCTAAGATTGAGGAAAACGCGGGAGCTGGTGTTGTGGTATACATGCAAGACAATGAAAAGGAGATATATAGGGAAAAGATTATAAATGGCAACTCTTATCTGGCAGAAATGAGAGCTATTCAAATTGCGATAGATGTTATGAAAATGAAAGAAGTTAAGAGTTTTGATATCTATACGGACTCTAGAAGTGCACTGGAAACATTAAAGGCGGTTAATTATAAAGGCGAAATTTCGGAAAAAATTAAAGAGGTTATAAGTAATGAAGATATGAATATCAGCTTCCATTGGGTTAAAGCGCATGTTGGTGAAGAGGGGAATGAGGAGGCTGACAGAGTCGCGAAAGAGGCAACAGAGCTCGAATATGCTGGCACAACTTATAAACACTCTAAGAAAAGAGTTAACGGAAAGATTAAAAGAGAGGAAATGACCAATTGGCAGGAGTTATGGAATGAGTCTGATAAGGGCAGGAGAGTGTATGAAATATATCCTGAAGTTTCAGAAGACAGACTTTGTAATGATTTCAAGTTAAATCAAGCTATTACAGGACATGGGTGCTTTGCGGAATACCAGCACAGAATACACAAGAAAGATGATAAATGTTGGTGTGGGGAGAAACAGACTGTAGAGCATTGCATCTATGAATGTATAGATCTACAGGCTTATAGAGAAAGATTTCCCTCAGATTACATAAGCTGGAGTAAACACAAACTCTTTGTTGACTATTATAGTAAAAAAGTAATAAAAGATATAGTGGGGGTTCTGATGGATGTCCACATCCCTTTTTTTTCCCGTTGAGGGTTTTTTTTTTTGTACTTATCTTTGTGTTTTAAAACAATATATGAATTAATATGGTATGCTATTAAATATCGAATTATATGGCTTGTAAAAGTAATTAACTTGAAAATTGATTGAATTTAATAGAATAATTTGTATGAAATTGTTGTAATATTAAATAACTGAATGTGTAAAAGTAATGTAAGTAATACAGATATTGCGAATTGTGAATTTGTTTGCTATACGTGGTTTACAAATATTAATTTATGTATGTATATGTGTTTATAATCGTTTAAATTATGTTTTATAAAGCAGTTGCTTTTATGTCAGTATATAAATGCTTATATTTTGTTATGTAAGCGCAGATGCCTTTATGCATGTATATACTTATATGAAGTTAAATGTTCACTTATGAATTGTTAACTAAATTGTAGTTAAAATTTTGTTGTTGAAGTTTAAAGTGATAAAGCAGTGACTAGGTTCAAGCGGAGCACAGGAACTGGCTCTGGATTCTGGAATTTAAGTTATTATTTATTATTAAATTGTTAATTTTATCTTAATTTGAAATTTGGTAGCTATTTAATGGACTCGAGGGGTCTATGTGACCTAGACTCCGATCTTTTGGGTCGGCGTCTGGGGAGATTGTGTTGTGGTGGCCAGGCATCAGTTGAATTCCGTGTGGCTAACGCCGGGACGGAGATATACTTGCATTTATCTTGTAATTATTATTGGATGATAAGCATTTATGGAGCTGTCAATATTAGACACATTTTCTCCATAGGTTAACATTGAGGTGAGCGAATCCAATAGGGTTAGTACACAGCAACCTTAAGGCTTATAACTGAAGATGAAACGCCATGTTTTAAAATATTGGAGGGTCCGAGGTCTAAAAGCCTAGTGGCAAGACGACCGGTATTTGTCAAATAAATAAATAACTGAAGACGAAACTTGTGTTAGCCTTACGTTTTGGGCTAAAGTCGAAACTTGGAATTATTTAAACCTCACGTCTGACTGGAGGCGGCGCACGGGTGCGAGTTCATAAAACCCCTCTCGAAACATCTGACAATTCGACAGAACCATCTGGCCTATTACGGGAAAAGGGGGGTTAAAAACTTCGCAAATGTAACCAGGGGAAGTGATAGCTTCCTGTATACCAGACGAAAACTAACATGTGCATCATCCAGAGCTCATCTGCGCATCCGGATATTCGTTTTCTAAAAGGGGGAGGGGTGAGGGGCCTCGGAGGTTTCGTTTTCCCGGTCCCCTCTCCGCAGCGGGTGCGACAGTATTTCGTGGTTTTTTATCCCTGACCCAGTCTGTATCTTATCCTTTGATTGCATCAGTACGCTACTCCAGTGACGTTCTTCAGTTGGGAGTGCAGGAAAATGTAAGGGAGGGGTATTTAGTGGGTGTAGGGGTGCGCGAGGTTTTCTGGGAAGCAGGGATGTTGTCAACGGCGCCAATGACTCTGTCGCTAGGAGGGCACTATTAGCTCAAGAGTAGAATTTATCAGAGAGAGAGCCCTATCGACGGATATAAGGTCGGCTGTCAGGTTGAGAGCTCTGCTACTACTAGAACATTTTAGTCTGTTTCATTCTAGGACAATGATCATTCTTGACAATTGACGTTTCATTATAACTATATACAGCAGTTTAGTAGGGGGTTTTCAAACGATTTTTCCATTTTATTAGATTATATTTATACAATTTAAATTAATAAGAGTTTTCTTAATAAACGAAGTTTTTCCGTGGAGCGATGGAGATTTAAATTATTTTAGTTTATTGCTTTTTAAAATTGTCGGATTATTTTATGAATAAAAAACCGATATTATATTTGAGGGATTTTTTAAAATTAGCTATTCTTTTTTTATTTCCTTTTAAACACAAAGCTAAACTCTCTTAACTTACTCTCAATTAATATAATTCGATTATAAAATAATACACATTGATGTTAAAAGTAAGATAGGTTAAATATATAAGTAAAATAGTTAATAAGATCCAAAAGTAACTATATTATTGACCGACATTTTTTAAAATTGTTTAAAAATTATAAAACTTTTTAGATTACTCTTAAATTTTAATTAAACACTCTTAATTAAAACAAAGTATTCTTTCTGTAACTAAAATTCAAACTTTACATTGCTTCAATTTTATATTAAAAAAGATATCAACTAAATTAAAAATAAGATTAAAAATAAATCTTTATTTATAATTATTACTTATACGATCTTTTTTTTAAATATTTCTTTATTTATTTTTCTAAAGATTTTATCAAAATAATCTAATTTAACTTAAATACTGTAATCTTTTGATACTACGAAGCCTAGGTGTTTCTTGAGCCACTTTTCATACTCTTGATGCTCCTGGGGTAGCAGACATAACGGATTCGCTCAGCTCAATGTTAATTTATAGGGAAATTTTTTCCAATGATGGTTAACTTAGATATGGAAGATTAAAAAAATTGTACTCTACCCTGCTATCTTATTTATTTATATTTTTTATTTCGTCCACTAAAGGAAATGTGGGCGTTTAAAAAAGTATACGTCAAAAATAAAGTTGCTAATAATTTTGCGCGCGCGCCAAAAAATGGTCGCCAAGGTAGGTCCCATGACTTTTCTTCAGTCATTTCCGCAAATGCTTCATCCTATCGATGCCCGATGATAGTATCCATTTCTGCATCATTCATCCATCCGCTCGCGCATAAAGAAAGATTGAAGGTGATGCCACTCTCTCGAACAGCAACTTCCGCATATCGTGAAAATGAGTCCGATCCCAATCGGGGGAACGAGATTGCATTCGACGGTTCGAGGTGTGGATCCCGGGGCAACAGGCGCATAGGATCGGAGACGTGTGAGACTCTCGCAGCTCGGCATTTTTATCTCGTGAGATCGAGTTGCAGATCGCTGATCAGTGAGAGGCGAAAAATGCACTGAGAACGGAACGCATTCTCTGACGTCAGCCAATGAAACGGATAATTTCCGAATTCACAAAACAGTGCCATTTGGGGAATCATGCGATGATAATGTTTGGTTATCGTTCGGCGAGAATGAACGATTGTTTCTGAGCATCGAGCTAGCGTAACCAACAAACTTACGAGGGTGATAAATCTAAATAAGGCCATTCGAAATTTTTTCCAGACCACAACAGAGAAACATTTATGCTCCCGAGGATTTCACTAACGAACAAAAAATGCGAAATGTTATTACAAGCAGATTTAAACTGTGCAGTTCGGGACGCAGTTTGCTTTCTTAGCTGCGACACAAACTGGCCTATCCACACGCCTTCAAGTCTCCAGTTATTTCTTTTGTTGTGGCTAATGCCCCCCCCCCCTGGTCGGAATGTAGCTCCGGTTTACAATGACACCACAAGGATCGGAGCCCAACTTTAGCCCGGGGCCTCCTCAATTTTGACAGAGCATAGAATTACTCCCCGGTCAACGGTTTAAATAGGCCTATGTCTGACCTAGACACGAAAGTTATTTTGATAGTGTACGTCGGTTTCGAACGGAGCACACCCCCCCCCCCTACAAGTCCGAAACCAACGTGCTACCACTAGGCTACCTCGGGCTCTAAAATATCCCTTGTTTTTCAAAAAATACGTACATGCCCTGTCTAACAACTGATTATCTGTATATAAAACGTAAAATATGAAAATGGAATATTGGAGAAATAACGGTCAGAAGAGACCAGTGCCGCAACCAGAATCCCTAACTGGATGAACGAGGGGAGAAGGAGAAATTTTTACTTCGGGGGAAAGGGGTTGATAAAAATTTACCCTGGAATCATCCTATTTTTGACTAATTTCAAGAATTCTGGAGGAAGATATATATACAGTGAAACTTCTCTACCGCGGCCAGATGATGTGCTCGGCCATGATTCCGAAAAAAGCGGCCGTTTAGAGGGGTGGCTGACTAGAAAAGTTTCACTGTGTATATTATATATATATATATATATATATATATATATATATATATATATATATATATATATATATATATATATATATATATATATATAGGGTGACCATAATTAAAACACTCCTACTTCGACCTCTCTATATATTGAACTACTCAGTGTATAAGCTTCAAATTCTGTACACATACTATTCAAGACATAGGGAAACTGATTATGCGATAAAAAATTAGTTCCAGAAATTCCGATAGGTGGCGCTGTACAACAGAAAATATGAAAAAAAGACACACAAAAAAGTAATTTTTAAATACTTATGCGAAATGAAATTTATGGCAGATTCTGTCGAGCGACGAGGCCTGTTTCCACCTCAGTGGAACTGTGAACACCCATAACTGTCGCATTTGAGACATGGACAATCCCCGTACCTTCCAAGAGGTTCTACTCCACTCACCGAAAGTTAAGAGTCTGGTGTGTATTCACAACCACATTCATTCTTGGACCTTTCTTTTTCGAAGAGGCTACTCGCAATGTCCCATGAACATGCATCGCGACGGCCAACAAGTACAAAAGGATGCTCGAAACTTTTGCGGTACCCCATTTGCCACAACGGCAATGTCTTGACTCAATTACTTTTATGCAAAATGGAGCGCCGCCACACATTGGACTCTGTGTACATCAGTTTCTTCGACAATGTTTCACTAATGATAGAATAATCAGTCGTGCGTTTCGGAAAAACCTGGCCATCTTGTTCTCCAGATCTTAATCCGTATGATTTTTTTGGCTATGGGGACACTTCTTGTTTATCGAGGACATCTGGTAACCGCGGCAGACTTGAAAGAAGGTATCACTCTGCGTGTGAGAAGCATTTCAGTCGACCAGTTACGATCCGCAGTTGTAAAAACTGCAGTCTGTGGACAGCTTGTTCATCTTCAAGAAGGGAACTATATTTAACAGCATTCCCTCCGTCAATAAGGTCCATGTTACATGAATGTTTGATGCCATCAAATGAAATGTGTTTAAATTGAGTTTTTGTGTGTTTTCAGTCATGCCCAGTTGTATAGCCACCTATCGGAGTTTCTGGAACAACCTTTTATTTTTCGCGTAATCCGTTTCCCCATGTCTTGAATAGTATGTGTACAAAATTTCAAGCTTAGACACTGAGTATACTGGAATCTCGACCGATCGTTCTCCGAATCATCGTCTTCCCGTATGTGTCGTTAATTTAACCCAGTCCCGACGATCATATTGCTTTGTTTTATTCCCACATCTATCGTTTTCCCGCACTTATCGTTCAGTTCAGTCGGTCCCTAGAAAAACGATAGATCGAGATTCCACTGTATGTATTATATATATATATATATATATATATATATGTAACATACCGGCCCGGCGGGAACGATGGCCGGAGCCGGCATATCACACCGGGAATAAACGTAGTCGTATGCAATAATACAATTCTCTTTTCACGCCTGCAAATAAATTTTATTTCTCCATTTTTTATCATCGATGACAGCGGTTTAAAAGGCAACAGTGCCACGCCAAAATCTCCTCTTCGAGAAATGCTGGAACTTATATAAACTTTATGAGCGTTTTGCCTTGTGATCACAAGTCTGTAGCCATTGGCTGAAACTATGACTCTGATGTCAGAGGTGACGTATTATTGTTACGTAAAGATGCGCTAGAAATTATATTTTTTGAGGGAACGCTGCGCTTGCTTTGTTCTTGGAATCAGAAGCGAAAATAGCTCAATCGCGACAACGCCCAAGGCAATTTAGAATTTGAATTGGATATAGGGGATTTTATGATATATATATATATATATATACACACACACACACAGGGCCGTGCTTAGGGGCGGGCAAACTGGGCAACCACCCACGGCCGCTAAAAATTTAGGGCCGCCAATTTTATTCCTCATCGCAACACTTTTCTAAATGTTACGGGTTTTTAAGAAATCCCTCATTTTTCTCGGTTTCTACAATTCAACTTATAAAAGAATATATGTTTCGATTTTTTGAAAAGAATCGCAGGAAGAATTTTAATTGACAAACTACCCTTTCGGTTCGAAAAATTTCTCGGTTAGAAAAACATGATTTATCTTCAATTCAGTTATAGTAACACCTTGATTATCAATCGGGGTTGTCT
This sequence comes from Dolomedes plantarius, assembly GCA_907164885.2. Classification (NCBI taxonomy): domain Eukaryota; kingdom Metazoa; phylum Arthropoda; class Arachnida; order Araneae; family Dolomedidae; genus Dolomedes; species Dolomedes plantarius. The sequence continues at coordinate 47,172,314 of OU015502.1, read as the reverse complement.
TACAAGATCCATTACTCAGTACGTAGAGAAATTTGATTGCCAGTAAATGTGTTTCGCCCAGGGCCGCTAAAATCCTAAGCATCGCCCAGGGCCGCTAAAACCCTAAGCACGCCCCTGCATACACACATTTATTTGTATTTAGCTGAAAAGAGAATAGTCGGTTTTCGTCTGAGAGGGGAGTAAACCGATATATTTTAAAATTCATATTTAAATATGTTTGTTTCAGCTTATATAAGAAACGATTACAAATTTGTAGAGTTTCTTCCTCAATTTCTTCCCTAAATCCGATAAGCAAATTCTATAAGCGACTACAAGCAATGCAATATTCCCTACAAATACTATGTAGAGCTTTACCTGCGAAGTCGGCAGGCTTCGGATGCAAGTTTATAAACAACAGAAAACTAAACAAACACCAAAAGCCCTCTTCAATCCCTGTAACCTAACGAGTATCGTAAAACCGCAGAATAAACAATCGGCAAGCTAATCACCTACAGCCACTGGTATAGTTTAAATATTTTACCACCTCATTTATCATAAAAAAAAAAAAGCAAAACAAACTCGAAGGTGCGCTGCCAAAGGAATTCCTAAAGAAAAAGAAACTCCTATTACGAAACCTAGGTGGGAGGAGACATCACTTTTTATTTTCCACTTCGCCAGAGAGAGCGAACACGACAGAGTCAACTCTTGACTACCAGTTATGAAACACTTCCATGGCTAATTTATTTACGGTGAATAGACAGACAGCTCCGAACACGCAGACACACCTAAGTCGGGCTCGCGAGCGAAGAGCCGATTTCGATGATCACGCAACGGCTAACTGTCAGGATCTTGCCACACTGCTCTCAGATGATTAGACAAATATTCAAGGGCAAGCTGAATCAATAAGAGGTAGCCCCGGTTGCGTTGGACGCTTATGAAAGAGACGCTTATTCGTGTCTGCGAGAGACTTATAACCTTAAAGGCGCGGATTTTTAAAAGACATTTTACTAAAAATGGTAAACCACTTTCTTTTTCGTGATACTACGGGTAATTCGCTCACGAATATTCCGGAGGTGAGTATTGAGACGGAAAAAAAGGAAGATAAGATCTTAATTAACTCTGTTTAGAATAATTCAGTAAATAAAACTTCCTTTAGAAAGTTTTCGGTAATTGATTTGCCTGGAAAAAAGTTATCAGACTGGACGAATAAGAGTAAAAGGTTTAACGGCTATTGTAGACCAACAGTACTGTAATATTTAAAAATATTTTTCTATATAATTTAAAACCAATAGACAAATAAAAGAAAACGGTACTGAAACTTTAATTAAGAATGAAATTATTTTAGAATCAATAGACATATATAAATTAAATTACGACATTTTCATCCACTGTATATCGTTAAATAAAATATCTACTGAGACTTTAATTTGAAAGGAAATTATTTTAGAATCATATACACTTAATTTCGACATGTTCATCCACAGTATATCGTTACAATGAAATCTCTACTGAAACTTTAGTTTGGAAGAAAATTATTTTAGAATCAATAGATATAAAATCAATTTCGACATTTTCAACCCCTGTATATCGTGGATGACATGAAATCTTCAATGAAATTTTGATTTGGAAGGAAATTATTTTAGAATCAATAGACATGAAATTAATTTCAACAATTTTATCCACGGGATATCGTTCAAATGAAATCCCTGCTGAAACTTTAATTTGGATAGTAATTAATTTAGAATCAATAGACGTATAAAATGGATTTCGACATTTTCACCCACTGTACGTCATAAAAATGAAATCTCTACTGAAATTTGAATTTAGATAAAAATTATTTTCTCAGTTTTATAGACACATTTTTTAATGAACCGAGCAACACTTATTTTCTTTAACGGCTAGATAAATCTCCGCATCGTTAAGCAAGCGATAAAATGATCTTTTACATGAGTTTCAATAATAAAAAAAGTGCACCATTCAGAGCAGTTGTTAAATAGTAAAAGAGTTTTTCTTTTTGCCTGGAGGTGAACAACTGCGGTTTTGCAAATCGTGAGACAGAAGTGGAGCAGATATCAAAGCATGTACACGTGCGCCGCGATGTATTTGCCCGAGCAGATGTCCACAGAAATAAAGTTGCTCCGAAAACGAGTCACCTTTTCACACGTTACCCAGGTCATCGTTGATTTTAAATGGGTAAATCTAAATAGTTTATTTCGAAAAGAGAGAGAGAAAGAAAAAAATATGCATAGGACAACACTTTGGGGTTTTATATACTACTATTAAAGGAGCACTGAATCGCCGCCAGTAAAAAAAAAAAAAAAAAAAAAAAAAAAAAACTGCATCAGCAAAAATCGTCCATCAGACAGATGATGACCAAACGGGTCATCCGTCTGGGTAGCCGAAGCTTATAAAAGGAAACTTCAAGTTAAAACGCGTAAGAAAATCATGAGAAAAAATTGATATATGTCACATAATATACGTCAGTTATGGAGACTTCGAGCTTGATGTCATGACAGTTTGTCGACATCTAAGCGAATATTTTATTGGGAGTTCATTAACCTGGACTTTAAAATATTCCTAGTAACGATACTTGGCACAATTTCGTCCATTTATTCACACGATGTAACCGCAAGATTTGCTGGTTGCTTGTAATTGGGGGCACCGCACAAGTGAACCGACACCAACTTTTGGTGCCACCTCAATTTTGACCGAGAACCCCAAGGGGCGACTCCCACCCACATACCACTCGGAGGGACTAATTGGCCTACGAATTTGGCGTGCTTACACCTGGTGTAGACAAGGCATTGCATGACGCTTGTCATGATTCCAACCGAGCAGCCTCAGTACTGAAGTGCCACGCAAGTATGGGGTTATTTTTCACAAGACCCCACAGGGTGCACGAACACAGTTGCGTGCTTATCGGAATACCTTTTTCCAGTACCCACCGTTTTGAACACGCGTGTGGATTCCGAGCGGATTAAAAAAACGATACCAGCAAAAGCCGCCAGAATTTTTAGCCTGAAAGTTAAGCCCAGGCATATCGGTTTCCCGAGCAAGATGTGGAAATATCTTTTTTGAAAAACAGAAGCGTCTTCCATTGCCTCGTAAAACTGCCTTTCGTGGCAAAAGCTCAATGCGAGTTTGACACTATAGCGCAATAAAGATGGCCGAAATATCCATCGATAAGAAAGACTGTCACCAGCTAATCCGCACGGTCCCTGTTTTCGAACGTAGCTGCCTTCTTAGGGCCACGAAATAAAGTCGCAGACTTGGTGTTTTTCGAGAGATCTCCATGTAACAGCTAGGCGAGAAGGTCACATGTTTTTTAAGCTCCTATGAGAGGCTAACCGGATCTCCAAGCGTACTGTTAAATTACTCTGCACTTAAGTTAAAATTCATTTGATTATGCTGTAATAGTTTAAATTTAATTTTTTGTGTTTTCATTATTATCAAATTCTTATTAACTTTTTGTTAAACTCTGGCCTCATCATTTTTAAAACGCGGATTCTGTTTTTCTTGGTCACGATTTTATTAATTTTTAAATGCCTCAGAAAAATGCTATGGCAATGCAATCGCATTGCCATAGCAAAAAAGCAATTCTAGAACTTAAAAGTCGAAATTTCGAGAATGGGGAAACAAGGAACTGAAAAAAGGACATACACCTTAAACGGTCGTGAAACTTAAAAAAAAAAATTAATAAAATAAAATAAAGAGTAATAGAACCATACTTTAATGTAAGCACTTTTTTTCGTCAAGGGACAGTTCTGTTTAACAGTGATTATTAGGGGTGATTTTCAACATTCTGAACTTTTTTCCTTGGAACGTAAAAACACTTAAGCTGGCCTCGATGAAGTACCTCAATTCAGCAGAACGTTGTCACAACATTTTGACAGCCGTAAAATGATAGTTATCGGTGATTCGAGAAAAGAAGTGGTACCTCATGTGCAACAAAGCTATTTTCCACGCTAATGATGCCAGTGAGGGTTATTATTCGAACTAGAAAAAAAAAAGAACCTCAAAATTGTCCCCCGCACACGGACAATAATAGATGAATGCTATATAATACCACGATATAGAAAATAAATAAATAAATAAACAGTTCACATTACAATCGAAATCATTTTGAATCGACTAAACACTATACTAACACTGAATGAGAGCATACGGAGGTATTCTATTTTACACTATAAGAAATAGCAAATTTGATTTAACTGAAAAATTATTTAAACACCAACGTGCGATCTTCTCTTTTCTCTGTTAAAAATTCCAAAAGCTATTGAACACCGTGTACAAATTACACCAGCATTACACGTACAATTGCTTACAATTAATTAGTATTGTATTCATAGCATAAAGTATTAATTTGAAACGAATATAACAATCAGAAACGCGCGTAGAACATTTCATATTCGTAATATTTTATGAAATTGTCAAATTTCTGGAAATGCTATTTTACACAAGCGAATGGAAGACTACTAATAAACACTTACATCTCAGCAGACAAGCACCGAAAGTGAAAATTGCAGTAATTATTCTAAACATTTGCAAAAATTATTTGTTTTTCCGGAATTTACGTTTATTACCTGCTAAATACTGTCAATGAGCGTTAGAATACAATAAGTAACCCTTTGGCGAGCTTAGAAACAAATTTGGCGACATTTGGCTATTTTGGGGTGTCCCGATAATAAACCCGATTTCACATAGATGGCGTCGTTATCCAGATAAGAATCTTTTTAATTATTCCTACAGTATATAAAAGATATATTACACATATATAAATATATATATATATATATATATATATATATATATATATATATATATATATATATATATATATATATAAATGCGAAGTAAAACGTTAGTGCCACTTCCTACTCACAAAATATCTCAAAAAAGCACAACTACTCACCAGAAATTCAGTCTGTATTTCTCCACGGCACGACAGAGTCCAGCTCAGTATCCCTGGAGAGATAAAATGCTCAATTAATAAAAGATTACATTTTCAGTGAAAGCATACATTATTGATACCAGAAACTACATTTCCGTCGAAACAGATATTAGAAGACAGATTAATGAAAGAATTTTAAGGAAGTTTGCACGCCAAGTAGTGAAACTAAACACGGGATGAAAAGAAAAAACGTTAATATTTCAATCTGATTTACATTAAAAAGGACTGCATTGACGAACACGGCAGGCACGCACTCCAATAGTCATTTTTCTGCCTATTGCGAATAGACAGCACGCTATACACAGATAGAAAATCCGCAAATATAAGAAAATATTTTAGGAATATGTTATACAAGAGAAACATACATTTTATATATATATATATATATATATATATATATATATATATATATACAGTGCTAGATTTCTAGAAATAGAGGTTCCGGAACGGTAACCTTCCGGGGTGTGTGCGTGTGGGAGGGGGGGGGGTATTCCAAATTATTGATAAAGAGAGGTACCGGAACGCCGTCCCGGCGCGATCCGCCTCAAATCTAGCCCTGTATATATATATTCGACTCAGCCTTTCATCCCTTGAGTGGGTCGATGAAATGAGGAATATATATATATATATATATATATATATATATATATATATATATGGTAAAGTGACTAACCGGTGACTATGCATAGTCACCAATCATATTGATGAGTTTGAAAGGACCAGCTATCAGCCGTGTTCAAATTTTTATATCGGGAAAATACAGAAGAGGTGCAACGGTAAATCCCTATGAAGCTGTGTTACGTCATGGACTAGGGCGTGTCCGATGATTCTTATCAGTTCAGTCTCCCTAGACAGGGGTTAAATTAAGTCTGCAAGGATATTTCTCTGTCTACAGAGGAACGAAGGGATTAAGTACTGCAATCTTTATCATCTTTAGAAATTGAATAAATTATGTCTTACAGGAATATGGAGAAGTCAGATTATTAATATAAAAATTATTTTTATATTACATATATACAGTGCTAGATTTCTAGAAATAGAGGTGCGGGAACGGTAACCTTCCGGTGTGTGTGTGTGGGAGGGGGGGGGGGGTTATTCGAAATTATTGAAAAAGAGAGGTACCGGAACGCCGTTCCGGCGTGTTCCCCCTCAAATATAGCCCTGCATATATATATATATATATATATATATATATATATATATATATACACACAGTGATTTCCGCTTATAAGAATCACGTTTGTTATTACTGTTTTTGATTCTTATAAGCGGTTGATTCTTATAGCCGAAATTTAGTACGAAATGCAAATACGTGTAAATGAAACGATTAGGTTTTTAGATAGGCACACACACCTATATATACATATATTAGAAAATTTACCATAAAATACTCTTTAATTTACGTTATTTATCTTTTATAAAAATTATTCTTTATAATTTTAAAAATGCATCTTAATTTCTAGACCTATAAGTAGATACACATGATTATGATAAAAGAAGAAAAAAATCTAATATTTGTTACAACATACCTGCTTAACAGTTTAACATTTCAACTACAGGAAGAGTGCGAGAAAAAGTTTTTTTATGGTAGTTTGACGTAATAAAGTTTTCAGGAGGCTGTTTATACCTCTTTGAATACCAATAGTCTCAGACGAAGATTCACCTTCTAGCTTAAGTTTCAGGGTTTGATAACATGCTGAATCTACTAATGTCACGTTTGCCTAAATGATAGTGGACACTTCGCTGAAGATTTGTGTGTTTCAGGGTCCAGGAAACAGGAACCAGGATGTGGGAGGTGGGAAAAAAAAGAGTCCCTGTCTTCGTCTGTGAGTAGATAAAAGTAAACTCGGATCCGGACGGGCAGGATGCCCCTGGGTCAAGCTAATAGGACAGTGTTTATCTAAAGCGTTTAATGGGAAACTATTATGTTATGTCTAACAAAGAAAGGGATGCATTTTACGACTGAATTCCATACCATCTTATCACTCTTTCCTTAAAAAAATATAAAGTAAGAACTTCGTGCCTTTTGAGGGTTTAAGTGGCTTTTTTGGAAAAATGAAAGGAAAGCGAAGAGTGCAAACTGATTCTTAAAACCGGTGGATTGATTCTTTAAAGCGAAAATTTTAACATGGAAACAAAACATTTTTTTTTTTGTTGCGATATTGATTCTTATAAACGGTTGATTCTTATAACCACAAACCACTATAAGCGGTAGTGACTGTGCGTGTGCGCATACATACATACATACATACATACATACATACATACATACATACATACATACATACATACATACATACATAAGTGTGGCCGGCTAGAAAAGTTTCACTGTGTGTGTGTATATATATATATATATATATATATATATATATATCCTACCTAGATTACCGCTAAACTAGCAGAGTTAAAGCATATTATTCTTTAGTTCCTAATTCAAAATAGACGATCCACCTGTCCCTACAACTGCATATATACTACTTGATAAACAGCTTGATATATATAACTCGATAACTCATTTTGAGTTTTATACGGCAGTGAGTAACACAGAAAGCTCTCTTATCAGTTAAGAACGCTCGAAGAAAACGGACGACCCTCGTGTGGGCGTGAGATGTCCTCTGATCGCCTCGACCCCGCTGCTAAAGTCGGAGCTCGGCCATTACTCGGACACTTATTTTTGTTCAGACCGGTTTGGATCTTACACCGCGGACTTGTCTAGGTCACCAGAAATAACGGGCCTCTACCTCACCTTAACTTTACGTATATTTGCATTGATTTCTTCGTGATCTATTTATGCTCTTAGTCGTACAGTGCTTAAAGTATTAACATAACCGTGACATCTGTTTGCACGTATAAATAAGTTGCACATTATTTATATTTATGTTTATATATATATATATATATATATATATATATATATATATATATATATATATATATATATATATACACACATATAAATATATATACATACATATATATATATATACATACATACATATATATATACATACACACATATATATATATATATACATACACACATATATATATATATATAGAGAGAGAGAGAGAGAGTTTAATTTGTTGTTTAAAATTAAAATAGAAAGAACTACATTACATAGGCTTCAATCTTTACTTCTCTGCGACGAACCCCTGGGTCAACCCTTAAAACGACCCATTCTGCATCGTGTGTTTAGCAAAGCCATGTCAACCAATTATAAAGATCGCATCCTCAAGTTAGCAGGGAGAGATTCCTTTATTAAAAATTCATCGACCCTGACCTTGGGAGTACGTTCCTCCGACCCTTTTATGCATTCCAAAAATAGAACACTAGAACATATGCAATTATGCAAAAGTCCTCTAAAACAACGTAAGAGGCCTACATATATATATATATATATATATGCATGTGTTTGTGCATATGTGTTTACATACATACATATATATATATATATATATACAGTAACCACCGCTTATAGTAATCAGTGGTTATAAGAATCAATATCGCGAAAACAAAAACAAATGTATTATTTCCATGTTAAAATTTTCGCTTTAAAGAATCAGTTTACACTCTTCGCTTTACTTTCATTTTTCCAAAAAAGCCACTTAAACCCTCAAAAAGCACGAAGTTCTTTGTTTTTTTTCTTGAAAGAAAGATTGATAAGATGGGATGGAATATAGTCGTAAAATTCATCCCTTTCTTTGTTAGACATAACAGAATAGTTTCCCCTTAAACGCTTTAGCACAACACTGTCCTATCAGCTTGACCCAGGGGCATATTTACCCGTCCGGGTCCGATTTCACTTTTCTCCACTGACAAACAAAAATAGGGAATCTTTTTTCCCACCTCCCACATCCTGGTTGCGGCTTCCTGGACCCTGAAACACATAAATCTTCGGCGAAATGTCCACTATAACTTAGGCAAACGTGACATTAGTAGATTCAGCACGTTATCAAACCGTGAAACGTAAGCTAGAAGGTGAATCTTCGTCTGAGAAAATAAGTACTGAATGAGCTATAAATAGCTTCCTGAAAACATCATTTCGTCAAACTACCATAGAAAACTTTTCTTTTTTTCTATGGAAAAAATCTATCTCCCTTTCTGTAGTTGAAATGTTAAAACTGTGAAGCAGGTATGTGGTAACAAATATTGGATTTCTTTCTTCTCTTACTATAATCATGTATATATACGGATAGGTCTAGAAATTCAGTTGTATTTTTAAAATGATAAAAAATAATTTTAATAAAAGATAATTAACGGAAATTAAAGCGTATTTTATGGTAAATTATCTAATATATGTATATATAGGTGTGTGTGTGTGTGCCTGTCCAAAAACCTAAATTTCGGCTATAAGAATCAACCGCTTATAAGAATCAAAAACTGTAATAACAAACGTGATTCTTATAAGCGGAAATCACTGTGTGCATATATATATATATATATATATATATATATATATATATATATATATATATATATATATCCATGCGTGTGTGTGTACGTACACTCAGGCCTCTCTAGCCGGCCACTGCTCAAAACAGCCACTTTTTTCTGAACCATTACTGGCCGCCAGAGAAATCCATCCCTATTCGACGGCCACCCCTCAAAACGGTACCTTTTTTTTGTACCTTTTAACGGTACCTTTTTTAACTATTACTGGCCGCCATAGAGAAGTTTTAGTATATATATATATATATATATAAGAATAAGATGAAAGAGAAAACCAGTAATAGCTCTAAAGCTACTTGAAGCCAGGAACATCCAACATGTAAAGAAAAGTATGAATAAGGTTTTTGACAGCATTTCTTCATCAGCGGTGTCAATACTGTCTAAAAACCAATGGATTGTTTCTGATGAGTATGATCTATCAAATATATATATTTAATTTGCTGTTTCAAACAATATTTTATAACTGATATAAGTAAACATAAATGGATAAATTCGATCTCCCCCCTCCCAAATAATAAAAAAGAAAACTAAACGGATTTCCATATCTATTTCTAGTCGACTTTCAGGGGAACCCGTGGGTCGCCCTCATAAACCACCCATTGTGCATACGTTTAGCCAAACAATTTCAACCAATTATAAAGATACCTCACGTTAGCAGGGAGACAGATTCCTTCATTAAAAATCCATCGACCCTGACCTTGGGAGCACGTTCCTTTTAAACATTCCAAATAGAACACTCGAACACCTGCAATTATGCAAAATTCTTCCAAAACGACGTAAGAGGCCCTCGATAAGCCACCAGCTTCCCACAGAGCACCACACCGTTGGCAGGCTCTTAAAAGGTTGCTTTGGGAAGGGGTGTGTGCGGAAAAAAACACACTGCAACCGCCCGCCGAAATTCAAAAGCCTGCTTGATTGGGTGCAGCTCATTAGGATAGTTCCGAGGTTAACGAACAGTGCATGTCACGTGCGGAGAGGAGCATCGGTTCAAAGACTGCCTGTAACCGCACGGGATGAAAGTTTAAAGCCCCGCCCGACATGACACCGGGTGATAGTGAATTTGATCCAATTTAATTATAGCTGAAAGGTGACAGTAAACAAGCATTTTCGGCAAATAAGTATATATATATATATATACACACACACACACACACACACAGTGGAATCCCGATCTATCGTTTTTCAAGGGACCGACTGAACTGAACGATAAATGCGGGAACATAAGAGCGCAGTATGATCGTCGGGACTGGATGAAATAACGAACACATATGGGAAAACGATGATTCGGGGAACGATCGATCGAGATTCCACTGTATATATATAGTGGAGCTTCGATCGATCGTTTTTGATGGGACTTATTACACTGAACGATACATGCAGGAAAACGATAGACACTGGAGCATAACAAAGAAATATTATCATCGGGATTGGATAAAATAAACGACACATACGGAAAAACGGTGATTCGGGGAACGATCGATCTAGATTACGCTATATATATATATATATATATATATATGTGTGTGTGTGTGTGTGTGTGTGTGTGTGCGTACGCATTTCCGATCCTGCTGTCGTAGGATATAAGTATGATCTTTAATGTTTAGAGCGACAGGTGTTATAGGCTACGAAGAATGGATACAAATCTCAATACTGCAGCAAAATGGTCTCTTTTGAGATACTTAAATAAAAATTACAATCTATCCCTGTTACTGATAGGTTTAGGCTGTTGGGTATCGGCCGTATTGGATTCATCCAGCACCTTTAACTGTGTAACCTACGCAAAGAAAACAGGCGATGCATTCTACAGTCCTCTAGCGTCTGTTTGTATAAATTCACTTTCACAATATGATTAATGTAGCATTTGTTCCATAACGGGGTACACTTCTAACGCTTTGTAAACAATGTCTGAACGACTTTGATAAAATCTTAAAATATAGTACCCCGACAAGACATCTGACCCATGGTGGTCCGGCGCTGGTGTCCGATCGATGATATCACTACAATGGGAATGACGTCACTGGGACGACTGACCGTCTCTACGCAGACACAGACTGATATCAAAATACAAGCACGCGGTCTCTCCGAAAACGGGCTTCCTTTCCAGGCGTCTGCCATGACAATGCACTCCACGTAATGCGACACTGGTGTCAGGGGGATAGAAGACGCAAAAAAAAATAATAATAGAAGACATGATTTAGGAACGAATGCAGGTATTCCGTAACCGGATACTCCGCGGGAATCAGCATAGAGATGACGAGAAAATAAAATGACAACACGTTGACTCGAACTTTTTCGCCGAATTTAAATGAGGCACACGTCGAAATTCAATTCATTTGCAAGTCTGACGGCTCGGTATAGCATTCGCGGAACGTCCGTCCTTGCGACACTGTTTTAACTCTCTACGTGAACTCGCATCCGGAGAATTTTTTTCAAAATACACGGCGGAGGGGAGAATTCCGACTTAATACGCTGGTTGATACACTGTTATACGAAATTAATTATTTTCAAAAATCTCATCAAAGGAAGCAGATTTTTGGCATGAAATAACTCTAGCATTAAAGGAAACAAACATTTTTTTTTTTCAAGAGATAACTATAAGGTGAGTAGTGGCAAGTGTGTGATGCCGACGTCACCTGTAAGATTCTTAACTAGTAGAAGAGCCATCAGTGAAATTGTACAGTGAAAGACTTACGCTCTGTTCACACTGAATCCAGACCGTTAACAATTTTATACCAATCACAGAGCTAAATTCTATGACTACGTGACACAGCAAACCCATAACAGGTCATGTCAATCTTGGAGCCAACGGGGTAACGCTCCGGATTCACTGTGAACAGGCCCACGATTTTTCCCATCATAAGCACCGAAGTGCGTTAGCTCTGAGTTTTAACATTTAGGGATATGGTTACAAGGTGTCGCATGTTTATTTCTTTCGTACTAGTGAAAATTTGCGCTTCCCCGGTAATAAATAAAGTCCAGATACCCCTTTATTCCGTTACAGCGGGGCAAGAACATACCTCGGATCTTACAAATATTTTCGGTTCTGAAACTTGTGAATTGTCGTATCAAATGCTTTTAAATGAAAGAGAAAGGTTTGCGTGTCTCATCAGTTAAAACATTATGATTTCTAGCTGCTAAAAGCAGTCTTAGACAGTCATTT